>JAKZJZ010001139.1:0-31056 GCA_022702705.1 Papilionanthe hookeriana x Papilionanthe teres | reverse complement strand
ATGGTGCCAGTTTCTCAGAAGGAGTGGCCTCCTATTTATAGGCTTCAAGGGTTGCTTCAAGGCACCTCTTCAAAATGTGTCCATGTTCAATGAATCTTCTAGAAAATGACTCTGGCGCCTAGGCGCCAGACTCATGTGACCAAGTCTTCGCACCCCTTCACTTTGGGTCACACCTCTTCACGATTTAAACCGCTCCAATGTGTCTAGATTCATTGTATTACATGTCCAATATATTAGGAATAACTTCCAGGCTTCTAGAAGGTCTAGAAACTACTTAACACCATCAAAATAACTCCCAAAGTCGTCAAAATCCCATCCAATAACCGTTTCTGGATGATTCTGGCACCCAGGCCTTGATTCTGGTGCCTAGGCGCCGTTTTCTCTTCGTCACTGGCGCCTAGGCGCCACCCTGTGTGCAGCTCCACTGTTTTGCTCCGTTTGGCTCCGTTTCAACTCCGTTTCGACCCATTTCAGTTGTGTTGCGTTCCTAACATCTTCACCTACAAGATAGATATAAAAATAACCTTTCTCAAAAGTATTATTTCATCTAAAAACATGTGATATTAAGTATAAAAAGACATATCAATATGTGCTAAGTTAGAATTTTCTTCTTTGCTTACTTTTGGCTCAAAATTGCATAGTTTTTGCTTCATTTTCTCTAAAATAATATTTTTATACTTGAAGACAAAAATATGCAAAATTACTTCCTTTATAGTTTAATATCATTAAAAATGTGCATAAAATGAGCATGAAATCTATACTAAAAATAGGTACTTTTTTTCTTAGATCAAAATCCCCCAAACTTAAATGTTACTTGTCCTCAAGTAACACTATAATCATTAAAAACCACATAAGCAAATCATGTGTATGAGTTTCATTATGAGTTTCTAAAATTTTGTTCTAGAAATATAGTAGTCTAATTTAGAAAAAATTTTAGTAAATGAGAACAATTAAAAGTTTAGAAATCTCTTAGATGAAAGAGTATGAAAATATGTGTTGCTATCTAATTCGTAAATGCTTCGTAAACTTTTCAAAATATAGGGGTTAGGAATTTTATTTTCTTTACTTAAAAATCTTTATTAAAAATAATTATACTAACTATATCATATTTTAAAGCTTAAGATTTTCCCAAATCTTATACTTTAAAAAGCTCAGGTATGGAACCAATTTTTGATTAGGCCTTTTAATCCTCAAGCTTTTCCTTCCTTTTTCACATAATATACTCTTTTTTCTTTTATTTTTCTTTTTCTTTTTCTTTTCCTTTTCTTTCTTTCTTTTTTTTTTCTTTTTTAGCAAGGATTACTATATCTGGATAGGCCTTTAATAATTTTGAATTCCACCCTTCCTTTCCTAAAGCATAAGGTAGATAGATATCTTTTACTTAGAAATATAATAACAGTTTTGAAAATTATTTTTCAATAATAGAAATTTAAATATTGAAAACAAAAGTCTAATCCTTCTATTTTTCTAAAAATACAACTTTTCTTACTAAAGATGGTTACACAATGCTTATCATTTCTTCACTAAGAAAAACTTAACTTTAAATCATCACTACTTTAAATTTTAACTAAATTTTCTTACTCATTTCTATATTCAAAATTTTATTTCCCTAATATATCTTCATACACATAATTATTTTTCAATCAAAAATCAAATTTATTTATAGCAGTTTTGAGGACAAATAAAATTTAAGTTTTTGAAAATTGTTTTTCATTCCCCCCCAACTTGAATTTTTTAAAATATTTTGCAATTAATTCCATAAAATGTACGAGGAAGATAAATAAAAGTTAAATTTACTAACTAATACAACATCCTATCAAATTTAAACACATGCATAATCAGGATAGAATAATTACAGGAGAAGATAAATCTAGACTAACATGCTAGAATAAAATTAAATTAAAGAAAGGTTAAATAAGCATGACAAACATCGGCATGGGAAAATATATTTAAGTGTTCTTCAAATCTCTAAATTGTTGTAACACAAACACAAATACAAACACACAAACTAAAATATCTAAACTCGCGATTCATACACAAATATCAATTGAGGTTAATTTGATCTCCTTTTCTACTCACAATTTCCCTCCTTACTTTCAATTTCTAACGGAAGAAACTACACTAATAACGTGGGTGTATTAATAAAAGTAGTGCAGTTCATCTATATTTTATTTACTAAATAAGTTTGCGACCTTACTCAGTGAAAACAAAGTCGCTAAAGGAACTAACATAGTCGACATGGAGTGGTCCAAGTCTAAACTCTACATGCTTTAAGGTAATGCTCACTCCAACTGAGAACAGAGTTATAACGTACTCGCACACCTACTACCACCAGAAGTCATATACAAATTTAGTCAAGACCAAGGCATAACCTCACAAATCTAATCAGCACTAAAGCAAACTCAAAACATAAACATAAACAATCATGACTCTCAAGCACACTAAATCAAAGTACACTGATAACTATGGGTTGCCTCCCATATAGCGCTCGATTTTAACGTCGCGAGCCCGACAAATGATTCCACCTTGATCAAAATTCCAATTAAGTAATCCTCGGTCAACCGCCCAATCATTTCCAGATCCAAGGATTTCTATAAAATCCTCAAATTTTAATTTCCATTTAGCTCTTCATATTCAGTTTGATTTATATAATTGCTCCTCATATTTCTTTCTAGATCCAATATTCTTCTATTTATTTGATAAATTTGCATATTAATATCATCCTTGAAATTTATAAGAAATGGATCTTTATAAGATACTTCAATATCTCCAAAATTTTGGATCGGATTCTCTTTAGATAATTCTGATTCAGGATTAAATTCTTCTATATTACTCTTCTGTTTCAAATTATCTTACAATTCTTTCTCTTTATAATTATTAAATGATGGAGGATATATCTTAGTTAAGGAAATAGGTTTTTCTAATTCCTTAGGAATTTCTTCCAATGGTCTTCCAATATCCTTATCCTCTTTTCTCAACTCAAAGTTCTTTTGAAATATATCCTCAAATTCTCTTCCAAGTATTAGTTAAATAATTTTATCACGTTCATCATTCAATTCAGGTTTTTCTTGTGATTGAGTCAAATCTAAAGATATAAAGACTGGTTGTGTAGATGAATTCCCTAAATAGTAGGCTTTAAAATTGTATGGGGTACAATCATCTTAAGTTCATGAGATTTTTCAGCAGATGAAATTAAAAGTTTACTATCTTCTGTGACGTCCATCATTTTACACCTCTCGAACATACATACAAGCCTTCTTTAAATAACATTTTTGAATCATCATGAAAATCCATTCCGACCTCAATCGTTATCTTACTCTCAAAACTTTCTTGAAATGGTTTTTATTTAGATAATCAATTTCATCAATCCAAAAACAATCATCAATTTTCTCAACTCGGATGTTTCATAGTCTTTAATACATCAAAAGTTACTTCCCGGTCATTAATATTTATAGTCAACTTTCCTTTTCGCACATCTATCATAGCTCATTCAAGAATAAGAAAAGTTCTCCCTAAAATAATTGGAATTTCTTTATCTTCCTCCATATCTAATACAATAAAGTCCACAGGAAAGATAAACTTATCCACTTTAACAAGCATGTCTTCTATAACTCCTTTTGGATAAATGATAGATCGATCAACTAACATAAGGGTTACAGTAGTGGGAGAAATATCGACTAAACCTATCCTTCTAAATATAGATAAAGGAATCACATTAATGCTCACTACTAAATCACATAAAGCTTTTCCACATAATCTTTTTCTAATTTCACAAGGAATTGTAAAGCTACAAGGATCGTTAAGTTTCTGAGGAAAATTTTTCTGAAGTATAGCGCTGCACTCCTCATTTAGTGCAACTGTCTCATAATCCCCAAATTTCCTTTTGTTGTTTAATATCCGTCGACCTCATTTTCGATGAGGTCTTCTCTTCTTCCCTTTAAGTACTTCAGGATCTAGCCTTAGGCTTTTCCTTCGACTATCTTAGGGGACTAGAATCGGGACCCACCTTTTAGAAATTCAAACCACTTCTTAACTCCCTGCAAACTCCACAAACTCGACCGTAGACCCCTAATCACCTAGAGGGTCGAAATCAAATGTGGAAGTTTAAAGGATGAGTTCCTATAGACTCTTCGGCCTTAGACCGTCCCCGGCGGCCCGGTCCGTGAAGGGGCCGACTTACACACACACTACACTTATACACTACACCTACACACTACACGTCCACACACCTCCTAAAACCACACCCATACCCAACTCGACCTCCCGACTCATGTAGGTGATTCACATGGATGGTCCTTAACCCCTAAGCCCTCGCAAGCAGGGTTAGGAACAACATAATGGATGCCTCAAATGAGTCCCTTCATGGCTCATGTGAGCTTGATGTGACTTCATGGCTCAACCAAAATGACTGCATTCCACTCAAATTCACCCAATCTTCAATTTTCCAAATTTTCAATTTTTGACCCCCGGACCCTTCACCCGTCTAACCTACCAAATGCCCTTGAAACTACCCAAAATTTGCAAAATCACCTAAATTGCTCAAAATTCCCCAAAATCAATCCCAAATATTTCCACACCACTCAAATTGATCATCCATACCCAAAAATACCAAAAATTCCAAAAATACCACCCAATACCCTCCAAATACCCAAAATACCCCCCCCGACCCAAAAATCCAAAAATTCAGAAAATTCCCAGAAAATTCCAGAAAATCTCAAATATTTCCAATTTCATTTTGTCCAACTACACCATGAGCCAATTTTGTCAATTTACCCTACTTTTGTCAAAACCCCCAACTCGACCCATTTTAACCCAAAGTGAACCCAATGTCAAACCAAACCTACCCAATTGACCCAAATTCTGGTCAAATTCAATTCTAAACTTCAATTCAACATTCCCAATACCAATCTAGACCAAATCCAAGTTCAATTTGATTGACATTTGGATCCAATTTCACTTTTGGCCTTAAAGCCCAATTTGGACCCATGACCCAAACTTAACCCAAACTCACCCAATTCAACTCCAATTAACCCCAAATCTTTTCTAAATCCTCCTTAGCATCCCCACAAGCAAAACACTAACATGATTTGCCCAAAATTTGGACCCAAACCCCACTCAACTTCAACTCAAAGCTAAAAGGCCCTATTTTGACCCAAAACCAAACCTAACCCAAATGAGCCCAAACCCCAAAATCAAGGCCCAACCAAAGTCAAAACCTCTTTGAAACACTCTCATAAACATTTCCCAACATTTATTTTACATCAATTTCAACCCTAGCCCAACATTGGCCCAACTTGGCCCACTTGGGCCTATGTTGACCCATTCACCAAAAGAACCCAAATTCAACCCAATTCAAACCCAAATCACTCCCAATTTGCTCCAAGTCACTCATGACTCATCCATGAGCTAAAAACAACATTTGTTTGGCCCAATCCTTCACAAATTCCCCATCCATAAATTTATTTCCAAACCAAAAGCCCACTTTCTTAAACCTTCCTAAAGCCCATCTCCACCAAAATCCAAAGGGGCAAAATCAATCTAAGGCCCATACGACAAATTCTCTTCATCATGCATTCAATTAAAATCATCCCTAAGTCCTAATCCAATGATCAAATAATTCTAAATAAAGCTTCATCCAACTTTCCACCAAAATGTCCAAAATCCTTAAATTCCATTTTTATGAAGTCGACTAAACTTTTCCCAAGCCAAATGGAGCCATGAATGAGCCATTCACAAGCCATATGAAGCCATGAAAGTTTGGCATGTGACCATGCCATTAATGGCAAGAGGAGGGGCTCCTTTCCTAATCTTTCATTAAGCCTTTTTAACCTTATTCATGACACACACTAAACCATGTTTAGCCACCTCATCATGGATAGAGACCATACCATTCTCTCTCGTCGACCTAACCGATTCTCTCACCCAAAATCAGTGCCATGGGGAGGTGCACCCAACCCAAACCAATGGATCGACCAAATTGAAGCCAAAATGACCCCTTCCCCATTCCATTTTAATTCAAAGCCTTTACACATGGCAATTGCCAATCGACCGCAAAAACCTCCACTCCGACCCACCCGGACCTCGAGGGTGACCCATGCCCGCCGACCGCCCGCCTGGGTCGACGGAAAACACCATGGCCGAGACCTCGGGAGGAGCCAAACATTAGAATTCCACCTCGCCGAGCCGCCCCATGCCCAATGGCCACCATGGTCGTTCTTCCCATGACCAGCAGCAGCCGATCCCAACCCTCGCCATCCCCGTGAGGCTCTCCAACCACCTCTATTTAAACCCGACCCCCTCACGGCCATGAGAGGAGAGTTGCACAAACCTTGCCGAAACTCGCCAAAATTGTTCCAAACCCTTCTCCACCCTTAGTAGCGCTTGATCCCCGTTGTCAATTTGCCCTAATCCCCACCGACAAAATCCAATTTCTCAACCGAAATTCCACCCAAAACCAGGACACTTCTCCACAATGAGCCAATCCCCAAATCGATTGGTTCTACACCTTCACTCGTACCAAGGGAAGGTGTCCACCAAGCAAAAGCCCAATCTCCGTAGCCACCTAGCTTACTCCAACTCTCCAAGCTTTGTGATCGACCGTGGTCGAAATCATACCTAGAACAATTCACTGCACTCAGAGACTTCATCCGGAGCTCGCTAGATCCAATCGAAGGTGCAACAACCCTCGCATCGAAGCCACACTTCTCTCGAGCAAAGGTACGAGCTAACTCTTCATCCCGAGCTTCCGGAGATTCTCCATTTCAAATGCTTTAATTTCAATGCATGATAACCGTATAGATGTGTTCGTCTCTTCAAGACGAATCCATAGAGCATAAGAACATGAAAATCCATCGAGTATCGAGTGAGATATTAGGGATTTAGTATGGACGGCTCTCGGCGAGGACACTCGGGGACGATGAACGGATGCCGTCCATCCAATACACGCGCGGACGGACGACCAGGATCGCGTCGGATCGAAGACGGAACGACAGCGCCGGCCCCGGAGCGCCGAGTCGATGGCGGCGTCGAACGGGAGCGCGCCACGCGGCGTTTCGGAGCCGCCGAGGCCGACGCGGCGCCGCGTGGATAAATAGAAAATTAGGGTTTTTTCTGATTTATTTAATTCCCTAAACTTCAAAAATTCATAACTTTGTGTAGAAAAATCGAAAAATAAAATAAAAATACCCTCTCGCTCAGCTGAGCAGTAGGAGAATAATGTGGAAAAGAAATCATTTAATTTCATCAAGTATTTTATTTTTAATAATTTATTTACTCTCTACATATTTTTAATTCTCCATGCATTTATCCAATTCACCATGGCATGAGACCATAGTGGCTTTAAGCCTCTGAATTCGGGAACATTCCCCGAATTTTCCAAAGTCAGAGGCCATCTCTACGAAGAGTTATTGATTTTTCAAATTCATGTTACCGTTTTGAGTATTTTAATTCCAGTAAATAGCATGTTGTGAAATAAATTCTAGGAAAATTTGGTGATGTTCCTTATGACCGTAGGACCCTAGGAAAAATAAGGTTTCGAGTTAGTTCATTTAAAACAAACCCTAATCTGCTTAAACACCCAAAATGGATATCTAATTAATTAAAGCTAACTATACATCAAATTGACTTGAAATCAATTCTCCACTGACCTTTAGGATCAGAGGAACCCACCATAAAAATTTGAGGTCAATTGACTTCGTTAGCCCTACTAATCGGGTCGATTAAGCCATTTAGCCATTTTAAACTTTAAAAATTCATAACTTTCAAAATATCTTTCAAAAATTCACCAAATTGGTTATGGAGCCTCTCTGATATCAGGGGAATTTAATAAAATTAAAATTTCAATTTTCTAAAAAAGTTGATTTTTTAATATTATTTTAATATTTTAATAATTAAAAAATAATAAAAATCACAAAAATAATAAAATTCACCAAAATGTCACATTTTGAATTTTAATCACTTAGGAACAAACCCCATATTTTTCTTAGGTCTATTTAGTGAGATATTAAATTTTAAAGCTCTAGGGTAATTTTAAAATTAAAAAATGTGTTTTCTAGCATTTTCACTAAAATAATTATAATAAATCATAGAAAAATCAGAAAATTACAAAATTTGCTTCTCTGATTTCCTTGATATCAGAGAGATTTTTGAAAAATATAAAATTCATTTTTCAATATTTATTTTATTTTTAAATTAATTAACACTCCAAAACTTAAAATAATTATAATAAAAATAATATAATTAAAAAAATCACCAAAATTGGTCCAAGTGGTCCTCTGGTCATTAGGAATGTCCCCTAATTTTCTTAAGGATAGAAACTCTCCCTTGGTCATGTTATTAAATTTTCCTTGGAAATCTCTATTTTCTACCAAAAATAATTATATAAATAAATTAAATACAGAAAAATCACATTTTCTCCTCTCATGTCTTTATCGACATATGAGTGAAGTCACATAAAAATTTCAAGTTCATTCGAGTTCAATTTAGTGAGTTATGAAATTATTAAGCTTAAAGGGTAAAGTGGTAATTAAAATTTTAACCCTTAATTAAAACTTTAGGTTTAATAAAAAAATTAACAAGTAAAATATTTGATCCTAATCTGATTTGGATGATTGAAATTTAAATAATTAATGGGTAGAAACCCATTAAACAATTTAAAATAATTAAACCTTAATTAAATAATTGATTAAATTCGAAGAATAATAAAATTGGAATTATTAAAATAGTGGATATTATTAGGAAGAGATTTATTCTTTAATTTAAAAATCCCTAAATTAATTATCTCATTAATATTCAATTCTTAATTAAAATGATAACTCAAATTTAAAATATATTAAAAGACTTAATCATTAAACTAAAATTAAATTATTAAACTCTTTTAAAAATTTCAATTAAAATTAAAAATTAAATTAAATTAAAAATTAAATTAAATTAAATTAAATTAAATTGAATCAAATTAAATTAAAGTTAAATCAAATCAAATTAATTTAATGTAACATCAAATCAAACTAAATTGAATCGAATTGAATTAAAATTAAATTAAAACTCAATTAAATTAAATTAAATTAAATTAAGTTGAATTAAATATAACATCACCAAAGACATAAAGAATTCAAAATAAATCTAAAAATAACTCGAACACTATTCCAAATTTAAACCCATTAACCTAAATTAAATCATTCGAATACCAATTTACCCTCGAAAGCTTTCGGTTATTATAACTCCTAAACTGTAACATTAAATGAAATGTTACTTCACTCATAAGACATTCAAATGTCCTAGTTCACCGAGCAAGACAACAAAATTAATCCTCGACGATTAATTCATTTATATAATTAAATTCATTCTGGACTTAAAACAATCCTAGAAATATCGAAAAGATGTTTAAGATTCGTCTTAAGCACTTCCTCGATATGATAGGATGTTTATAAGAACAACTAAATTTAATTATTCTTCGATGAAGAAAATCGTCCTCAAACCAAAACACAAGAACCTAGACGTCATAGAAATGACTAGCTATAGGATTAGGAACTTGGTAGAAAACCATAACCCTTCCCTTACCTTTACCTAGGAACTTGTTTAAATATTCTAATTGTGTTTTAAGTGCAATTGGATGACGGGAAGACCCTCCAGGTACGCTTTTATTTTATCGCAATTTACTTTCTGCAATTTACGTTATTGCAATTTCATTAATCGCATCGCACTTACTTTTCTCGCATGATAAACAACCGTTGCATGAAAACCCACACCTTTAGGATAGTCCCTAAAACCGAAACCAAAACTAAGTTAAAAATCATTGCAAGATAAAATTCACCGCCACAACATTTCAAAATATAAAACAATTCAAAATTTAATCACAAACTAGAACACAAAACTACAATTACAACTAAATTAAAACGTCCCGTCTGGATGATCGGAATACTTCTGATGATGTAACCTACGTGTCGCTAACGGATTTCCCACTGGTCTAAATGAAAGTGTGGAACTCATTCAACTGAGTTTAAGCAAATTCATCCGGACTAAGTGAATCCGATAAAAATAATGATGCCGAAGGATGGAACCGCGAGATCTTAACCGGTGTCGTTATAATCAACTTTAAGATTTGTTTTAATTAAAATATTGAAAACACTTGGAAATTAAGATTTTCTCTAAACCAAAACACTTTTCTCATCCCCCGATTTATGACTTCTAAAACTAAAACCTCCGCAACAACAAGGAGCTCTGAGCATGGTGGGCAAAGACGGCCATCGTCATCGCAGAAACCCGAGTCTACTTCAAGAAAACTTTCCTAGAATTAAACAACCAAGCCATAGGATTTCGAGGTAGTTCGCCTAGTGCAACATAAATCCTCAACCTTTTGTTAGGCATTCAGCACCGCAAATTAAGCCCTAACCGGTTTTAGATTCCGAGGTAGTCGTCCGATACGACATAAACCCTCACATCTTCGAGGCTATTTCGTATGATCATATCATACGAATATAAGTCCTAATTAAATAAAATTGGCAAGATCGAAATATCGTATAATATTATGACTTTCCTAAACTCAAGCCAAACAATAGGATAGTCGGGAAATTACCGAAGTTCGCTTCGAATCCGTGATTTCTCTTACTTTTCTTCCTTTCGGATTCCCAAAACAAAATGTTCCAAATTCGATCCATTCCCCGTCGAAATTCCAAACTTCAATCCTTTCGAGAACTTAAACTTCAAATTCTCGAGAGCAGAATTATCGATTATTATCGAGAGTTTTCTTAGGTGATTCCCGTCACTTAAGATGTAATTAACTATATGGCTTGCTCCTTATAGGAATTTTAAAGAACCTGTGAATATAAACCCCGCTTAATGCTTTCATATTAAGCTATGGAATTTGTCGGCTTATAAAATTGGTTCGCAAACCAAACGGATGTCACAAATCTTCTAGTTTATTTAATCGAGCCCCATCGTCAAGCAAGGTGTCTATTCTTCGGGATAGATACATGGCTTGTGATGTGGTGCTCGTTTATATAAACTATTCTGGATGTGAGATCAGCTTGATTTCATATCTTAAAATTTTCAAATTTAAAATTATTTTCAAAAATCAAATACTACTTTTCAAATTATTTATTTAAATTAAATTAAAAAATTCGCCGACAATTTCTCGGCGACTCCACTGGGACAATTCCTCTCTCCATTTTAATCGTACAATTCCGCTTTCATAAATCAGTAGTACATCCATGTTCCTAGTGGGTCAAACTACTCCTTCTTTCCGTTGGAATACTATGTTCATTTCTACCGTGAACAAGTATAGCCAACATTCTCTCGGATTTAGGAGCCACTCGCTTAGACACCCCTAAACAGGGAGGTTCCGAGATCCTTTTACCTCATTTCTGAGGTGGGGTGGACCCCCAATAGGTGTTAGTTTAGGAATGATCCTTCGAGTCGAGAAGTCTTGCATAAGACTTTCTTTTCCTTTCCAACTCTGAATCGAATTCCTTACCTTCTCTACACCTTTGAACACTCCGTTCTAAATAAACGAACCCTCTAATAAGTGACTCTTTTAACAAATGATTCCTTCTTATAAATACATGAACAAGAATGAGTTCGAACTCTTTTTCAATTCCTTTCTTTTCGTCCTAAAGAAAAGAAGCATAACTCGGACCGACAAACCGAATCTACCCCGCAAAATGGAAGCCCCAAAGCCGATTTTCTCCTTCACCAACGGATCGGACTTCGCCGTCTATAAGGATGAGCCGCCCGACAATGGGATCATCCGATTCCGACAAGGATTCGAAAACACGAATGTCAAGATCACCGACGTCTCCCTCTTCGCACCGACGAACAAGGTATCCGAAGCCGAGAAGCCGCCGCTCGAGTTCAACCTTAGTCGACCCAAGAGTTTCCTCCTCCGCAAAGGGTCCCGACCGAGAGGAGTACTACCGTCCGCAGAGGACCGTTCTTACTACCCCCACCGGTCTAGTTGTTTCGCACCTACCCCGACTTCCGCCAAATTAAAGGGGAAAGAAATCCGCAGTTATGGTAAACCCGTTACCGTGGAGGGTACGGATCTTCCTACGAGACCTTCTCGTTTTCGAAATCGGGTCCAAGCCCAAAGATGCCATCACCGACAAGGACCCAAAGAAGAAACAAAAGTAGAAGGATCGCCGCAGAAGCCGTAGCCGCCGAAATCGCTTTCCCGGAGGAAATCCCGTAACCGCCCGAATATACACCGCCGCCGTAATATACACCGCTACCGAATATACACCGCCGCTCGACTACATACCACTTTGGGAGGAAGCGTGTTCCATCCCCTCTCCGCCGCAGAGGACGAGGAAAATGTTCGCAAGATTGCCGCCGCATTGCCTCACCCCGCATATTACAACGATAACCGCAAGAAAAGGACTAGAACTACGCCGTTGCTTCGACCGCAAACTTTGGTAGAAAAGTTAGCAAAGAAGGAAAACCGCCCCGTATCGGAGATTTTAAGGAGGATAGACGGGTGCCAATCAAATCCCGTCTCGGCCCCGAGTAGAACCCGCCATCATGATGTAAAAGCCAAGTAAAAGAATGAAGGCTAGTCCGCCCGTCATCGTCTCGGATTACAGGACAGGGAGGATACCACCTTCCAAACATTTGGCCGACGTGCACCATCCGGTCCTAGCACCTTCCGCCGCTAGAAGGATGGCATGGCGTCCCACTACCGGGCAAGCCGAGATCGAGACAACAGCTCGAGAAAGAAAGTCTCGCCAGAGACTCGAATCGAAGAAAGCGCTACTCGCGATAAAGGGGACCCTGCAGCCTATCGCATGACAACCGCGAGGACACACGTAAAGCCCCGCTAGAAGATGCCATGGAAAAGTCGAGAACCGATATCCGACGATCGGCAAAAGAAAGAGAAGAAAAGTTCGGAGACGAGATCGATTCATCTGAGTTCATGGACGACGAATATGCGTAAATCAACATGGTCGAAACACGAGCTTCATCGCCTCGCAAGGTGCTCCCGCAACCGCAGAAAGAGAGGAGCCGTAACCGATGAGAAGGCAACTTCAGGAGAAAGACGACACGATCGCTCAAATGGCGAAAAGGATGGAAGAGATGGTCAGAGCTCCGGCCACTTCCGCAGTCAAGTACAACCACAAAGAGAGACACCCCCGCAGGTCATTCACATCAGAGACGTGAGGAAAAGAGATTACATCCGTCAACTGGGATGATCAACTCGAAAAGGATACAACACAAAGTATGATCCCCGAAAAGGATATCAAGAACTCGGTGGAACAAAGAAAGCGAGAAGCCTTAGCACAATCGAAGAACGGGACATCCATTCGGACGGCAGACCTTACCCAAGAATTCGACGCCGTCCAATACCCGAAAGGCTTCGTACCACCTCTCGTTCAAGACCTTCGACGGAACCGGGAACCCCCGACAAAGATGTCGCACACTTTCGTGCCGCTGTTGTAATGCCGGCGGAGCGATGCATTACTCTTCCGATGAGCCACGTCAGCCATCGTCAGAATCGCCTTCGACCGGTATGCGAATTACCGAATGGTTCAATGAAGACGTTCTCGAACTAGAAAACCTTTTCATCAAGCGATTCGCCGGAGCTCAAGACCACATCACTATAGGTGATTTAGCGGCAGAGAAGCGTAAGCCGAACGAAACTTTGGTAGATTACATACTTCGATGGAGGAACTTAAGCATGAAGTGTGAACCACAACTAAAAGAACAACATGCAAGCCGCATCTTACTTAAAAGCATTCACGGCCCGATAAGCACTTCTCCTCAAAGGATTCACTATTAAGACTTTCGAGAAGTTGTTAAGCAAGGCCGGAGCTTGCAAGAGGAGGCGAAGCAATTAAGTTTCGCCGACAAGACGTACAAGCAAAAGCCCGTGAAGACTTTTGAAAAGAAATCCGGATCGTTGCAAGCAAGCCGACAAAGGCAAGCAACCGATACAAATATCATCCGAACGGCCACAAGCAACCTCAACAGACTACTAAAGAACTCGACCCAAACTATCACCATCTCCACAAGATGAACAACCGCCTCGTCCACAACGAACATTAAGGGAGCTTCGAGCAGCAGAATATCCGTTCAAGAATGAAGCAAAGGCCGAAAATGTTCCGTAGTCCGATGAAGACTCCGCATTTCCAACCGCCGTAGCCTAAGAGACCGGAGGAAGTCAACAAGAAAAGTGATCCTAACTTTCGCCCTTATCACCGGATGCTCGGGCACAAGATGTAAGATTGCATTACCTTCAAAAGTTGGCTCAACGACAACCTTCGGAAAGGGAATATAACAATCCCAAAGGAGTACATGAAGAAACCCCAGAAGGGAGGTTCCGTCAATGTTATCTCAACTGATCCCATCATTCCGATAGATCCCTATGCAACTGAGGATGGATGGACTACCGCTTGGACGAGGTCTTCAAAGAAAATTTTAGACAACATCCAAACCGCCTCGGTGCGAGCCTCAATTCAGAGTTCGAGACCTGTTAAGCCGTACTATCACTCGCGATAGAAGAACCACCTCAACAGAGACGATCGAAGAGAAGAAGAAAATCGACGAAGAAGAGAGGACCGAGACTCCTAAAGCTGACTAGGGGTCGCTTATCCTAGGATAGTTGTTTCCGATTCTGGGGAGAAATCCTCGAACCTCTAATTTTGTATGATTATCTCGCTCACTTCGTGGGATCATATAATGATAAGGGTGATGGCGTTAGCTACGTTTCGACTGTTTCTAACGATTACGTAACTAGCGACAATCCGGATATCGATTTCGACATCAACGACAATTCTCAAATCATACACGATCTCGACGAGCAAAATAACGAAGAGGGCATCCATCAAGGAGGCTACGCGAGTTCAACAAGCAACGAATCTATCTCGCGAGTTTCGAGGAGCTCCAAAGAATACGAGTTAGAGCCTTCGCATTCCGAGGATAATCCGAAGAGCCCGTCATTCCGATTCATGAGGAGACACCGACAAGTTCAACACTAGATTCGAAGAAATTACGAAGTCAACTTAAGAAGTGGAAAAGTTCTACCTCCGAGAATGGGTCCAAAGGACAAAGGGAAAGCGTGTGGTTGTTCAAGAAGAACCAACCCCACAGAAGAAATACCCATTCGAGAAGAAGCCGAGACACATGGAAATAAAGTGGACTACAACGTGCTAGCCCATCTTAGGAAACTACCGGCCAAACTGAGCATCTACGACGCTCTCATCTTATCAAAGGAGATGAGAGAAGCTCTGATCAAAGCCTTACTCGATCCGTAAATTCGCTTAGCTCAAATGGCCGGAGATTCCTTAGATGAGGTTTGTTCGTTAAAGGAACAACGAGGTGTTACCTTCACTGACAATGACCTACTACTCGGGATGACAGATCACAACCGACCATCGTACATTTCGGCCATAATCGGGAAGTTTACACTCTCCGCAGTATTGGTGGATCCAGGAGCGTCAATCAATATAATGAGTCTTCGAACACTAAGCATACTTGGAAATCGATGCTCGCGAGCTCGAAGCCGACAAAATGTTATTAAGAGGATTCAACCGTAAAGGAGAAAGAGCCCTCGATCAATAACGCTACTAATGAAGACCGGTGACTTAGCAAAGACAACCGCGAAATTTCACATAATCGATTCGTAAACGTCGCTCAACGCTCTACCGGGCCGACCATGGATACATGAAAACAGATGGTACCATCATCTCTACATCGCTGCATCAAATACTACGATGGAGGGGAACAAAGGCATCAAAGGTGACTTGCAACCATTCTCCGTACATGAGATTGGAATCCATGAAGACGCAACTTATTATGCACCGCCAAAGAAAACAATCTTCTCCAGCAGATACCGTAACAAATGAAGCAAAGAAAGTTCGAGACAACGAAGAACCCGAAGTTCTAGTCCAACAGCCACTCACCACTCCCTTCCGGCGAGATGGTGAAGGTTTCTCCACAACTCGCATCCGAGGTCGAGGCCGGGGACGAGGCCGTGGTAGAGACGTTAGGACAGCTTGGACAGAGGAAACCACCCATCAATATCGATCGGAAGATAGCTCGAAGAAGAAAAAGAAATCAAGCAAGAAGCAGCGACAATAAGCTCGAAGAAGCCGCAATTCAAGATCTCTCTCGAAGATGAGAAGAACGAAGAATACAAATCAATGTACGAAAAGATTAACCACTACGTACATACTATGACTCCTAACCCCGATCCATTCTAACAGATCGAGGGTATGGTGGTCAAAGAAGTACGTAACGACGGTGCAAGGCCAATCAAGTTCTACTCGTGGTGCTTCTACCTCCAAAACCGAAAATAATGTACACTTAAGATGTCACTTCATCGAATTAATGGAATTACCTTTCGAGTGGTACTCTCCCCGTGTTCAAAACTTAATTCAACGCGGTTGTCGACCTCATTTTTGATGAGGTCTTCTCTTCTTCTCTTTAAGACTTTAGATCTAGACTTCAGCTTTTCCTTCGACTATCTTAGAGGACTAGAATCGGGACCCACCTTCTAGAATTTCAAACCACTTCTTAACTCCCCGCAAACTCCACAAACTCGACCGTAGAGCCCTAATCACCTGCAGGGTCGAGATCAAATGTGGAAGTTTAAAGGATGAGTTCCTATGGACTCTTCGGGCCTCAGGACCGCCCCGAGCGGCTCCGGTCTCGGTGAAGGGGCCGACTTACACACACACTACACTTATACACTACACTTACACACTACACTTCCACATACCTCCTAAAACCACACCCATACCTAACTCGACCTCTCGACTCATGTAGGTAATTCACATGGATGATCCTTAACCCCTAAGCCCTCAGCAAGAGGTTAGGAACAACATACGGGATGCCTCAAATGAGTCCCTTCATGGCTCATGTGGGCTTGATATGGCTTCATGGCTCAACCAAAATGATTTCTTTCCACTTACATCCACCCAATCTTCAATTTCCCAAATTTTCAATTTTCGACCCCCGGACCCTACACCCGCCTAACCTACCCAAAGCCCTCGAAATTACCCAAAATTCTCAAAAAATTTCCAAATCACCCAAAAATTCTCCAAAATCATTCCCAAACATTTCCACATCACTTAAATTGATCATCCATACCCAAAAATACCAAAATTCCAAGAAAACCTCCCAATACCCTCCAAATACCCAAAATACCCCTCTCGACCTAAAAATCCAAAAATTCAGTAAAATTCCCAGAAAATTCCAGAAAATCCTAAATATTCCCAATTTCATTTTGTCCAACTACACCATGGGCCAAGTTTGTCAATTTACCCCACTTTTGTCAAAACCCCCAACTCGACCCATTTTAACCTTAAGTGAACCCAATGTCAAACCAAACCTACCCAATCGACCCCAATTTTGGCCCAATTCAATTCTAAACTTCAATTCAATATCCCAACACCAATCTAGACCAAATCCAAGCCCAATTTGATTGACATTTGGATCCAATCTCACTTTTGGCCTTAAAGCCCAATTTGGACCCATGACCCAAACCTAACCCAAACTCACCCAATTCAATTCCAATTAACCCCAAATCTTTTCTAAATCTTCCTTAACATTCCCACAAACAAAACACTAACATGATTTGCCCAAAATTTAGACCCAAACCCCACTCAAACTCAAGCCAAGGCTAAAAAGGCCCAATTTTGACCTAAACCTAAACCTAACCCAAATGAGCCCAAACCCCAAAATCAAAGCCCAACCAAAGTCAAAACCTCTTTGAAACACTCCCATAAACATTTCTCAACATTGATTTTACATCAATTTCAACCCTAGCCCAACATTAGCCCAACTTGGCCCACTTGGACCCATATAGGCCCACTTACCAAATAAACCCAAATTCAAACCAATTCAACTCCAAATCACACCAAATTGACTCCAAGCCCTTCATGGAACATCCCTAAACCAATTATGACATTTATTTGAAAAAGTCCTTCACAAAATCTTCACCCAAATACCCATCCTAAAATCAAAAAGCCCATTCCCCTTAAACTTTCCTAAAAGCCCACTTCACCACATTCAAAAGCCCAAATCCATCCAAAGCCCACATGGCACTTCCCCTCATCATCCATTTAATCAAAATCACCCCTAAGTTTCAAAATCATCAATTAAACCATTCCAAATCAAGCTTCATGCAAATTTTCACCAAAATATCAAAATCTTCTTAAATCCCTTTTTATGAAATCGACCCAAGCTTTTCCCAAGCCAAATGGAGCCAAGGATGAGCCATTCACAAGCCATATGAAGCCATGAAAGTTCGGCATGCGACCATGCCATTAATGGCAAAAGGAGGAGGTCCTTTAACCATCTCCTAAAAGTCATTAGCCTTAAGCATGTTTCCCCTTAACCAAGATTTAATCCAAATATTCTCGGATAAGGACATCACCACCTTCGACTCAGCCTAGCCTAACTCGATCTTCTCACCTCAAGACCAACCATGGGGAGGTGAACCCAACCCAAACCAATGGGTCGACTCAATTTCAAGCCAAAGTGGCCTCTCCCCCTTACCATTTTAATTCAAACACTTTACACATGTCCAAGCCCAATCGACTTCACCATTGCCAAGCGCCGACCTCCCCGGTCAAGATGGTGACCCATGCCCGCCGGCCACCCGCCCGGATCGCCGGAAAACACCACACCCGAGAGCTCACATGTGAGCCAACTTTGGAATTCCACCTCGCCGAGCCGCCCCATGCCCAATGGCCACCACGGTCGTTCTTCCCATGACCAGAGCAACCGATCCCAACCCTCGCCATCCCCGGAAGGCTCTCCAGCCTCTCCTATTTAAACCCCTCACCCTCACGGCCATGGAGGAGAGTCGCACAAACCTCGCCGAAACTCGCCAAAATTGTTCCAAACCCTTCTCCACCCCTAGAGCAGCTTGATCCCCGCTGTCAATTTTGCCCTAATCCCCACCGATAAAATCCAATTTCCCAACCGAAATTCCACCCAAAACCAGACACTTCTCCACAACTGAGCCAATCCCCAAATCGATTGGTTCTACACCTTCACTGCACCAAGGGAAGGTGTCCACCAACAAAAGCCCCATCTCCAGTGCCACCCAGCTGCTCCAACTCTCCAAGCTTTGTGATCTGGCTTGGTCGAAATCACACCTGGACAATTCACCTGCACTCAGAGACTTCATCCGGAGCTTCACGGGATCCAATCGAAGGTGCAACAACTCTCGATCGAAGCCACACTTCTCCGAGCAAAGGTATGAGCTAATTTTTCATCCCGAGCTTCTAGAGATTCTCCATTTCGAATGCTTTAATTTCAATGCATGATAGCCGTATAGATGTGTTCGTCTCTTCAAGACGAATCCATGCAGCATAAGAACATGAAAATCCATCGAGTATCGAGCGAGATCTTGTGGATTTAGTGTGGACGCGCTCTCGGCGAGGACGCCGGGACGATGAACGGATGCCGTCCATTCAATACACGCGCGGACGGACGCGCTCGGACGGCGTCTGGACCGTGAGACGCGTACGAGAACCGCGGGGCCCGGCCGCCGACTCAGTGGCGGCGTCGAACGCGGAGCGCGACACGCGGCGTTTCGGAGATGCCGAGGATGAGTTGGCGCCGCGTGGATAAATAGAAAATTAGGATATTCTTTGATTTATTTAATTCCCTAAACTTCAAAAATTCATAACTCGTGTAGAAAAATCGAAAAATAAAATAAAAATACCCTCGCTCAATGGAAAAGAGGAGAATAATGTGGAAAAGAAATCATTTAATTTCATCAAGTATTTTATTTTTTATAATTTATTTACTCTCTCGCATACTTTTAATTCTCCATGCATGTATACAATTCACCATGGCATGAGACCATAGTGGCTTTAAGCCTCCGAATTCGGGAACATTCCCCGAATTTTCCAAAGTCGTAGGCCATCCCTATAAAAAGTTATTGATTTTTCAAATTCATGTTGCTGTTTCGAGTATTTTAATTCCAATAAATAAGCATGTTGTGAAATAAATTCTAGGAAAATTTGGTGATGTTTCTTATGACCAGCAGAACCCTAGAAAAATAGGTTTCGACTTAGTTCATTTAAAACAACCCTAATCGCTTAAACACCCAAAATAGGTCATTAATTAATTAGAGTTAACCATGCATCAAATTGACTTGAAATCAATTCTCCACCGACCTATAGGATCAGAGGAATCCACCATAAAAGTTTCGAGGTCAATCGGACTTGGTTAGCCCCACTAATCGGGTCGATTAAGCCACTTAGCCATTTTAAACTTTAAAAATTCATAACTCTCAAAATATCTTTCCAAAATTCACCAAATTGGTTTTGGAGCCTCTCTGATATCAGGGGAACCTAAGAAAATTAAGATTTCAATTTTCTAAAAAAGTTGATTTTTAATAATATTTTAATATTTTTAATAATTAAAAAATAATAAAAATCACAAAAATAATAAAATTCACCAAAATGTCACATTTTGAATTTTAATCACATAGGAACAAATCCCACATTTTTCTTAGGTCTATCTAGTGAGATATTAAATTTTAAAGCTTTAAGGTAATTTTAAAATTAAAAAAAATGTATTTTCTAGCATTTTCACTAAAATAATTATAATAAATCATAGAAAAATCAGAAAATTGCAAAATTTGCTTCTCTGATTTCCTTGATATCAGAGAGATTTTTGAAAAATATAAAATTCATTTTTCAACATTTATTTTATTTTTAAATTAATTAACACTCCAAAACTTAAAATAATTATAATAAAAATAATATAATTCAAAAAAATCACCAAAATTGGTCCAAGTGATCCTCTAGTCATTAGGAATGTCCCCTAATTTTCTTAAGGACATAAACTTTCCCTTGGTCATGTTATTAAATTTTCCTCGAAAATCTCTATTTTCTACCAAAAATAATTATATAAATAAATTAAATACAGAAAAATCACATTTTCTCCTCTCATGTCTTTATCGACATACGAGTGAAGTCACATAAAAATTTCAAGTTCATTTGAGTTCAATTTAGTGAGTTATGAAATTATTAAGCTTAAAGGGTAAAGTGGTAATTAAAATTTTAATCCTTAATTAAAACTTTAGGTTTAAAAAAAATTAATAAGTAAAATATTTGATCCTAATCTGATTCGGATGATTGAAATTTAAATAATTAAAGGGAAGAAACCCATTAAAAAATTTTTAAAATAATTAAACCTTAATTAAATAATTGATTAAATTTGGAAGAATAATAAAATCGGAATTATTAAAATAAGGATATTTTTAGGAAGAGATTTATTCTTTAATTTAAAAATCCCTAAATTAATTATCTCATTAATATTCAATTCTTAATTAAAATGATAACTCAAATTCAAAATATTAAAAGACTTAATCATTAAACTAAAATTAAATTATTAAACTCTTTTAAAAATTTCAATTAAAATTAAAAAATAAAATTAAATTAAAATTAAATTAAATTAAATAAACTAAATTAAATTAAATTAAATTAAATTAAGATTAAAAATTAAATTAAATTAAAGATTAAATTAAATTAAATTAAATAATTAAATTAAATTAAATTAAATTAAATCAAATTAAATTAAATTAAATAATTAAATTAAATCAAATTAAATTAAATTAAATAATTAAATTAAATTAAATTAAATTAAATTAAATTAAATCAAATTAAATTAAATTAAATTAAATCAAATTAAAACTAAATCAAATCAAATTAATTAAACATCAAATCAAATTAAATTGAACTATATTGAATTAAATTAAAACTCAATTAAATTAAATTAAATTAAATTAAATATAACATCACCTAAGACATAAAGAAATTAAATATAAAGCAACTCAACACTATTCCAAATTTAAACTCATTAATCGAAATTAAACTAAATCACAAACCATCTCGAACACCAATTTACCCTCAAATGCTTTAGTCATCATAACTCCTAAACGTAACATTAAATGAAATGTTACTTCACTCATAGGATATTCAAATGTCCTAGTTCACCGAGCAAGTTAACAAAACTCGAATTCCTTGACGATTAATTCATTTGTATAATTCAATTCATTCGACTTAAAACAATCCTAGAAATATTGAAAAGATGTTTAAGATTTGTCTTAAGCACTTCCTCGATATGATAGGATGTTCATAAGAACAATCGAACTTAATTATTCTTCGATGAAGAAAATCGTCCTCAAACCAAAACACAAAGAACCTAGATGTCATAGAGACGACTAGCTCATATGATTATGAATTTGCAGTAAAACCATAACCCTTCCCTTAGCCTTTACCTAAGAACTTGCTTAAATATTCTAATTGTATTTTAAGTGTAGCTTGGGATGACTGGAAGACCCTCCGTGTACGCTTTTATTTTATTACAATTTACTTTCGCAATTTACATTATCGCAATTTATTTAACCGTATCGCACTTACTTTTCTTGCATGATAAACAACTCGTTGCATGAAAACTCACACCTTTAGGATAGCCCCCTAAAACTCGAAACCAAAACTAAGTTAAAAGTCATCGCAAGATAAAATTCACCGCCACAACATTTCAAAATATAAAACAACTCAAAATTTAATCACAAACGTAACACAAAACTACAATTACAACTAAATTAAAACGTCCCGTCGGATGATCGGAATACCTCGGATGATGTAACCTACGTGTTGCTAACGGGATTTCCCACGGTCTAAATGAAAGTGTGGAACTCATTCAGCCGAGTTTAGCAAATTCATCTCGGACTAGGTGAATCCGATAAAAATAATGATGCCGAAGGATGGAACCGCGGGATCTTAACCGTGTCGTTATAATCAACTTTAAGATTTGTTTTAATTAAAACACAAAAACACTTGGAAATTAAGACTTCTCTAAACCAAAACACTTTTCTCATCTTCTCGATTTATGATTTCTAAAACTAAACCTCTCGCAACAACAAGGAGCTCGGAGCATGGTGGGCAAAGACGGCCATCGTCATCGCAAAAACCCGAATCTACATCAAAGAAACTTTCCTAGAACTAAATAACAAAGCCATAGGACTTCGAGGTAGTTTGCCTAAGTGCAACATAAATCCTCAACCTTTTGTTAGGCATTTGCACCGCAAATTAAGCCCTAACCGGACTTAGGATTCCGAGGTAGTCATCGGGTACGACATAAACCCTCACATCTTCAAGGCTATTTGTATGATTCTATCATATAAATATAAGTCCTAATTAATTAAAATTGGCAAAATCAAAACATTTAAATAAATATTAGGATTTTCTTAAATCCAAGCCAAACAATAGGATAGTCGGGAAATTACCGAAGTTCACTTCGAATCTGTGATTTCTCCTACTTTTCTCCCTTTGGATTCCCAAAATAAAATGTTCCAAATTCGATCCATTCCCTATCGAAATTCCAAAATTCAATCCCCGGAAAAACTTAAACTTTCAAATCTCTCGAGAGCATAATTATCGATTATTATCGAGAGTTTTCTTAGGTGATTCCCATCACTTAAGATGTAATTAACTATGTGGGCTTGCCCTTATAGGGAATTTTAAAGAACCTGTGTAATATAAACCCCGTTTAATGTTTTCATATTAAGCGTGGAATTTTGTCTGGCTTATAAAATTGGTTCGCAGTACCAAACGGATGTCACAAATCTTCTAGTTTACTTAATCGAGCCCCACCGTCAAGCGTGTGTCTATCCTTAGTGGATGATACACGGCTTGTGGTGCGGTGCTCGTTTATATAAACTATTTCGGGATGTGAGATCGGCTTAATCTCATATCTTAAAACCTTCAAATTTAAAATTATTTTCAAAATCAAATACTACTTTTCAAATTATTTATTTTAATTAAACTAAAAATTCGCCGACAACTTTCGTTAGGCGACCCCTTTTCAAAATAAAACACACAACCTAAAAATATGCCGACAGCATTTCTCGCGACTCCACTGGAAGAATTCCTCTCTCCATTATAATCGATAATCTCGTTTTCAAAAATCGGTAGTGCATCCATGTCCTTAGTGGATCAAACTACCCTTCTTTCCGTTGGAATACTATGTTCATTTCTATCTCGAATGAGTATAGCCGACATTCTCTCGGATTTAGGAGCCACTCGTTTAGACACCCCTAAACAGAGAGGTTCCGAGATCCTTTTACCTCATTTTCGAGGTGGGGCGGACCCTCAATCAGTGTTAGCTAGGAATGATCCTTCGAGTCGAGAAGTCTCGCTTAAGACTTTCTTTTCCTTTCCAACTCCGAATCGGATTCCTTACCTTCTCTACACCTTCGAACATTCCGTTCTAAATAAACAAACCCTCTAATAAGTGATTCTTTTAACAAATGATTCCCTCTTATAAATACATGAACAAGAATGAGTTCGAACTCTTTTCAATTCCTTTCTTTTCGTCCTAAAGAAAAGAAGCATAACTCGGGACCGACAAACCTAATCTACCCCGCAAATGGAAGCCCCGAAACCGATTTTCTCCTTCACCAACGGACCGGACTTCGCCGTCTATAAGGATGAGCCGCCCGACAATGGGATCATCCGATTTGGACAAGGATTTGAAAACACGAACGTCAAGGTCACCGACGTCTCCCTCTTCGCACCGACGAACAAGGTATCCGAAGCCGAGGAGCCACCGCTCGAGTTCAACCTCAGGTCGACCCAAGAGTTTCCTCCCTCGCAAAGGATCCCGACTAGAGAGGAGTACCGTCGTCCGCAGAGGACCGGCTCTTACTACCCCCACCGGTCTAGTCGCTTTCGCACCTACCCCGACTTCCACCAAATCAAAGGGGAAAGAAATCCGTAACTATGGTAAACCCGTTACCGTGGAGGGTACGGATCTTCCCGTAAGACCTTCGTTTTCAAATCGGGTCCAAGCTCAAAGATTCCATCACTGACAAGGACCCAAAGAAGAAACAAAAGTAGAAGGATCGCCAGAGAAGCCGTAGCCGCCGAGATTGCTTTCCGAGGAAATTCCGTAGCCGCCGTAATATACACCGCTACCGAATATACACCGTCGCTCGACTACATACCACTTTGGGAGGAAGCGATGTTCCATCCCCTCTCCGCCGCAGAGGATGAGGAGAATGTTCGCAAGATTGTCGCCACATTACCTCACCCCGCATACTACAACGATACCGCAAGAAAAGAACTAGAACTACGCCGTTTGCTCGACCGCAAACTTTGGTAGAAAAGCTAGCAAGGAAGGAAAACCGCCCCGTATCGGAGATTCTACGAAGGATGGGGCGGGTGCCGACCAAATCCCGTCTCGGACCCCGAGTAGAACCCGCCGTCATGATGAAAAGCCAAGTAAAAGAAAGAAGGCTAGCCCGCCCGTCGTAGTCTCGTGATTGACAGTATTAGGAGGATACCACCTTCCAAAGATTTGGCCGACGCACCATCCGGTCCTAGACCTTCCGCTACTAGAAGGATGGTATGGCATCCCACTCATCGGCGCTAAGATTTAAACAACAGCACTCGAGAAAGAAAGTCTCGCCAGGAGACTCGAATCCGAAGAAAGTGCTACCGCGATAAAGGGGACCCTGCAGCCTATCGCACAACAACCTCGATGACACACGAAAAGCTCCGCTGGAAGATGCCATGGAAAAGCCGAGAACCGATATCCGACGACTGGCAAAAGAAAGAGAAGAAAAGTTCGGAGATGAGATCGATTCATCGGAGTTCATGGACGACGAATATGCGTAAATCAATATGGTCGAGACACGAGCTTCATCGCCTTCGCAAGGTGCTCCCGCAGCCTGCAGAAAGAGAGGAGCCGGAACCGATGAGAAGACAACTTCAGAAAAGGACGACACGATCGCTCAAATGGCGAAAAGGATGGAAGAGATGGCCGTAGCTCCGGCCACTCTCCGCAGTCAAGTACAACCACATAGAGAGACACCCCCGTAGGTCATTCACATCAGAGACGGAGGAAAGGAGATTACATCCGTCAATGGGGATGACCAACCGAAAAGGATACAACACAAAGTATGATCCCCGAAAAGGATATCAAGAACTCGTGAACAAAGCAGTGCGAGAAGCCTTAGCACAATCGAAGAACGGGACATCCATTCGGACGGGTAGACCTTACCCGTAAGAATTCGACGCTGTCCAATACCCGAAAGGCTTTGTACCACCTCTCGTTCAAGACCTTCGACGGAACCGGAACCCCCGACAAGCATGTCGCACACTTTCGTGCCGCTGTCGCAATGCCGGCGGAGCGATGCGTTACTCTTCCGACAGCTCGTCGCCAGCCTCGTCAGAATCGCCTTCGACCGGTATGCGAATTACCCAATGGCTCGGTGAAGACATTCTCGCAGCTAGAGAGCCTCTTCATCAAACGATTTGTCTGAGCTCAGCACCACATCACTATAGGTGATTTAGTGGTAGAGAAACAAAGGCCGAATGAAACTTTGGTGGATTACATACTTCGTGGAGAAACTCGAGCATGAAGTGTGAACCACAACCGCAAGAACAACATGCGCCAGCATCTCGCTTAAAAGCATTCACGGCCCGATAAGACTTCTCCTCAAAGGATTCACTATTAAGACTTTCGAGAAGTTGTTAAGCAAGGCCGGAAGCTTGCAAGAAGAGGCGAAGCAATTAAGTTTTGCCGACAAGACGGACAAGCGTAAGCCGGTGAAGACCTTCGAAAAGAAATCCGGATCATCGTGCAGCGGCTGATAAAGGCAAGCAACCGATGCAAATACCACCGAACGGCCGCAAAGAACCACAACGTAACTACTGAAGAACCCCGGTCCAACTATCACCGTCTCCGCAAGATGAACAACCGCCTCGTCCGCAACGTACATTAAGGGAGCTTCGAGCGAGAATATCCGTTCAAAAATGAAGCAAGCATCGAAGATGTTCCGTAGCCTAATGAAAACTCCAAATTTCCAACCGCTGTAACCTAAAAGACCAGAGGAAGTCAACAAGAACGGTGATCCCAACTTTTGCCCCTACCATCTGATGCTCTGGGCACAAGATGTAAGATTGCATTACCTTTAAAAGTCGGCTCAACGACAACCTTCGGAAAGGAAATATAACAATCCCGAAGGAGTACATGAAGGAACCCCGTAAAGGAGGTTCCGTCAATGTTATCTCAACCGATCCCGTCATTCCGATAGATCCCTATGCAACCGACGATGGATGGACTACCGCCTCGACGAGGTCTTCGAAGAAGATTTTAGACAAAGATCCGAACCGCTTCTGCGAGCTTCAATTCGTAGTTCGAGACCCGTTAAACCGGTACTCATCACTTGCGATGGAAGAACCACCTCGACAGAGACGATCGAAGAAAAGAAGAAAATCGACGAAGAAGAGGGGACCGAGACTCCTAAGGCTGTACTAGGGGCCGCTTATCCTAGGATAGTTGTTTCCGATTCTGGGGAGAAATCCCTCGAACCTCCGATTTTGTATGATTATCTCGCTCACTTCGGTGGGATCATATAATGATAAGGGTGATGGCGTTGGCTACGTTTTGACTGTTTCTAACGATTACGTAACTAGCGACAATCCGGACATCGATTTCGATACCAACGACAATTCTCAAATCATACACGATCTCGACGAGCAAAATAACGAAGAAGATATCCATCAAGGAGGCTACGAGAGCTCAACAAGCAACGAATCTATCTGTGAGTTTCGAGGAGCTCCAACTACGATAGAGTTAGAACCTTCGTATTCCGAAGATAATCCGAAAGAGCCCGTCATTCCGATTCGAGAGGAGACACCGGCGAACTCAACACAAGATTCGAAGAAATTACGAAGTCAACTCGAGAAGTGGAAGAGTTCTACCTCCAAGAATGGGTCCAAAAGACAAAGGAAAGGTGTGGTCGTTCAAGAAGAACCAACCCCAGCAGAAGAAATACCCATTCGAGAAGAAGCCGAGACGCATGAGAACAAAGTGGACTACAACGTGCTAGCCCATCCGAGGAAACTACCGGCCAAACCGAGCATTTACGATGCTCTCATCTTATCAAAGGAGATGAGAGAAGCTCGATCAAGGCCTTACTTGATCCGTAAATTCGCTTAGCTCAAATGGCCGGGAGATTCCTTAGATGAGGTTTGCTCGTTAAAGGAACAACTAGGCGTTACCTTCACTGGACAATGACCTACTACTCGGGACGACAGATCACAACCGACCGTTGTACATTTCAGCTACAATCGGGAAGTTTACACTCTCCGCAGTATTGGTGGATCCAAGAGCATCAATCAATATAATGAGTCTTCGAACGCTAAAGCATACTTGGAAATTGATCCTCGCGAGCTCGGCGTACAAAATGTTATTAAGAGGATTCAACCGTAAAGGAGAAAGAGCCCTCGGGTCAATAACGCTATCGATGAAGACCGGTGACTTAGCAAAGACAACCGCAAAATTTCACATAATCGATTCGAAACGTCGTTCAACGCTCTACTCGGCCGACCATGGATACATGAAAACAGGATGGTACCATCATCTCTACATCGTTGCATTAAATACTACGATGGAGGGGAACAGAGGCATCAAAGGTGACTTGCAACCATTCTCCGTACATGAGATTGGAATCCATGAAGATGCAACTTATTATGCACCGCCAAAGAAAACGATCTTCTCCAGAGATACCGTAACAAATGAAGCAAAGAAAGTTCGATGACAACGAAGAACTCGAAGTTCTAGTCCAACAGCCACTCACCACTCCCTTCCGGCGAGATGGTGAAGGTTTCTCCACAACTCGCATCCGAGGTCGAGGCCGGGGACGAGGCCGTGGTAGAGACGTTATGACAATTGGACAGAGGAAACCACCCATCAATGTTGATCGGGAAGATAGTTCCGAAGAAGAAAAAGAAATCAAACAAGAAGCAATGAGCAGTAAGCTCGAAGAAGCCGCAATTCAAGATCTCCCTCGAAGATGAAAAGAATGAAGAATATAAATCAATGTACGAGAAGATTAACCACTACGTACATACTATGACCCTAACCCCGATCCAAGCCGAGCAAAATCGAGGGTATGGTGGTCAAAGAAGTACGTAACGACTGTGCAAGGCCAATCAAATTCTACCGTGGTGTTTCTTCCTCCAAAACTCGAAAATAATGTACAATTCGAAGATGTCACTTCATCGAATTAATGGAATTACCTTTCGAGTGGTACTCTCCCTGTGTTCAAAATTTAATTCAACGTGGTTTATTACCTCGACAATGGACAAAAGGCCAATCACAACATTTTGAAAAATTATGGAATAACTCCGGTCGTCCACCCAATTCAAAGCATGGTCTCGGATTCGGCACATTAGGGTCAGTTGACGATACTGGATTTTGCTTGGTTGTCACTTGCGAGTCCAATTAAAACTGCATGGAAACTACAGACGAACTCGAAGATGTACAAATTGGAGACGCTCCACCAGAATTCGAAGAAGAAATTAAATCCACAATAGATGAGTTAACGGAAGTTAACTTAGGTACTAGCGAAGAGCCTAGACCTACCTTTGTTAGCTCCCTACTCAACAAAGAAGACTCCAAAGAAATAATCAAATTATTAATGGAATTTAAAGACTGTTTTGCTTGGAATTAAATCAAACTAAATTAAATTAAATTAAATTAAATTAAATTAAATTAAATTAAATAATTAAATTAAATTAAATTAAATTAAATCAAATTAAATTAAATTAAATTAAATTAAATCAAATTAACACTAAATCAAATCAAATTAATTAAACATCAAATCAAATTAAATCGAACTATATCGAATTAAATTAAAACTCAATTAAATTAAATTAAATTAAATTAAATATAACATCACCTAAGACATAAAGAAATTAAATATAAAGCAACTCGAACACTATTCCAAATTTAAACTCATTAATTGAAATTAAACTAAATCACAAACCATCCGAACATCAATTTACCCTCAAATGCTTTAGCCATCATAACTCTTAAACGTAACATTAAATGAAATGTTACTTCACTCATAGTGATATTCAAATGTCCTAGTTCACCGAGCAACTTAACAAAACTTGAATTCCTGGACGATTAATTCATTTGTATAATTAAATTCATTCGGACTTAAAACAATCCTAGAAATATCGAAAAGATGTTTAAGATTCTGTCTTAAGCACTTCCTCGATATGATAGATGTTCATAAGAACAATCGAACTTAATTATTCTTTCGATGAAGAAAATCGTCCTCAAACCAAAACACAAAGAACCTAAATGTCATAAGAGACGACTAGCCATAGTGATTAGGAATTTGGTAGAAAACCATAACCCTTCCCTTAGCCTTTACCTAGAACTCGCTTAAATATTCTAATCGTATTTTAAGTGTAGCTCGAGATGACTGGAAGACCCTCCATGTACGCTTTTATTTTATTGCAATTTACTTTCTTGCAATTTACATTATCGCAATTTATTTAACCGTATCGCACTTACTTTTCTGTACGATAAACAACTCGTTGCATGAAAACTCACACCTTTAGGATAGCCCCCAAAACCGAAAACCAAAACTAAGTTAAAAGTCAATGCAAGATAAAATTCACCGCCACAACATTTCAAAATATAAAACAACTCAAAATTTAATCACAAACAGTAACACAAAACTACAATTACAACTAAATTAAAACGTCCCGTCGGATGATCGGGAATACCTCTGATGATGTAACCTACGTGTCGCTAACGGGATTTCCCACTGTCTAAATGAAAGTGTGGAACTCATTCAACTGAGTTTAGCAAATTCATCCGGACTAAGTGAATCCGATAAAAATAATGATGCCGAAGGATGGAACCGCGGATCTTAACCGGTGTCGTTATAATCAACTTTAAGATTTGTTTTAATTAAAACATAAAAAACACTCGGAAATCAAGATTTTCTCTAAAACAAAACACTTTTCTCATCCCCTAATTTATAATTTCTAAAACTAAACCTCTCGCAACAACAAGGAGCTCTGAGCATGATGGGCAAGACACGCCATCGTCATCGCGAAAACCCGAATCTACTTCAACAAAACTTTCCTAGAATTAAATAACCAAGCCATAGGATTTCGAGGTAGTTTCCCTAGGCAACATAAATCCTCAACCTCTTCGTTAGCACTCGCATCGCAAATTAAGCCCTAACCGACTTAGGATTCCGAGGTAGTCATTGGGTACGACATA
>JAKZJZ010001138.1:0-31075 GCA_022702705.1 Papilionanthe hookeriana x Papilionanthe teres | reverse complement strand
ATCACCTGTGAGGGTCGAAATCAAATATGGAAGTTTAAAGGATGAGTTCCTATGTGACTCTTCGGCCTTAGACCGCCCCGGCGGCTCGGTCTCGTGAAGGGGCCGACTTACACACACATTACACTTATACACTACACTTACACACTACATTTCCACACACTTCCTAAAACCACACCCATACCCAACTTGACCTCCCGACTCATGTAGGTGATTCACATGGATGGTCCTTAACCCCTAAGCCCTCGCTAAGAGGGTTAGAACAACATAATGAATGCCTCAAATGAGTCCTTTCATGGCTCATATGGGCTTGAATGGCTTCATGGCTCAACCAAAATGATTTCACCCCACCCAAATTCACCCAATCTTCAATTTCCCAAATTTTCAATTTTTGACCCCCTGGACCCTACACCTACTAAACCTACCCAAAACCCTCGAATTACCCAAATTTTCGCAAAATCTCCAAATTACCTAAAATCTTCCAAAATCAATCCCAAACACCTCCACATCACTCAAATTGATCATCCATACCCAAAAATACCAAAAATTCCAAGAAAACCCCCCAATACCCTCCAAATACCCAAAATACCCTTCTTGCCTAAAAATCCAAAAATTCAGAAAATTCCCAGAAAATTCCAGAAAATCCCAAATATTCCCAATTTCATTTTGTCCAACTACACCATGGGCCAATTTTGTCAATTTACCCTACTTTTGTCAAAACCCCCAAATCGACCCATTTTAACCCAAAGTGGACCCAATGTCAAACCAAACATACCCAATTGACCCCAATTTTGGTCCAATTCAATTCTAAACTTCAATTCAACATTCCCAATACCAATTTAGACCAAATCCAAGTCCAATTTGATTGACATTTGGATCCAATTTCACTTTGGGCCTTAAAGCCCAAATTTGGACCCATGACCCAAACTCAACCCAAACTAACCCAATTCAACTCCAATTAACCCCAAATCTTTTCTAAACCTTCCTTAACATCCTCATAAACAAAACACTAACATGATTTGCCCAAGATTTTGACCCAAACCCCACTCAAATTCAACCCAAAATCAAAAAGCCCAATTTCGACCTAAACCCAAATCTAACCCAAATAGGCCCAAACCCCAAAATTAAAACCCAACCAAAGCCAAAACCTCTTTGAAACACTCCCATAAACATTTCTTAATATTTATTTTACATCAATTTCAACCCTAGCCCAACATTGGCCCAAGTTAGCCCAACTCGACCTACATTGGCCCATTCACCAAAAGAATTCAAATCCAACCCAATTCAAGTCCAAACTACCCCAAATTTGCTTCAAGTCACTCATGACACATCCATGAGCTAAACCCAATAATTATTTGGCCCAACCTCTTTACAAAATTTCATCCCAAAATCCATTTTAAAATTCAAGAGCCCACTTTCCTAATCCATCTTAAAAGCCCATCTAAAACCTTTTCAAAAAAGCCCAAAATTCTTCCAAGGCCCATATGACATTTCCCCTCATCATACTTTCAATTAAAATCATCCCTAAGTCCTAAATTCATCATCAAATAATTCCAAATCAAGCCTCATGCCAAATCACCCCTAAATACCAAAATTTTCCTTAAATCCATTTCCATGAAATCGACTTTACTTTTCCCAAGCCAAATGGAGCCATGGAGCCATGCATAAGCCATATGCAAGCCATGAGAGCCTCTTTACATGTCACCATGCCATTTTGGGCAAAAGGAGGAGGCTCTTTCCTTAATTCCTAAAGGTGATTAACCACTTCCATGTTTCCACTAAACCATGCTTAAGCCTAATCGTGCTTGGATGGTGACTTGACCCTACCGATTATGCCGAGCCAAATCACTTTTCCCTCGCCCAAAACCAGGCCTCGGGTGGTGCACCTAGCCCAAATGGGTGGGTCGACCCATTTAGGTTCAAATCTAGCCATGCCCCATTCCACTTCGGATCAAAGCCTTTACACATGTCCATGGCCAATTGACTGCACAAACCTCCAGCCCTCGACCCACCCGACCTCGAGGGTGACCCATGCCTCGGCCGGCCGCCACCGTGCCGCCGGAAAACACCATGGCCGAGAGCTCACATGTGAGCCAACATTGAAATTCTCACTGGCCGAGCCGCCCCATCCCTAGCGGTCACCATGGCCGATCTTCTCCTCACCGCAGCAAGCTCGATCCCAAGCCCTAACTCCCCCGGGAGGCCTTCCACCCTCTCCTATTTAAACCCCTCACCCTCTCGGCCAAAGGAGAGCCAAGCACAAACCCCGCCGAAACTCGCCAAAATTGTTCCAAACCCTTCACCATCCTGAGAGCAAGCTTGATCCCCAATGTCAATTTGCCCTAATCCCCACCAACAGAGCCCAATTTCTCAACCGAAATTCCACCCAAAACCAGGACACTTTGCCACAGCCGAGCCAATCCTCAAATCGACCGGTCCTACACCTTCACCGGACCAAGAGGAGAAGTTTCCCACCGAAAGCCCCATCTCCAGAGCCACCCAGCCTGCTCCAGCCTCCAAGCTTTGTGATCGGCCGTGGTCACTTTCATAGCTGAGGCAATCCACTGCACCAGGAGACTTCATCCGGAGCTTGCCGGGACCCAATCGAAGGTGCAACAACTCTCGATCGAAGCCACACTTCTCCGAGCTAAGGTATGAGTTAACTATTCATCCCGAGCTTCCGGAGATTCTCCATTTCAAATGCCTTAGTTTCAATGCATGTTAGCCGTATAGATGTGTTCGTCTCTTCAAGACGAATCCATAGAGCATAAGAACATGAAAATCCATCGAGAATCGAGCGAGATCTAGTGGATTTAAGTGTGGACGCGCTCTCGAGCGAGAACACTCGGGGACGATGAACGGATGCCGTCCATTCGATACACGCGCGCACGGACGGCCGGGATTGCGTCGGACCAGGAGACGGTACGAGAACCGCGGGCCCGGCCGCCGACTCGATGGCGGCGTCGAACGGGAGCGCGACACGCGTGCGTTCGGAGTCGCCGAGGCCGACGCGGCGCCGCGTGGATAAATAGAAAATTAGGGTATTTTTCTATTTATTTAATTCCCTAAACTTCAAAAATTCATATCTCCGTGTAGAAAAATCACAAAAATAAAATAAAAATACCCTCTCGCTCGAATGAACGTAGGAGAATAATGTGGAAAAGAAATCATTTAATTTAATTAAGTATTTTATTTTTTATGATTTATTTACTCTCTGCATACATTTAATTCTCCATGCATGTATACAATTCACCATGGCATGAGACCATAGAAGCTTGAAGCCTCCGAACTCGGGAACATTCCCCGAATTTTCCAAGGTCGTAGGCCATCTCTCGTGAAAAGTTATTTATTTTTCAAATGCATGTTGTTGTTTTGAGTATTTTAATTCCAAAAATTAGCATGTTGTGAAATAAATTCTAGAAATATTTGGTGATGTTCTTTATGACCGGAGAACTCTAGGAAAAATAAGACTCGAGTTAATTCACTCGCATTAACCCTAATCGGCTTAAACACCTAAAATAGGTCTTTAATTAATTAGAGTTAACCAGGCATCAAATTGACTTGAAATCAATTCTCCACTGACCTTTAGGATCAGAGGAATCCACCATAAAAATTTGAAGTCAATCGACTTGGTTAGCCCCACTAATCGGGTCGATTAAGCCACTTAGCCATTTTAAACTTTAAAAATTCATAACTTTTAAAATATTTTTTTAAAATTCACCAAATTGGTTTTGAGCCTCTCTCGATATCAGGGAACCTAAGAAAATTAAAATTTCAATTTTCTAAAAAAGTTGATTTTTAATAATATTTTAATATTTTTAATAATTAAAAAATAATAAAAATCACAAAAATAATAAAATTCACCAAAATGTCACATTTTGAATTTTAATCACTTAGGAACAAATCCCACATTTTTCCTAAGTCTATTTAGTGAGATATTAAATTTTAAAGCCCTAGGGTAATTTTAAAATTAAAAAAATGTATTTTCTAGCATTTTCACTAAAATAATTATTATAAATCATAGAAAAATCAGAAAATTGCAAAATTTGTTTCTCTGGTTTCCTTAATATCAGAGAGATTTTTGAAAAATATAAAATCCATTTTTCAACATTTATCTTATTTTTAAATTAATTAACACTCCAAAACTCAAAATAATTATAATAAATAATAATATAATTCAAAAAATCACCAAAATTGGTCCAAGTGCTTCTCTGGTCATTAGGAATGTCCCCTAATTTTCTTAAGGACAGAAACTTTTCCCTTGGTCATGTTATCAAATTTTCCTTGAAAATCTCTATTTTTCACCAAAAATAATTATATAAATAAATTAAATACAGAAAAATCACATTTTCTCCTCTCATGTCTTTATTGACATATGAGTAAAGTCACATAAAAATTTCAAGTTCATTTGAGTTCAATTTAGTGAGTTATGAAATTATTAAGCTTAAAGGGTAAAATGGTAATTAAAATCTTTAATCCTTAATTAAAACTTTAGGTTCAATAAAAAATCAACAAGTAAAATATTTGATCCTAATCTGATTTGGATGATTGAAATTTAAATAATTAAAGGGTAGAAACCCATTAAATAATTTTAAAATGATTAAACTTTAATTAAATAATAGATTAAATTCGAAGAATAATAAAATTGGAATTATTAAAATAAGGGATCTTTATTAGGAAGAGATTTTTTTCTTTAATTTAAAAATCCCTAAATTAATTATATCAACTAATACTCAATTTTTAATTAAAATGATAACTCAAATTTAAAATATTAAAAGACTTAATTTCAATTAAAATTAAAAATAAAGTAAATTAAAGATAAATTAAATTAAGATTAAATTTAAAAATTAAATTAAATTAAATTTAATAATTAAATTAAATTAAATTAAACAATTAAATTAAGTTAATTAAAATTAAATTAAATTAAATAATTAAATTAAATTAAATAATTAAACAATTAAATTAAATTAATTAAAATTAAATTAAATTAAATCAAACAATTAAATTAAATTAAATTAAAATTAAATTAAATTAAATTAAACAATTAAATTAAATTAAATTAAATAATTAAAATTAAATTAAATTAAATTAAATAATTAAATTAAAGTTAAATCAAATCAAATTAATTAAACACCAAGTCAAATTAAATTGAATTATGTTAAACTAAATTAAAACTCAATTAAATTAAGTTAAATTAAATATAACATCACCTAAGACATAAAAGAAATTAAATATAAAACAACTCGAACACTATTCCAAATTTAAACTCTTTAACTTAAACCAAATCATTTGAATACTAACTTACCCTCGAAAGCTTTCGATTATCGTAACTCCTAAATGAAACATTAAATGGAAGTGTTACTTTACTCATAAGATATTCAAATGTCCTAGTTCACCGAGCAAGTTAACAAGACTTGAAAACCTCGGACGATCGATTCATTTATATAATTAAATTCATTTGGACTTAAAACAATCCTAGAAATATTGAAAAGATGTTTAAGATCCTTCTTAAGCACTTTCTCAATATGATAAGATATTTATAAGAACAATCGAATTCGATTATTCTTCGATGAAGAAAATCGTCCTTAAACCAAAACACAAAGAACCTAGACGTCATAGGAAATGACTAGCCATATGATTAGGAATTTGGTAGAAAACCATAACCTTTCCTTAGCTTTACCTAGGAACTTGCTTAAATATTCTAATTGTGTTTTAAGTGCAGCTTGGGATGACGGGAAGACCCTCCGTGTACGCTTTTATTTTATTGCAATTTACTTTCTTGCAATTTACTTTCTTGCAATTTACTTTCTTGCAATTTACTTTATTGCAAATGCATTTTACTTTTCTGCATGATAAAACAACAAGTTGCATGAAAACCCACACCTTTAGGATAGCTCCTAAAACCGAAACCAAAATTAAGTTAAAAGTCATTGCAAGATAAAATTCACCGCCACAACATTTCAAAATATAAAACAACTCAAAATTTAATCACAAACAGAACACAAAACTACAATTGCAACTAAATTAAAACGTCCCGTTGGATGATCGGGAATACCTCGGATGATGTAACCTACGTGTTGCTAACGGGATTTCCCACGGTCTAAATGAAAGTGTGGAACTCATTCAACTGAGTTTAGCAAATTCATCCGGACTAAGTGAATCCGATAAAAATAACGATGCCTGAAGGATGGAACCGTGGATCTTAACCGGTGTCGTTATAATCAACTTTAAGATTTGTTTTAATTAAAACACAAAAAACACTTCGAAATTAAGATTTTCTCTAAACCAAAACACTTCTCTCATCCCCCGATTTATGATTTCTAAAACTAAACCTCTCGCAACAACAAGGAGCTCTGAGCATGGTGGGCAAAGCATGACCATCGTCATCGCAGAAACCCGAGTCTACATCACTAAACATTTCTTAGAATTAAATAACTAAACCATAGGATTTCGAGGTAGCTTGCCTAGTGCAACATAAATCCTCAACTCTTCGTTGGCATTTCGTATTGCAAATTAAGCCCTAACCGGTCTTAGGATTCCGAGGTAGTCGTCCGATACGATATAAACCCTCACATTTTCTGAAGCTATTTGTTTGATTTTATCATACAAATATAAGCCCTAATTAATTAAGATCGACAAGATCGAAATACTAAATAAACATTAGGACTTTCCTAAATTCAAGCCAAATGATAGGATAGTCGGGAAATTATCGAAGTTCACTTCGAATCGTTGATTTCTCCTACCTTTCTTCCTTTGGATTCACAAAACAAAATGTTCCAAAAATTTGATCCATTCCCTATTGAAACTTCAAAATTCAATCTTCGAAAACCTTAAACTTTGAAATTCTCGAGAGCAGTAATCATCGATTATTATCGAGAGTTTTCTTAGGTGATTCCCGTCACTTAAGATGTAATTAACTATATGGGCTTGCCCTTATAGGGAATTTTAAAGAACCTGTGTAATATAAACCCCGTTTAATGTTTTCATATTAAGCAGTGGAAACTTGTCGGCTTATAAAATTGGTTCGCGTACCAAACGGATGTCACAAATCTTCTAGTTTATTTAATCGAGCCCCACCATCAAGCAGCTGTGTCTATCCTTAGGGATAGATACACGGTTTGTGGTGTGGTATTCGTTTATATAAACTATTTGGGATGCGAGATCAGCTTGATTTCATATCTTAAAATTTTTCAAACTTAAAATTATTTTCAAAATCAAATACTACTTTTCAATTTATTTATTTAAACTAAATTAAAAATTTGCCGACAACTTCTGTTAGGCGACCACTTTTCAAAATAAAAAACACGACCTAAAAAATAATGCCGACAGGATTTCTGGCGACTCCGCTGGGGAGAATTCCTCTCTCCATTATAATCAAATAATTCTGCTTTCAAAAATCGGTAGTGTATCCATGTCCCTAATGGATCAAACTACCCTTCTTTCCGTTGGAATACTATGTTCATTTCTATCTCGAACAAGTATAGCCAACATTCTCTCGGATTTAGGAGCCACCGTTTAGACACCCCTAAACAGAGAGGTTCCGAGATCCTTTTACCTCATTTCCGAGGTAGGGTGGACCCCAATAGGTGTTAGTTTAGGAGTGATCCTTCGAGTCGGGAAGTCTTGCTTAAGACTTTCTTTTCCTTTCCTCGAATCGGATTCCTTACCTTCTCTACACCTTCGAACGTTCCGTTCTAAATAAACAAACCCTCTAATAAATGATTCTTTTAACAAATAATTCCTTCTTATAAATACATGAACAAAAAATGAGTTCGACTCTTTTCAATTCCTTTCTTTTCGTCCTGAAGAAAAGAAGCATAACTCGAGACCGACAACCGTAATCTACCTCGCGAAATGGAAGCCCCGAAATCGATTTTCTCCTTCACCAACGGACCGGACTTCGCCGTCTATAAGGATGAGCCGCCCGACAATGGGGTCATCCGATTTCGGGACGTGGGTTTGAAAACACGAACGTCAAGGTCACCGACGTCTCCCTCTTCGCACCGACAAACAAGGTATCCGAAGCCGAGGAACCACCGCTCGAGTTCAACCTCAGGTCGACCCAAGAGTTTCCTCCCCCGCAAAGGGTCCCGACTAGGAGGAGTACCGCCGTCCGCAGAGGACCGTTCTCACTACCCCCACCGGTCTAGTTGTTTCTCGCACCTACCCCGACTTCCGCCAAATCAAAGGGGAAAGGAATCCGTAACTATGATAAACCCGTTACCGTGGAGGGTACGGATCTTCCCGTAAGACCTTCCGTCTTCGAAATCGGGTCCAGCTCGAAGATTCCTTCGCCGACAAAGACCCAAAGAAGAAATAGAAATGAAGGATCGCCAGGGAAGCCGTAGCCGCCGAGATTGCCTTCCCGGAGGAAATTCCGCAGTTGCCGAATATACACCGTTACCGAATATACACCACCGCCCGACTACATACCACTTTTGGGAGGAAGCAGTGTTCCATCCCCTCTCCGCCGCAGAGGATGAGGAGAATGTTCGCAAGATTGCCGCCACATTACCACGGCCCGCATACTACAACGATAACCGCAAGAAAAGAACTAGAACTACGCCGTTTGCTCGACCGCAAACTTTGGTAGAAAAGCTAGCAAGGAAGGAAAACCGCCCCGTGTCGGAAATTCTACGAAGGATAGTGGCGGGTGCCGGCCAAATCCCGTCTTGGGCCCCGAGTAGAACCCGCCGTCATGATAGAAAAGCCAAGCAAGAGAATGAAGGCTAGCCCGCCCGTCGTAGTATCGTGATTACAGTATCAGGGAGGATACCACCTTCCAAGCATTCGGCCGATGGACCATCCGGTCATAGACCTTCCGCCGCTAGAAGGATGGTGTGGCGTCCCACTACGGGGCAACTGAGACCGAAACAAGCAGCTCGAGAGAGAAAGTCTCGCCGAGAGGCCGGAATCCGAAGAAAGTGCTACCGCGATGAAGGGGACTCGTGAAAAAGGACCCGCAACCATCGCATGACAACCACAAAGATACACGAAAGCTCCGCTAGAAGATGCCATGGAAAAGCCGAGAACCGACATCCGACGGTTGGCAAAAGAAAGAGAAGAAAAGTTCGGAGATGAGATCGACTCATCGGAATTCATGGACAACGAATATGCGTAAATCAACATGGCCGAGACACGAGCTTCATCATCTTCTCAAGGTGCTCCCGCAACCGCAGAAGAGAGGAGCCGTAACCGATGAAGAGACAGCCTTCAGAAAAGGACGACACGATCGCTCAAATGGCGAAGAGGATGGAAGAGATGGCCGTAGCTCTAGCCACTCTCCAAAGTCAAGTACAACCACATGAGAGACACCCCAGAAGTCATTCACATCGTAGACGGAGGAAAGGAGATTACATCCGTCAACGGGGATGACCAACTGAAAAAGGATACAACACAAAGTATGATCCCCGAAAAGGATATCAAGAACTTGGTAGAACAAGCAAGTGCGAGAAGCCCTAGCACAATCGAAGAACGGGACATCTATTCGGACGGCAGACCTTACCCGGAAGAATTCGACGCCGTCCAATACCCAAAGGGCTTCGTACCACCTCTCGTTTAAGACCTTCGACGGAACCGGAACCCCCGACAAGATGTTGCACACTTTCGTGCCGCTGTTGCAATGCCGGCGGGAGCGATGCGCTACTCTTCCGACAGCTCGTTAGCAGCCTCGTCAGAATCGCCTTCGACCGGTATGCGAATTACCCAACCGGATCCGTAAAGACATTCTCGCAGCTAGAGAGCCTCTTCATTAAGCGATTTGTCGGAAGCTCAGCACCACATCACTATAGGTGATTTAGTGGTAGAGAAACAAAGGCCGAATGAAACTCTAGTGGATTACATACTTCGATGGAGAAATTTAAGTATGAAGTGTGAACCACAACCGCAAGAACAACATGCGATCGGCATCTCGCTTAAAAGCATTCACGGCCCGATAAAGACTTCTCCTCAAGGGATTCACTATTAAGACTTTTGAGAAGTTGTTAAGCAAGGCCGGAAGCTTGCAAGAAGAGGCGAAGCAATTAAGTTTTGCCGACAAGACGGACAAGCGAAGCCGGTGAAGACTTTCGAAAAGAAATCCGGGTCGCTGCAGCAATTGACAAAGGCAAACAACCGATGCAAATACCACTCGTAACGGCCGCGAAGAACCACAACAAAATTACCAAGAACCCCGGTCCAGCTATCGGCCGTCTCCGCAAGTATGAACAACCGTCTCGTCCGCAACGTACATCGAGGGAGCTTCCGAGCGCAGAATATCCGTTCAAAAATGAAGCAAGACTAAAGATGTTCCGTAGCTTAATGAAAACTCCAGCATTTCCAACCGCCGTAGCCCAAAAGACCGAGGAAGTCAACAAGAAAGGTGATCCCAACTTTTGCCCCTACCATCGGATGCTTGGGCACAAGATAGAAGACCGCATTACCTTCAAAAGTCGGCTCAACGACAACCTTCGGAAAGGAAATATAACAATCCCGAAGGAGTACATGAAGGAACCCCGTAAAGGAGGTTCCGTCAATGTTATCTCAACCGATCCCGTCATCCCGATAGATCCCTATGCAACCGACGATGGATGGACTACCGCCCGGACGAGATCTTCGAAGAAGATTTTAGACAACATCCGAACCGCTTCGGTGCGAGCTTCAATTCGTAGTTCGAGACCCGTTAAGCCGTACTATCACTCGCGATAGAAGAACCACCTCGACAGAGACAATCGAAGAGAAGAAGAAAATTGACGAAGAAGAGGGGACCGAGATTCCTAAGGCTAGACTAGGGGCCGCTTATCCTAGATAGTTGTTTCCGATTCGGGGAGAAATCCCTCGAACCTCTCGATTTTGTATGATTATCCGCTCACTTCGGTGGGATCATATAATGATAAGGGTGATGGCGTTGGCTACGTTTTGACTCGTTTCTAACGATTACGTAACTAGCGACAATCCGGCGTCGATTTCGATACCAACAACAATTCTCAAATCATACATGATCTCGACGATCAAAATGACGAAGAAGACATCCATCAAGGAGGCTACGAGAGTTCAACAAGCAACGGATCTATCCGTGAGTTTCGAGGAGCTCCAGCCATAACAGAGTTAGAGCCTTCGTATTTGGAAGATAATCCGTAAGAGCCACGTCATTCCGATTCAGAGAGGAGACACCGACAAACTCAATACTAGATTCGAAGAAATTACGAAGTCAACCTAAGAAGTGGAAAAGTTCTACCTCCAAGAATGGGTCCAAAAGACAAAGGAAAGCGTGTGGTTGTTCAAGAAGAACCAACCCCAGCAGAAGACATACCCATTCGAGAAGAAGCCGAGACACAGGAGAACAAAGTGGACTACAACGTGCTAGCCCATCTTAGGAAACTACCGCCAAACCGAGTATCTACGATGCTCTCATCTTATCAAAGGAGATGAGAGAAGCTCCGATCAAGGCCTTACTTCGATCCGGAAATTTGCTTAGCTCAAATGGCCGGAGATTCCTTGGATGAGGTTTGCTCGTTAAAGGAACAACCGAGGTGTTACCTTCACGTACAATGACCTACTACTTGGGACAGCAGATCACAACCGACCGTTGTACATTTCAGCTTACAATCGGGAAGTTTACGCTCTCCGCAGTTTTGGTGGATCCAGGAGCATCAATCAATATAATGAGTCTTCGAACACTAAGCATACTTGGAAATCGATGCTCGCGAGCTCGAGGCCGACAAAATGTTATTAAGAGGATTCAACCGTAAAGGAGAAAGAGCCCTCGGGTCAATAACGCTACCGATGAAGACCGGTGATTTAGCAAAGACAACCGCAAAATTTCATATAATCGATTCGAAACGTCGTTCAACGCTCTATCGGGCCGACCATGGATACATGAAAACAGGATGGTACCATCATCTCTCGCATCGATGCATCAAATATTACGATGGAGGGGAACAGAGTGCATCAAAGGAGACTTACAACCATTCTCCGTACATGAAATTGGAATCCATGAAGATGCGGCTTATTATGCACCGCCAAAGAAAACAATCTTCTCCGCAGACACCGTAACAAATAAAGCAAAGAAAGTTCGTGACAACGAAGAACCCGAAGTTCTAGTCCAACAGCTCACTCACCACTCCCTTCCGGCGAGATGGTGAAGGTTTCTCCACAACTCGCATCCGAGGTCGAGGCCGGGGACGAGGCCGTGGTAGAGACACTAGACAATCGGACTTAAGAAACCAGCCATCAATGTTGATCGGGAAGATAGCTCGAAGAAGAAAAAGAAATCAAGCAAGAAGCAGCAACAATAAGTCGAAAGAAGCCGCAATACAAGATCTCTCTCGAAGATGAAAAGAACGAAGAATACAAATCAATGTACGAGAAGATTAACCACTACGTACATACTATGACCCTAACTCCGATCCATTCTAATAAGATCGAGGGTATGGAGGTCAAAGAGGTACGTAGTGACGGTGCAAAGCCGATCAAATTCTACCGTGGTGCTTCTTCCTCCAAAACTCGAAAATAATGTACAATTCGAAGATGTCACTTCATCGAATTAATGGAATTACCTTTTGAGTGGTACTCTCCCCGTGTTCAAAATTTAATTCAACGTGGTTTCTTACCTCGACAATGGACAAAAGGCCAATCACAACATTTTGAAAAGTTATGGAATAACTCCGCCGTCCTCCCAATTCAAAGTATGGACTCGGATTCGGCACAGCAGGGTCAGCTGACGATACCGAATTTTGCTTGGTTGTCACTTGCAAGTCCAATGAAAACTCGCATGGAAACTACAGTACGAACTCGAAGATTTACAAATCGGAGACGCTCCACCGAATCCGAAGAAGAAATTAAATCCACAATGATGAGTTAACGGAAGTTAACTTAGGTACTAGCAAAGAGCCTAGACCTACCTTTGTTAGCTCCTTACTCAATAAAGAAGACTCCGAAGAAATAATCAAGTTATTAATGGAATTTAAAGATCGTTTTGCTTGGAGCTACGATGAAATGCCAGTGATTAGCTCCGCAGGTCGCGATCCATAAGCTAGGAGTGGATCCTACTTCGCTCCGACGACAAGGTCCCGTAAGAATGCGTTTAGAAATCGAACAACAAGTTATAGCCGAAGTTAAAAAGCTAATAGACGCTAAATTTGTCCGTGAAGAACAATACCCGACCTCGGCTAGCCAACGTAGTGCCACCGTAAAGAAGAATGGTCGATCGAATTTGTGTGGACTTCGTAGATTTAAACAAGGCATGTCCAAAAGATGAATTCCCTCTACCGATTCCAGAACCGATGATCGATATTGCTTCGACACATGAAATATTCTCATTCATGGATGGATCTTCGTGATACAACCAGATAAAAATGGCTCCGTAAGATGAAAAGCTTACAGCATTCGTAACGCCGATCGGAGTATTTTGCTACACAGGTGATGCCATTCTGACCGAAGAACGCAGGAGCAACTTACCAAAGAGCAATGACAAGAATTTTTGATGATCTCATCCACAATCAAGTCGAGTGCTACGTGGACGATGTCGTCATCAAAAGCAAAGTAAAGGAAAACCAACTCGTATGATTCGAGAATTGTTTTCGAACGATTAAGACAATTTAACCTTAAGATGAATCCCTAAAATGCGCCTTCGGCGTCACCTCCGGAAATTCTTAGGATTCGTTGTCCGACATCGTGGAATTGAAATCGACCCGGAGAAGATTAAAGCCATCTTAGAAATGCCGCCTCCCAAAACCTTAAAACAACTACGATCTTTTCAAGGGAAGTCGGCATATCTTCGACGCTTTATCTCAAACTCCGTCGTAGGTGTCAGCCTTTCTCGGCACTAGTTAAAAAGGACGCCAAATTTATTCGGGAAGAGAAATGCCGAAGGCCTTCGAAGACATTAAACAATATTTAATGACACCTCCCGTCTTAGCAGCCCCGGCCTCGTGTAGATCGCCGATACTTTACACCGCGGCTCTAGACGACTCCTCGGAGCCCCGTTAGCCCTGTGTCAATGATGAGGGTAAAGAAAATGCTCTTTACTACTTAAGCCGTCGTTTACTTCCGACGGAGGTAAGGTATCCCGCAATTGAAAAGCATTGTTTGGCCCCGATCTTCGCCGCTCAAAAGCTCGTGCATTACATGCTTTCTCATAAGGTCAACTCGATCTCGAAGTTTAATCCATTGCAATACTTGATGACTCGTCCAACACTTTCCTGCAGACTTGCCGTGATGGTCAATGATATTATCGCAATTCGATATAACTTTCGTGCCTCTCGCGTGCCGTAAAGGGACAAGTCTTAGCAGACTTCCTCGCAAGACACCCTTTGCCGCCGAATCTCCTCTCAACGACGATCCGCCGATGAACAAATAATGAGCCTAGAAGACCCCGATGATCGACGTCGGGAATTATATTTCGACGGAGCATCTTCAAGCACACAAAGACGAAGAATCGCAAGTGATAGTGCCCGTAAGGCAGGAATCGGCTAATCTTTATAACACCGGAGCGGGGATGTTAAGATACTCCTACCACTCGACGAACCGTGTACAAACAACGAAGCGTAATACGAAGCCCTCATAACGGGATTGGAATTAACCATTCAAATGGGGATAACGTACATCAACATCTACGGGGATTCACAGCTAATCATTCAACGTATCGCCGGACAATACAGAATTTTTAAACCAAGACTCGAACAATACTTCCAAAGATGCCATACAAACTGTTGGAACAGCATTCCAAATGTGACAATCTACAAAATTCCTAGAAAAGAGAATGCTTTAGCAGATGCTTTAGCCCGTCTCGCAAAAGAATTTGCCCGTTTGCAAGATGAATCAGTGGAAGTGTCGGCTCACGGACGTCGTGTCCTATCACAAACTTGACATAGTACACAATACACAAATCGAAAAAGAAAAAGAATCAGCTAGTAAAGCAGTATGTAAAACACGTAAGATCGGCGACAACCATCGATAGACTACCCGCAAACAGAAAGCTACCGGACGATAGGTCGCTAGCCCATCGGATCAAGAAAAGAACTCGTCTTACGCATTAATAAACAACACATTATACGAAGGTCTTTTCGATCAAATGTGGCTAAGGTGCCTAAGCGGGTTCGAGGCCCGTGAAATTGTTAAAGAGGTGCATTCGTGACTCGTGGCGCTCACCGCCGGTCCAAAGATGAAAATGAAAATTAAAAGACTAGAGGTACCACCGGCCCTCGATGATGACCGACCGCATGAAAATCGCCAAGAGCCGTCATCAATGCCAAGTGCACGGAGTGGTTCTACACCAACCTCCAAATGTGCTACACCCGACAATTGCGTCGCGGCCATTCGAATGTCGGGGCACGTATATAGTGGGTCCGATAGAACCACCATCTTCAAAAGGACATCGTTTCATTCTTGCAACTACAGATTACTTTTCCAAGTGCAGTGCGGCCCACTTAGAGAAGTGAAAGCACACCACGTGCTACGCTTTTCAAGAACCAAGTTGTCTACCGTTTCGGAGTGCCGCGCAGATCATCTCGTATAACGGGCCGCATTCGAAGCACACAAATCAACAATTTTGTCGTGAGACACGGAATCGACCGGCGATACTCAACAATTTACTACCCAAGAGCAAACGGCCTCGCCGAGGCTTTTAATAAAACTCTCGTTCAAATCTTAAAGAAAACCTCGGACGATAATAAGAGAAATTGGCACGAGAAATTGTTAGAAGCCTTATGGGCCTACCGGACAACCTTCGTAACCCCTACTCAAGCTACACCTTACGCTCCGGTGTATGGGTCCGAGGCAAGTGTTACCTTTAGAGGTTCAGCCTTCCTTCACTCGAATTGCAATTGCAAATAAGATCACGACGAAGAAAACGCCGTACTACGACTCGAAGAATTAGAAAGCTTGAAGGGAAAAGACTTGCAGCCGCAACAGAATTTAGAACTATACCAAGCTAAGATGGTTCAAGCCCATGACAAACCGGTCCGCCCAAGAACCTTCAAAGTTGGTGACTTAGTTCTCGTTCTCAAGAGACCTATTCTCGCACACCGCAAGATAAGGAGGAAAATTTGAACCCACTTGGGAAGGACCGTTTCGTGGTCGAAGCAAGATACTCGGGAGGTTCCTACCAGCCTAGTGAATTGCTGTGGAGAACGACATATGCTTCCAATCAACGGACGATACTTGAAAAAATATTACGCTACCTGATGTTTCGAAGGAATGAATTCTTCATCCCTAAGAAACACGGGTGAAGTAATTACTTGTGATTGGGTCCGAACCCAAAAAAAAAATAATAAAATGTGCTAAGATAAATAAAATCATGATAATTAAGTTTTCCTTGTTTCCTTTTTCAAATCAAGATCTCTTTCCGGATCTTATCCTACTTCATTCCTGTTAAATTTCAAAATATAAGAATAATAAAAAATGTATCTTTAATAAACATTTTCTTAATGTTCTTGTTCTTAAGTACAACCCTCGATCCTTTTCCTTGTCTTTTCGCAGTGGAAATGTCGAACCGGCGGTTGGTTTTGAACTTTAAGAATGGCGTAAGCCTTGCACTCGATGAAAAGAGGGTGAAAGATGGAGCGATAATCGAGATCGACTCGCATTTCGCACCAAGCAGGCCTACAAGACGAGGAAAGTGACCGGGTCCCGCTAACCGAGAAGAACTACCCGGCAGTACAAAGGATGAAAGTGGGTGGCCCAAGCCACCAATCCAACAACAAGAAAAGAAAAGCAAACACCGAAGAAGACAAGAAAATGAAGTCCGTAGTCACTACAGATGGAGGGCAGTGCTTGTCGCCGCGCCCCGCAGAGATTCAAGAAGTTCGGAGGGCTACTCTCACGCCCACGCAACGAAGAAATAAGAATCGCCGCATCCGTAAAATGTTAACAAAACTAGCCGCGACCAGCACGACGAGACAACTCGCTAATGCCAAGCACTCACATTTCAAGGACACCGGTTCACCGGAACTCGAAGAAAGGAGGCCACCTCCTAGAATAATAGAAAGAACTAGTGGAAATCTCCGTAAGATCGAAGAAAGAAGGCTACCACGCCACCGGATAGAACCACCGCAGCAAGGCATGACCTTGTTGCGGTAGCAACCCCGGGGATGTCCCGACGTACATCATCCCCGAGGAGCCGAGGTATGCGGGGAACGTGAAGGGATTGAACCATATATCCCACAATACGTCACAAGGCCTCGCCATCCTGCATCATTCCGAATACGAGCCGGAGAGGATGCGTAATGTTGAAAAGAAAACTTTCGAATACTTCGAGAGAATTAAAGGAAGAAGAATCAACATACTAGAAGGCCTCGAGCTACACACCGACGTATTCTCGCAGTATGAACAACAAGAAATCGTGGACTCGTATCCGGATCCGAAAAGAATGGGCCGAGCAGCCGCCCGAGGGAAAACACATACTCGTAACCCCGAGATGGATGCCGTGGAAAGGAAGAATCACAATACAATGCGGATGTCGCTACAACTTCGCTGAAGACAGGAAGGGAAACCCACCGTGGATACTTCGTCATGGGCAAGTAGATCCGATGCCATTAGTTATCAAGAGAATGGTGAAAAGATTGATAACATGGAGGGTACCGCCGACAGATTGCATACCCAATAGCCGCATTATCAACATCTACAAACAGGTGACCGCATACCCCCACATATCGATCACCACGACTTCGTCGACCTTTCGCACAGCCTCTTTCTTGAATGAGTGCAACATCATGTTCGGATCCGACCTCCGAATAGCAGGCCCGGTGAGTTCCGAGGGCCGCAAAGATACCTTTACCGTGGGTTCCGTCATGATACCGCAAGGTAACGGAGCGTATATCGCAAAGCATTGCATACTGTGGGTGCCAATGGAGCGAATCTCGCTACTTTCGTGAGGATGGACGACAAAGAAAATACCTTACCATTTCCAACCGCATCCGTAGCTAGAGAACCTCCGGCCTTACGAGTCGCGAGTTACATGGGAAATATCACACCTCCAATGTACATCCAACTCGCATCCTTGCCAAGGATGGCTTGGAAGGTGATGTTATCGACCATGTACCTCACTATTCGTATATGGATTTTCGACGGATGATTCTTTCGATGGATCAACAAAGATCATACACAAATTCGTTTCGAGTCTACATGGATTGTATGAAATATATTCCGCATCGAGTTGTACGACGTATTTTCAACATGATTGGAATGAAAGTGACCATGTCACGTTTTCGCCTTCACCTATTTTGTGCAAATTGATTGGGAAACGCCATTAAAGTTAAATGAACTTCGAACAAAGAACGTAAAAGAAATAAAAAAAGAGAATAAAAGAAAACTTTCTAAAAAAAATCTAAAAATGACAAACACTAAGTTCACATGAACATTAAATAAACAATAAAATAAAATTTGAACCATTAAAAGACAAACGAAATCAACATGAATGATAAATCAAATCACAAAGCAAATTCTCAATCAAATTTTAAATTCAATCTTTCCAAATTCCGAATCAAATTCCAATCCTTCCAAACTTCAAAATCAAATTCCATCCTTCCAAATTCCAAATCAAATTCCATCCTTACAAATTTCAAATCAAATTCTCAATCAAAATCTAAATCCAATCTCGATCAAGTTTCAAACTTGATCTTTCAAATTTCAAATCAAATCTTAAATCAAATTTCAATCGAGTTCAAACTCATCCTTCCAAATCTCAAATTCAATCTTTCCAGATTTCAAGTCTCAAAATCAAATTCAAATTCAAACCTTTTGAGTCAAGGATTTTACATCCAAGACTGCACTGCTTTAGGATCCTTTTCCTATCGCACCGAAATACATCAAAATTCAAACTTTTGGGTCGAGGATTTTACATCCAAGACCGCACTCGCTTTAGGATTCTCTTCCTATTGCACCGAAATACATCAAAATTCAAACTTTCGGGTCGAGGATTTTACATCCAAGACCGCACCGCTTTAGGATTCTCTTCCTATCGCACCGAAATACATCAAAATTCAAAACTTTTGGGTCGAGGATTTTACATCCAAGATCGCACCGCTTTAGGATTCTCTTCCTATTGCACCGAAATACATCAAAATTCAAAACTTTTGGGTCGAGGATTTTACATCCAAGACCGCACCGCTTTAGGATCCTCTTCCTATCGCACCGAAATACATCAAAATTCAAAACTTTTGGGTCGAGGATTTTACATCCAAGACCGCACCGCTTTAGGATTCTCTTCCTATCGCACCGAAATACATCAAAATTCAAAACTTTTGGGTCGAGGATTTTACATCCAAGACCGCACTCGCTTTAGGATTCTCTTCCTATCGCACCGAAATACATCAAAATTCAAAACTTTTGGGTCGAGGATTTTACATCCAAGACCGCACCGCTTTAGGATTCTCTTCCTATCGCACCGAAATACATCAAAATTCAAAACTTTTGGGTCGAGGATTTTACATCCAAGACCGCACCGCTTTAGGATTCTCTTCCTATTGCACCGAAATACATCAAAATTCAAAACTTTTGGGTCGAGGATTTTACATCCAAGACCGCACCGCTTTAGGATTCTCTTCCTATCGCACCGAAATACATCAAAATTCAAAACTTTTGGGTCGAGGATTTTACATCCAAGACCGCACTCGCTTTAGGATTCTCTTCCTATCGCACCGAAATACATCAAAATTCAAACTTTTGAGTCGAGGATTTTACATCCAAGACCGCACCGCTTTAGGATTCTTTTCCTATCGCACCGAAATACATCAAAATTCAAATTTTCGAGTCGAGGATTTTACATCCAAGACCGCACCGCTTTAGGATTCTCTTCCTATTGCACCGAAATACATCAAAATTCAACTTTTGGGTCGAGGATTTTACATTCGAGACCGCATTGCTTTAGGATCTTTTCCTATCGCAATGAAATACATCACATCAAAATCAAACTCTCGAGGTTAAGGATTTTACATCCAACACCACTTTGCTCTGAGATATCTTCTCATTGCAACGATTCAATCTAATCAATTCAATTTTCTTTCGAGGTTGGAGATGTTACATCTAAAACCTCAAAATCCTAATTTTCATTTCAAATCAAATCCCTCAAATTAATTTCGACAAACTTCAATCTAAATCGAAACTCCAAACTAAAATTTAAACTCACACATCAAAACATAAATTGAAACAAAATAAAATCTAAATCAAAATTCCCTCGCATCATGTGATTTGGGATTTACCTCCTTTTCCTTTCCCCGGCCGAGAGTTCAAGAATCTCCGGTTCCGTAGATATACTTGACACTCCCTGCACAGAACTCTTCTACTTCGTCCTAAGTTCGTCACTGGACATCCGTGTTGGTTTCGTTGATCGCTTCGGCCAACACCAATACGCGCGGTGTGCTCCGTCACTCACCACACCTATTGGGGGTCCATTTGTCGACCTCATTTTCGATGAGGTCTTCCCTTCTTCTTTTAGTGCTTAGGATCTAGCCTTAGGCTTTTCCTTCGACTATCTTAGAGGACTAGAATCGGGACCCGCCTTTTAGAAATTCAAACCACTTCTAAACTCCCCGCAAACTCCACAAACTCGACTATAGACCCCTAATCACCTAGAGGGTTGAAATCAAATATGGAAGTTTAAAGGATGAGTTCCTATAGGACTCTTTCGGCCTTAGGACCGCCCCGGCGGCTCCGGTCCAGTGAAGGGGCCGACTTACACACACATTACACTTATACACTACACTTACACACTACATTTCCACACACTTCCTAAAACCACACCCATACCCAACTTGACCTCCCCGACTCATGTAGGTGATTCACATGGATGGTCCTTAACCCCTAAGCCCTCGCTAGCAGGGTTAGGAACAACATAATGAATGCCTCAAATGAGTCCTTTCATGGCTCATATGGGCTTGAAATGGCTTCATGGCTCAACCAAAATGATTTCACCCCACCCAAATTCACCCAATCTTCAATTTCCCAAATTTTCAATTTTTGACCCCCGGACCCTACACCTACTAAACCTACCCAAAACCCTCGAAATTACCCAAATTTTTGCAAAATCTCCAAATTACCTAAAATCTTCCAAAATCAATCCCAAACACCTCCACATCACTCAAATTGATCATCCATACCCAAAAATACCAAAAATTCCAAGAAAACCCCCCAATACCCTCCAAATACCCAAAATACCCTTCTTGGCCTAAAAATCCAAAAATTCAGAAAATTCCCAGAAAATTCCAGAAAATCCCAAATATTCCCAATTTCATTTTGTCCAACTACACCATGGGCCAATTTTGTCAATTTACCCTACTTTTGTCAAAACCCCCAAATTGACCCATTTTAACCCAAAGTGGACCCAATGTCAAACCAAACATACCCAATTGACCCCAATTTTGGTCCAATTCAATTCTAAACTTCAATTCAACATTCCCAATACCAATTTAGACCAAATCCAAGTCCAATTTGATTGACATTTGGATCCAATTTCACTTTGGGCCTTAAAGCCCAAATTTGGACCCATGACCCAAACTCAGCCCAAACTAACCCAATTCAACTCCAATTAACCCCAAATCTTTTCTAAACCTTCCTTAACATCCTCATAAACAAAACACTAACATGATTTGCCCAAGATTTTGACCCAAACCCCACTCAAATTCAACCCAAAATCAAAAAGCCCAATTTTGACCTAAACCCAAATCTAACCCAAATAGGCCCAAACCCCAAAATTAAAACCCAACCAAAGCCAAAACCTCTTTGAAACACTCCCATAAACATTTCTTAATATTTATTTTACATCAATTTCAACCCTAGCCCAACATTGGCCCAAGTTAGCCCAATTTGACCTACATTGGCCCATTCACCAAAAGAATTCAAATCCAACCCAATTCAAGTCCAAACTACCCCAAATTTGCTTCAAGTCACTCATGACACATCCATGAGCTAAACCCAATAATTATTTGGCCCAACCTCTTTACAAAATTTCATCCCAAAATCCATTTTAAAATTCAAGAGCCCACTTTCCTAATCCATCTTAAAAGCCCATCTAAAACCTTTTCAAAAAAGCCCAAAATTCTTCCAAGGCCCATATGACATTTCCCCTCATCATACTTTCAATTAAAATCATCCCTAAGTCCTAAATTCATCATCAAATAATTCCAAATCAAGCCTCATGACAAATCACCCCTAAATACCAAAATTTTCCTTAAATCCATTTCCATGAAATCGACTTTACTTTTCCCAAGCCAAATGGAGCCATGGAGCCATGCATAAGCCATATGCAAGCCATGAGAGCCTCTTTACATGTCACCATGCCATTTTGGGCAAAAGGAGGAGGCTCTTTCCTTAATTCCTAAAGGTGATTAACCACTTCCATGTTTCCACTAAACCATGCTTAAGCCTAATCGTGCTTGGATGGTGACTTGACCCTACTGATTATGCCGAGCCAAATCACTTTTCCCTCAGCCAAAACCAGGCCTTGGGTGGTGCACCTAGCCCAAATGGGTGGGTTGACCCATTTAGGTTCAAATCTAGCCATGCCCCATTCCACTTTGGATCAAAGCCTTTACACATGTCCATGGCCAATTGATTGCACAAACCTCCACCCTCGACCCACCTCGACCTCGAGGGTGACCCATGCTCGGCCGGCCGGCCACCGAGCCGCCGGAAAACACCATGGCCGAGAGCTCACATGTGAGCCAACATTGAAATTCTCACTTGCCGAGCCGCCCCATCCCTAGTGGTCACCATGGCCGATCTTCTCCTCACCGCAGCAACTCGATCCCAAGCCCTAACTCCCCCGGGAGGCCTTCCACCCTCTCCTATTTAAACCCCTCACCCTCTCGGCCAAAGGAGAGCCAAGCACAAACCCTCGCCGAAACTCGCCAAAATTGTTCCAAACCCTTCACCATCCTTAGAGCAGCTTGATCCCCGGTGTCAATTTGCCCTAATCCCCACCAACGAGCCCAATTCTCAACCGAAATTCCACCCAAAACCAGGACACTTTGCCACAGTGAGCCAATCCTCAAATCGACCGGTCCTACACCTTCACCGGACCAAGAGGAGAAGTTTCCCACCGAAAGCCCCATCTCCAGGCCACCCAGCTTGCTCCAGCCTCCAAGCTTTGTGATCGGCCGTGGTCACTTTCATAGCTAGGCAATTCACCGCACCGGGAGACTTCATCCGGAGCTTGTCGGGACCCAATCGAAGGTGCAACAACTCTCGATCGAAGCCACACTTCTCCGAGCTAAGGTATGAGTTAACTATCCATCCCGAGCTTCGGAGATTCTCCATTTCAAATGCCTTAGTTTCAATGCATGTTAGCCGTATAGATGTGTTCGTCTCTTCAAGACGAATCCATAGAGTATAAGAACATGAAAATCCATCGAGAATCGAGTGAGATCTTAGGGATTTAGTGTGGACGGCTCTCGGGCGAGAACACTTGGGGACGATGAACGGATGCCGTCCATTCGATACACGCGCGCACGGACGGCCGAGATCGCGTCGGACCGGGAGACGCGTACGAGAACCGCGGGGCCCGGCCGCCGAGTCGGATGGCGGCGTCGAATGGGAGCGCGACGCGTGTGCGTTCGGAGTCGCCGAGGCCGACGCGGCGCCGCGTGGATAAATAGAAAATTAGGGTATTTTTCTATTTATTTAATTCCCTAAACTTCAAAAATTCATATCTCTCGAGTAGAAAAATCACAAAAATAAAATAAAAATACCCTCTCGCTCAGATGAACGTGAGGAGAATAATGTGGAAAAGAAATCATTTAATTTAATTAAGTATTTTATTTTTTATGATTTATTTACTCTCTGCATACATCTAATTCTCCATGCATGTATACAATTCACCATGGCATGAGACCATAGTGGCTTTGAAGCCTCCGAACTCGGGAACATTCCCCGAATTTTCCAAGGTCGAGGCCATTTCTGTGAAAAGTTATTTATTTTTCAAATGCATGTTGCTGTTTTGAGTATTTTAATTCCAAAAATTAGCATGTTGTGAAATAAATTCTAGAAATATTTGGTGATGTTCTTTATGACCAGCAGAACTCTAGGAAAAATAGGACTTGAGTTAATTCACTCGCATTAACCCTAATCGGCTTAAACACCTAAAATAGGTCTTTAATTAATTAGAGTTAACCAGGCATCAAATTGACTTGAAATCAATTCTCCACTGACCTTTAGGATCAGAGGAATCCACCATAAAAATTTGAAGTCAATTGGACTTGGTTAGCCCCACTAATCGGGTCGATTAAGCCACTTAGCCATTTTAAACTTTAAAAATTCATAACTTTTAAAATATTTTTTTAAAATTCACCAAATTGGTTTTGGAGCCTCTCTGATATCAAGGGAACCCAAGAAAATTAAAATTTCAATTTTCTAAAAAAGTTGATTTTTAATAATATTTTAATATTTTTAATAATTAAAAAATAATAAAAATCACAAAAATAATAAAATTCACCAAAATGTCACATTTTGAATTTTAATCACTTAGGAACAAATCCCACATTTTTCCTAAGTCTATTTAGTGAGATATTAAATTTTAAAGCCCTAGGGTAATTTTAAAATTAAAAAAAATGTATTTTCTAGCATTTTCACTAAAATAATGATTATAAATCATAGAAAAATCAAAAAATTGCAAAATTTGATTCTCTGGTTTCCTTGATATCAGAGAGATTTTTGAAAAATATAAAATCCATTTTTCAACATTTATCTTATTTTTAAATTAATTAACACTCCAAAACTCAAAATAATTATAATAAATAATAATATAATTCAAAAAATCACCAAAATTGGTCCAAGTGCTTCTCTGGTCATTAGGAATGTCCCCTAATTTTCTTAAGGACAGAAACTTTTCCCTTGGTCATGTTATCAAATTTTCCTTGAAAATCTCTATTTTTCACCAAAAATAATTATATAAATAAATTAAATACAGAAAAATCACATTTTCTCCTCTCATGTCTTTATTGACATATGAGTAAAGTCACATAAAAATTTCAAGTTCATTTGAGTTCAATTTAGTGAGTTATGAAATTATTAAGCTTAAAGGGTAAAATGGTAATTAAAATCTTTAATCCTTAATTAAAACTTTAGGTTCAATAAAAAATCAACAAGTAAAATATTTGATCCTAATCTGATTTGGATGATTGAAATTTAAATAATTAAAGGGTAGAAACCCATTAAATAATTTTAAAATGATTAAACTTTAATTAAATAATAGATTAAATTTGGAAGAATAATAAAATTGGAATTATTAAAATAAGGGATCTTTATTAGGAAGAGATTTTTTTCTTTAATTTAAAAAATCCCTAAATTAATTATATCAACTAATACTCAATTTTTAATTAAAATGATAACTCAAATTTAAAATATTAAAAGACTTAATTTCAGTTAAAATTAAAAATAAAGTAAATTAAAGATAAATTAAATTAAGATTAAATTTAAAAATTAAATTAAATTAAATTTAATAATTAAATTAAATTAAATTAAATAATTAAATTAAGTTAATTAAAATTAAATTAAATTAAATAATTAAATTAAATTAAATAATTAAACAATTAAATTAAATTAATTAAAATTAAATTAAATTAAATCAAACAATTAAATTAAATTAAATTAAAATTAAATTAAATTAAATTAAACAATTAAATTAAATTAAATTAAATAATTAAAATTAAATTAAATTAAATTAAATAATTAAATTAAAGTTAAATCAAATCAAATTAATTAAACACCAAGTCAAATTAAATTGAATTATGTTAAACTAAATTAAAACTCAATTAAATTAAGTTAAATTAAATATAACATCACCTAAGACATAAAAGAAATTAAATATAAAACAACTTGAACACTATTCCAAATTTAAACTCTTTAACTTAAACCAAATCATTTGAATACTAACTTGCCCTCGAAAGCTTTGATTATTGTAACTCCTAAATGAAACATTAAATGGAGTGTTACTTTACTCATAGGATATTCAAATGTCCTAGTTCACCGAGCAAGTTAACAAGACTTGAAAACCTCGGACGATCGATTCATTTATATAATTAAATTCATTTGGACTTAAAACAATCCTAGAAATATTGAAAAGATGTTTAAGATCCTTCTTAAGCACTTTCTCAATATGATAGGATATTTATAAGAACAATCGAATTCGATTATTCTTCGATGAAGAAAATCGTCCTTAAACCAAAACACAAAGAACCTAGACGTCATAGGAAATGACTAGCTATAGGATTAGGAATTTGGTAGAAAACCATAACCTTTCCCTTAGCTTTACCTAGGAACTTGCTTAAATATTCTAATTGTGTTTTAAGTGCAGCTTGGGATGACGGGAAGACCCTCCAGGTACGCTTTTATTTTATTGCAATTTACTTTCTTGCAATTTACTTTCTTGCAATTTACTTTCTTGCAATTTACTTTATTGCAAATGCATTTTACTTTTCTTGCATGATAAAACAACAACGTTGCATGAAAACCCACACCTTTAGGATAGCCCCTAAAACCGAAACCAAAATTAAGTTAAAAGTCATTGCAAGATAAAATTCACCGCCACAACATTTCAAAATATAAAACAACTCAAAATTTAATCACAAACAGAACACAAAACTACAATTGCAACTAAATTAAAACGTCCCGTTGGATGATCGGGAATACCTCGGATGATGTAACCTACGTGTTGCTAACGGGATTTCCCACGGTCTAAATGAAAGTGTGGAACTCATTCGATTGAGTTTAGCAAATTCATCCGGACTAAGTGAATCCGATAAAAATAACGATGCCGGAAGGATGGAACCGTGGGATCTTAACCGGTGTCGTTATAATCAACTTTAAGATTTGTTTTAATTAAAACACAAAAAACACTTGGAAATTAAGATTTTCTCTAAACCAAAACACTTCTCTCATCCCCCGATTTATGATTTCTAAAACTAAACCTCTGCAACAACAAGGAGCTCGGAGCATGGTGGGCGGCATGACCATCGTCATCAGCAAAACCCGAGTCTACATCGGCTAAACATTTCTTAGAATTAAATAACTAAACCATAGGATTTCGAGGTAGCTTGCTTAGTGCAACATAAATCCTCAACTCTTCGTTAGGCATTTGCATTGCAAATTAAGCCCTAACCGGTCTTAGGATTCCGAGGTAGTCGTCCGGTACGATATAAACCCTCACATTTTCTAGGCTATTTGTTTGATTTTATCATACAAATATAAGCCCTAATTAATTAAGATTGACAAGATTGAAATACTAAATAAACATTAGGACTTTCCTAAATTCAAGCCAAATGATAGGATAGTCGGGAAATTATCGAAGTTCACTTCGAATCGGTGATTTCTCCTACCTTTCTTCCTTTGGATTCACAAAACAAAATGTTCCAAAAATTTGATCCATTCCCTATTGAAACTTCAAAATTCAATCTTTGAAAACCTTAAACTTTGAAATTCTTGAGAGCAGAATCATTGATTATTATCGAGAGTTTTCTTAGGTGATTCCCGTCACTTAAGATGTAATTAACTATGGGGGCTTGCCCTTATAGGGAATTTTAAAGAACCTGGGTAATATAAACCCCGTTTAATGTTTTCATATTAAGCGGGAAACTTGTCGGCTTATAAAATTGGTTCGCGGACCAAACGGATGTCACAGATCTTCTAGTTTATTTAATCGAGCCCCACCATCAAGCGAGTGTGTCTATCCTTAGGGATAGATACACGGTTTGTGGTGTGGTATTCGTTTATATAAACTATTTGGGATGTGAGATCGGCTTGATTTCATATCTTAAAATTTTTCAAACTTAAAATTATTTTCAAAATCAAATACTACTTTTCAATTTATTTATTTAAACTAAATTAAAAATTTGCCGACAACTTCTGTTAGGCGACCACTTTTCAAAATAAAAAACACGACCTAAAAAATAATGCCGACATAACATAGCAAAATCAATGAAATATCCTGCTTTAGAACAAGATGATGAATGTTTTCAAATGGAAATACTTGAACATTTGCAAAATAAATATTTTAAAGAATATTATGAAGAAAAATTAGAAAAAGAAAATATAGAATTAATTGAAGAAATAAATAATGAAAAACTGGATTATATACAAGAAAAATTCGAAATGTTGGATGATACTGAAAACATTGAAAAAGAATATAGTTCCGTCAAAAATTAGACCTCTTGAACTTGAATTAAAAATTTTATCTAATCATTTAAAATATGCTTATTTAGGTAACCATTCAACCCTACCAGTTATTATATCAGCTGAATTGAATGAATTACAAGAACAAAAACTGTTAGACACATTAAAAAAATATAAAAAAACTTTTGGTTGGACTTTAGCAGATATTAAAGGAATTAGTCCTTCAATCTGTATGCACAGAATTATTCTAGATAATGAACATAAGAAGATTAAACCTAATAATGAAAGAAGTAGTCAAGAAAGAAATATTAAAATGGCTAGATAATGGTATTATATATCCTATTTCGGACAGTGATTGGGTAAGCCCAATTCACTGTGTTCTTAAGAAAGGAGGAGTGACCGTTAAAGCTAATGAAAATAATGATTTAATACCTATAAGACAAGTTACTGGATGGCGTATAGGTATTGACTATAGAAAATTAAATGCAGCCACTAGGAAAGATCACTTCCCATTACCATTTATAGACCAAATGTTAGATAGATTAGCCGGACATAAATATTTTTATTTTTTAGATGGATATATCGGTTATCATCAGATACATATTGCTCGTGAGGATCAAGAGAAAACTACATTTACTAGTCCATATGGAACATTTGCTTTTCGAAGAATGCTTTTTGGATTATGTAATGCACCTGCAACATTCCAAAGATGTATGATGTCTATATTTAGTAAATTAATTGATAATGGAATAGATGTATTTATGAATGATTTCTCTGTATTTGGAACGTCATTTGACGCATGGTTGAATTAGCTTGAAAAAGTATTAGAAGTATGCGAGAAAACTAACTTAGTTCTATATTAGGAGAAATGTCAATTTATGGTTGCAGGAGGAATTATAGTAGGGCATAAAATTTTGGAAAAAGGTATGGAAGTAGACCCTGCAAAAATTCAAGTTATAGCTAATTTACCACCTCCAACTATAGTAAAAGGGGTAAGAAGTTTTCTTGAACATGCTGGATTCTACAGACGCTTTATGCCAACTTTTAGAAAAGGGTAAGAAATTTGAATTTACAACTGAATGCCTAAACGATTTTGAATTATTAAAAGATAAATTAATCATAGCACCAATAATAGTTTCACCTGATTGGGAGAAACCATTTGAACTTATGTGTGATGCTAGTGATTATGTTGTAGAAGCAGTACTTGGGCAAAGATAAGAAAAAATTTTCAAAGTTATATACTATGCTAGTAAAACTCTTAATCATGCTGAAATGAATTATATAGTTACTGAAAAAGAGCTATTAGTAATCGTTTATGCTTTTGATAAATTTAGGCCTTATCTAATTGGAACTAAATGTATTGTGCATACTGATCACTCTGCTATTAAATATCTATTGCAAAAGAAAGATTCCAAACCAAGATTAATTAGATGGATATTACTAATGCAAGAATTTGATTTTGAAATCATTAACAAAAAGGTAACTGATAATCAAATTGCAAATCATTTATCAAGACTTGAATATAATGAATTATCTGACACTGATAACGAAATTACTGATAGTTTTCCTGATGAACAGCTATATAATATTAATGAGTGGAAAATACCATGGTATGCTGACATAGTAAATTATATTGTATGTGATATTTTACCACCTATGTTAACTTTGCAACAAAAAAAAATTCATTCATGATGCTAAAACATACTTTTGGGATGAACCATATTTATATAAACAATGTAAGGATCTTATAATTAGAAGATGCGTGTCTTATGAAGAAACAGAACAAATCATTCAGAAATGTCATGATTCTAATTTTGGAGGACATTTTAGAACAGATAAAACTGCTTATAAGATTTTACAATCTGGATTCTATTGGCCTACTCTTTTTAGAGATGTTTATAGATATATCAAAACTTGCGATAGATGCCAACGAGTAGGTAATATATATAGAAGAAATGAAATGTCTCTAAATTTTATATTAGAAGTTGAGATTTTTTATGTTTGGGGATTAGATTTTATGGGACCATTTGTTCCTTCATTTGGAAACTCAAATATATTAGTTGCTGTTGATTATGTTTCTAAATGGATTGAAGCACAAGCTTTACCTCGATGTGATGCTAAGAGTGTTTCGAAGTTTCTAATGAAAAATATTTTTACTAGATTTGGAATGCCGAGAGTGATTATCACTGACGGAGGATCTCATTTTAGAAACCAATATATTCACAAACTAGTAGAAAAATTTAACATTATTCATAAAAAAATCAACTGCTTATCATCCACAAACCAATGGATTAGCTGAAGATTCTAATCGAGAAATTAAACGTATTTTAGAAAAGACTGTAAACCCTAATAGATTATATTGGTCTACAAGACTAGATTCTGCATTATGGGCATACATGACTGCTTATAAAACCTCGATTGAAATGACTCCTTACAGACTTATTTATGGAAAAACTTGCCACTTACCAGTTGAATTGGAATATAAAGCTTATTGGGCAATTAAAGAATTTAATTACAATCTGAAAGAAGCTGGTGAGAAAAGATTATTGCAATTAAATGAATTAGATGAATTAAGAAATGAATCTTATAATAATGATATAATTTATAAAGAAAAAATGAAATTATGGCATGATCGGAAGATTAACCTAAAGAATTTTGAGCCAGGACAAGAAGTTTTGTTATATAATACAAGATTAAAATTGTTTCCTGGGAAATTGAAATCTAGATGCTTAGAGCCTTTCACTATAACTTAAATATTTTCATATGGAACTATAGAAATTGAAGATAAAAAAACTGGGCATAGATTTAAAATAAATGGACACAGATTAAAACCTTATTTTGAAGGAATCAAACCAAATTTTAAAGAGGTTTTAATGCTCGATCAACTCGATTACTCGAATTATATTAGGTCGGGTCGACGACGTTAAACCAAGCGCTTTATGGGAGGCAACCCATAGTAATTATTAATTAAGATCTGTTTACTAATATTATTTAAAAA
>JAKZJZ010001137.1:0-31083 GCA_022702705.1 Papilionanthe hookeriana x Papilionanthe teres | reverse complement strand
TTATTAACTATAATATCTTTTTCTTTCCTTTTATGAAGTAGTAATAATTATTAAAGTATTGTTGTGAAAGTATTTAAATTTGTTGTGACAGATAGAAGCAAATGTGTTCTTTACCCTTGGTTCTATAAAGAACATAGGTTAATTTGATATTTTTATCATTTTGAACATGGTTAGGCGGGGAAGATACCAGTCTCTCACTCACAGAGTTCCCTTGATTCCCATCTGGGAGCTAACTTCTCATAACAAAGCTCAGAAACTTCAAGCGAATTAGGTGGGTTTAGCACTGTCCACTCTAAAATCATCTAATTTTACTCCCTTCCATAAAAATATCTTCTAATATTACATTCGATTATATGAACTACAATTCTCACCCATATAATTGCATGTGATTCTTATTAACTTTTATGAGACAATTCCGCATTGGATCTTACATAATCTCGAGAAATTCTACAACTTAACGAGGCCGAATTAAGAAGTAAACAAAGTTTTCGAATCCAATCTTCACAACTTCTTCCAACTTTAAACACTTATACTTTCCACAACAATTCTCAATAAATTAATTACTTCTCCATTTAAGAAAGAAAAAAGATAAAGTAAACTACTCAGAATGCATTGAGAAATACAAAAACACATTGATTTAAAATTAAAAATCATATGAAAAACAACAAACAAAAACAAGTATTAATTAAAAAAACTAAATGTTAGAATAAAAGTAAACACTTATCTGAAAATTCTCTCCACAAGACTCGGGAAGTTCTGCGAAACTTTAACTCATCAACTAAGCTACTCTTCGGAGCGGATCTCCCGACTCGATTACTCGGGAATAAACTTCGGACTTCGATAGAAACTAAACTAAAAAGAAAGAAAAGAAGTGGGAAGAAGAAGACTTCACTCCGACCCTTTTCTCCTTTCTACTCTCTACTCCTACTCTTAATAAAAACTCTCGCAAAATAAAAGTAAAATACTATAAACACTCTCTTCAAAATGCAATTGGAAGAAAGAAAGAAAGAAAGAACCATTCAAAATGCAAAGGAAGAGTTCCTTAATCTTTCCTAAGACTCTCTTTAAATAGTAAACCAAAAGGTGCCTTGGTTTCTCTTCAAAATGTGTCCATATTCAATGTATCCACCAAAGAATGCACACCTTCATTTAAACTTGACGCCCAAAGGAAGTTATGGAAGTTACCACCAAGAGTTGCATCCCATTCCCTTTGAAATTGGCTCAAAATTCATTTGAATTTTGATTTTAAACTGTAGCGGCTAAGCGGGGCCCAGCGGTGCTTAGCCGTCAGTGCCCAAATTTTCATTTTTCATCTTTTTTTTGCTCCAAATTTGATCCAATTTTGCTCCTTTCATCATGACCATCCATTTTCATCATATCTGCAAGGAAAACACAAAATACCTTCCATTAAAGTGCAATATCATTAAAAATAGGTATAAAAATGTGCATAAAAATACTATATATTTTAGGTGTATCAAAATCCCCCAAACTAAAAATGTTACTTGTTCTCAAGCGACAGTTAATCTCATAGAAAATTTTAGCATGCAAATTATGTAATGAGTTTCTTAGGAAGATAACAAAATTTTGTTCTATAAATGGAATAGTCTAATTTAGAAACAATTTCAGTTATTAAAACCAACTTAAAGTTTAGAAAGTTCTTAAGTAAAGGAAAATGACAAATATAAGTTTCTATCTAATTCAGAAATATTTGTAGATTCTTCAAAATATATGACTCAAACACTTATTTTTCTCACTTAAAAATCTTTAATTGAAAATAATTTTACTTACTATATTATAACCTTAAGCTTTAGATTTTCTCTAAACTTATATCTTGAACTTTAGGTATGAAACCAAATTTTGATTAGTCCCTTAAATCCTCAAGCTTCTCCTCCCTTTTTATATACTATTTTTCACTTTTTCTTTTATTTTTCTTTTTTTTATAAGGCAAGGATTACTATATCTGGATAGGCCTTTAATGATTTTGAATTCCACCCTTCCATTTAAAATAAAGGTCATATATATATCTTTCACTTAAAAATTATAATAATAATATTTGAAAATTACTCTTCAATAAAAGAAATTTAAGCTTTGAAGAATAAAAGTCAAATCTTCTATTTGTCCAAAAAAACAAAACTTCTTACTAAAGATAGTTTAACTTTATTTAACACCTCTTCATTAAGAAAATTTTAACTTTAAGTTTTTCATCATTACTATAAATTTTAACTAAATTCTTTTATTAATTTTTATATTCAAAATTTTTGTTCCCCTAATATAACTTCATGTATATAATTGTTCTCAATCAAAAATAAGATTTATTTTTAAGTATTCTTGAGACTCAAATAAAATTTTAGGTTTTTGAAAATCTTTGTTTTAAAAATCCCCCCCAAACTTTATTTTTTAGTTAAGATAAAACATTTAAGCATAAGAAATGATATATGGGTGAGAAATAAAAACTGACATATCATGCTTGCAGGAATTTTTTAATATCCTAATATGCAAGTATAACAATTTAAATAATAGGAGTAAAATGAAATCAAATTTAGTTTTTCAAAACAAATTTTTTATATAAAGAAAAGTAAAAATTTCAACAAGACTTCTACAGTAGTGGAGGTTTTCAAAGCAAATATACATCAACTAAAATAACACACTGATACAGATAACAAATGATAGTGGAATTTGAAAAATTTTAAACATGTAGTTTCCTAAGTAGAAGTTCCCAATAGTGGTTTATAACCTCCTAGCAGTTTTTGAATTAAAGTACACACTACTAAAAACTCTGACATAACATACACATTAAAACATTTACTATTAGACATCACTACCACGAAGCAACATATAAAACATCAATACAACAAAAATACATCTGAATATGCATAACAGAAAAATAATACAAACTACGATCGCATACTTATCAAGGTTCACATCACAACACAATGATCAAACTAAATACTAAACAAAACACACATCAGTACATCAACAACAACACTGCAACGAAAACAAATAACATTAATCTACTCATCATCCTCATCATCATCATCATCCTGCTCGTACCAATCCCGAGATGGAACATAAGGTATGTAGAATGGATGAGGGGGCATCTCAGCACTCTGATCTCCTCTAATCATTCTATCCAAATATTGCTGATAACTCTCCTCATACTCATCATGTTTCATAATATAACTTTCTACATTATCCATCTTACCATCCATATCTTTCAGATGCTCTCGAGTAAGACTCACTTTTTTCAAATTTTTTCTTAATAAACCCGTCTGTGAATCAGTAGATGATGAAGCACGTGAAGTAGAAGCACGAGAAGTAGATGCAGCAGAAGCAGAAGCAGAAGCAGAAGCAGTAGAAGCCCTACCAAATCCTCCTCTCCAACCAAACTCTAAATGTACCAAGCAAGCACCAACGTTTACACTGGTAATTGGTCTCAATGGCTGAAGTACCTCTTCCCAGGTTTCAAACTTCACTCCAGATCGTTCACATAATGAATGAATCAAGGAAGGAAATCTCATTACTGCGGTCGTGGTTGATCTAGCACGAGTTCGAAAACATAATCATAAATTATACCTCCAATGTCGATAGGCTTCCCTTCTTGAATACAATGGTTCAACACAACTTTTTCTCTCGTTACTTCACTAGTACGACTCGAAGGTAACAACTTAGATGAGATAAAATAATGCCACGCCTTAGAAATGGCATTCAATTTGGAAGCAGGAAAGTTCACTCATCTATCATTTGTTATTTTCCATAATCCTCTTCCATCAGTCAGAAATTCCATGATCTCATCTAATTCTTCTTCCGTTGGATGATAGTTAGAATAAAAACAAAACATGTCAGGAGGTAGTCCATAAAAAGTATTGATTGCCCCAGAAGAAAGTTGACCTCATGCCTCTTAACCATTGTCGGCATTATTTTTAGGTTATGTGTTTTGTTTTGAAAAGAGGTCGCCTACAGAAATTGTCGGCGAATTCTTAATTTAATTTAAATAAATAATTTGAAAAGTAGTATTTGATTTTGAAAATAATTTTTAAATTTGAAGATTTTAAGATATGAAATCAAACGATCTCACATCTACGAATAGTTTACATAAACGAGCACCGCACCACGAGCCGTGTATGCTATCCAGAAGAATAGACACACTTTTGCTTGATAATGGGGCTCGATTAGATAAACTAGAAAGGATTGTGACATCCGTTTGGTCTGCGAACCAATTTTATAAGCCGACATAAGTTCACATGTCCAATATGAAAACATTAAACAAGGTTTATATTACACAGGTTCTTAAAAATTCCTTATAAGGGCGAGCCCATATAGTTAATTACATCTTAAGTGACGGGAATCACCTAAGAAAACTCTCGATAATAATCGATGGTTACTGCTCTCGAGAATTTGAAAGTTTAAGTTTTGAAAGATTGAATTTTGGAATTTCGATAGGAATGGATCAAATTTGGAACATTTTATTTTGGGAATCCAAAGGAAGAAAGGTAGGAGAAATCACAGCTTCGAAGCGAACTCCGGTAATTTCTCGACTATCCTATTGTTTGGCTTAGATTTAGGAAAGTCCTAATGTTTATTTAATATTTTGATCTTGCCAATTTTAATTAGTTAGGACTTATATTCGTATGATGCGATCACACGAAATAGCGCTCGAAGATGTGAGGGTTTATGTCGTATCGGACGACTACCTCGGAGTCCTATGGCCAGGTTAGGGCTTAATTTACACTACATGATCATGCAAATGCACTAACGAAAAGTTGAGGATTTATGTTGCACTGGGCAAACTACCTCGAAGTCCTATGGCTTGGTTATTTAATTCTAAGAAAGTTTCTTTGAAGTAGACTCGGAGTTTGCTTTGATGATGATGGCCGTGCTTGCCCACCATACTCCAGAGCTCCTTGTTGTAGAGGTTTAGTTTTAGAAGTCATAAATCGGGAGATGAAAAAAGTGTTCGGTTTAGAGAAAGTCTTAATTTCCAAGTGTTTTTTATGTTTTAATTAAAACAAATCTTAAAGTTGATTATAACAACACCGGTTAAGATCCTACGGTTCCATCCTTCCGGCATCGTTATTTTTATCGGATTCACTTAGTCCGGATGAATTTGCTAAACTCAGTTGAATGAGTTCCACACTTTCATTTAGACCGTGGGAAATCCAGTTAGCGAACACGTAGGTTACATCATCCGAGGTATTCCCGATCATCCAACAAGACGTTTTAATTTAGTTGTAGTTGTAGTTTTGTTGTTACTGTTTGTGATTAAATTTTGAGTTGTTTTATATTTTGAAATGTTGTGGCGGTGAATTTTATCTTGTAATGACTTTTAATTTAGTTTTGGTTTCGGTTTTGGGGCTACCCTAAAGGGTGTGGGTTTTCATGCAACGAGTTGTTTATCATGCGGGAAAAGTAAGTGCGATGCGATTAAATAAATTGCGATAAGGTAGATTGCAATAAAATAAAAGCGTACTGGAGGGTCTTCCCGTCATCCCAAGCTGCACTTAAAACACGATCAAAATATTTAAACATTTAAAGCAAGTTCCTAGGTAAAGGCTAAGGGAAGGGTTATGGTTTTTTACCAAGGTCCTACTCACATGGCTAGTCATCTCCTATGACGTCTAGGTGTCTGGTATTTTGGTTTGAGGACGATTTCCTTCATCGAAAGAACAATTAAGTTCAATTGTTCTTATAAACATCCTATCATATCGAGGAAGTGCTTAAGACGAATCTTAAACATCTTTTCGATATTTTTAGGATTGTTTTAAGTCGAGAGAATTTAATTATACAAATGAATTAATCGTCCAGGAGTTGAAGTTTGTTGTCTTGCTCAGTGACTAGGACATCCGAATATCTTATGAATGAAGTAACACTTCACTTAACACTCCATTTAGGAGTTATGACAACAAAGAGCTTTCGAGGCAAATTGATGTTCAAATGATTTATGATTTAACTTAATTTCGAATAATGGGTTTAAGTTTGGAATAGTGTTCAAGTTGTTTTAGATTTATTTTTTGAATTCTTTATATCTTAGGTGATGTTATTTTTAATTCAATTTAATTTAACTTTAATTTAATTTAATTTGGTTTAGTTTCAATTTTAATTTAATTTATTTAATTTAATCTAATTTTAATTTTAACTTGATTTTATTTTTTAATTTAATTTAATTTAATTTAATTTAATTTAATATGATTTAATTTAATTTGATTTAATTTAATTTAATTTAATTTAATTTAATTTAATTTAATTTGATTTAATTTAATATGTTTTAATTTTATTTTATTTAATTTTATTTAATTTAATTTAATTTAATTTAATTTTATTTAAATTTTAATTTAATTTTATTTTTAATTTTAATTTAATATTTTATTTTTTATGTTTTAAAGATGATTTAATTTTAATTGTTAAAGTATTAATTTAATTGAAATTTTAAAAGGATTTAATTTAAATAATTTAACTTTAATTCAATTTAATGATTAAGTCTTTTTAGCATTTTAAATCTTAAACTTGGATTATCATTTTGATTAGAAATTAAATATTATTGAGATGATTAATTTAGGGATTCTTAAATTAAAGAACAAATCTCTTCCTAATAATATCTCTATTTTAATAATTCCTATTTTATTATTCTTCCAAATTTAATTAATTGTTTGATTAAGGTTTATTTTAATTATTTTTAAATTGTTTAGTAGGTTTCTACCCTTTAATTATTTAAATTTCAATCATCCAAATCAGATTAAGATCAAATATTTTACTTTTTTCATTTTATTAAGCCTAAAGTTTTAATTAAGGGTTAAAATTTTAATTACCATTTTGCCCTTCAAGCTTAATAATTTCATAACTCACTAAATTGAGCTTAAATGAACTTGAAATTTTTATGTGACTTCACTCATATATCAATAAAGACACTAGAGGAGAAAATGTGATTTTTCTGTATTTAATTTATTTATGTAATTATTTTTGGTGGAAAATAGGGATTCCCAAGGAAAATTTAATAATATGACCAAGGGAAAGTTTCTGTCCTTAAGAAAATTATGGGACATTCCTAATGACCAGAGGACCACTTGGACCAATTTTGGTGATTTTTTGAATTATATTCTTTTTATTATAATTATTTTGAGTTTTGGAGTATTAATTAATTTAAAAATAAAATAAAGGTTGAAAAATGAATTTTATATTTTCCAAAAATCCCTCTAATATCAAGGAAATCAGAGAACCAATTTTTACAATTTTTTGATTTTTCTTTGATTTATTAGAATTATTTTAGTGGAAATGCTAGAAAATACATTTTTTTTAATTTTAAAATTACCCTAGGGCTTTAAAATTTAATATCTCATCCTAGAGACCTAAGAAAAATATGGGGTTTGTTCCTAAGTGATTAAAATTCAAAATGTGACATTTTGGTGAATTTTATTATTTTTGTGATTTTTATTATTTTTTAATTATTAAAAATATTAAAATAATGCAAAAATCAACTTTTTAGAAAATTGAAATTTTAATTTTCTTAAATTCCCCTGATATCAAAGAGGCTTCAAAACCAAATTTGGTGAATTTTTGAAAAGCATTTTGAAAGTTATGAATTTTTTAAGTTTAATTTTGGCTAAATGGCTTAATCAACCCATTTGATAGGGCTAACCAAGTCCAATTGACTTCAAACTTTTATGGTGGGTTCCTCTGATCCTAAAGGTCAGTGGAGGATTGATTTCAAGTCAATTTGATGTATGATTAGCTCTAATTAATTAAAACTCCATTTTGGGTGTTTAAGCCAGATTAGGGTTATTCCAAGTGAGCTAACTAAAAACCTATTTTTCCTAGAGGTCCTACTGGTTATAATAAACATCACCAAATTTTCCTAGAATTTATTTCACAATATGCTAATTATTGGAATTAAAATACTCGAACTAGCAACCTAGAGTTGAAAAATCAATAACTCTTCATAGGGATGGCTCTGTGACTTTGGAAAATTCGGGGAATGTTCCCAATTCAGAGGCTTCAAAAGCCCTATGGTCTCATGTCATGGTGAATTGTATACATGCATGGAGAATTGAAAATGTGCAGAGAGTAAATAAATTATTAAAAATCAAATACCCAATGAAATTGAATGATTTCTTTTCCACATTATTCTCCTCTGTTCACTGAGCAAGAGGGTATTTTTATTTTATTTTTTTGATTTTCCTACACAGAGTTATGCATTTTTGAAGTTTAGGGAATTAAATAAATAGGAAAAATAACCTAATTTCCTACTTATCCACGCGGCGCCGCGTCGGCTGAGGCATCTCCGAAGCTCCGCGCGGCGTCTCTCGATTCGGCGCCGCCATCCGACTCGGCAATCCGGGGCCCCGCGGTCACGAACCAACGCGCTGTCCGACTCGATCCGGACCGATCCACTCGATACACGCTCGATCCGACGGCTCGTGGTCATCTTCTACGGTCGGTGTGCACCGTGACCGTCAACCTTCTAACCCTAATTTCTCACTCGATTCTCAACGGATTTTCGTGTTCTTATGCTCTATGGATTCGTCTTGAAGAGACGAACACATCCATATGGTAAACATGTATTTAAATTGACTCAAAATAAATGGAAAATCTCTGGAAGCTCGGGAAGAAGAGTGAGTCCATACCTTTGCTCAGAGAAGTGAAGCTTCGATCTGAGAGTTGTGTCACCTTCGATTGGGTCCAAGCAAGCTCCAGATGAAGTCCCTTGGCACAGTGAATTGCTCAGCTATGAAAGTGACCACGACCGATCACAAAGCTTGGAGAGGCTGGAACAAGCTGGGTGGCTTCGGGGATGGGGCTTCCGGTGGGAAACTTCTCCTCTTGGTACGGTGAAGGTGTAGGACGATCGATTTGGGGATTGAACCACCGTGAAGAAGTGTCCCGGTTTTTGTGTTGAAGTTTGAACTCGAAATTGAGCTCAGTTGGAGGGAATTGGGGCTGGAATCCGGTGGGAATCAAGTGCTACATGTGTGGAGAGTGATACGGAATGATTTTGGCGAGTTTCCTTAAGTTTTGGTTCGAGCACCTCTCATGGCCGAGAAGGGGTGGTGTTTAAATAGGAGAGGGTGGAGGGCCTCCCGGGGGAGTTAGGGCTTGGGATCGGTACGCTTAGGTCGAGGGAAGAACGGCCATGGTGGCCATTGGGCATGGGGCATCTCGGCAAGGTGGAATTCCAAAGTTTGGCTCCTCCCGAGGTCTCGGCCATGGTGTTTTCCGGCGACCCGGGCGGGTGGCCGCGAGAGCATGGGTCACTCTCGGAGTCCGGGTGGGTCGGAGGCTGGAGGTTTGTGCGATCAATTGGCCATGGACATGTGTAAAGGGTTTGAATCGAAGTGGAATGGGAAAGGGGCTAGTTTTGGGTCTAAATGGGTCAACCCTTGGTTTTGGGTTAGGTTCACCCTCCGAGACGATTTAGGCTGAAGGGAAAGTCACTTGGATCGGCTTGATTAGTGGGGTCGAGTCACGATCCAAGTACAATTAAGCTTAAGCAAGAGTTAGGGGAGACATGGGAGTGGTTAATTACTCTTAAGAGAATCATTAAAGGGTCCCCTCTTCTTGCCATTTTGGGTATGGTGAAGTGTCCAAGGCTTTCATGGCTCACATGTGGCTCATGCATGACTTCATAGCTCACCTTTGGCTTGGAAAAAGCTAAGTCAACTTTCATGAAAGAGGTTTTTATGAATTTTGGTAATTTAGGAGTGATTTGATGGGATTTGGCATATGGCTTGATTTGGAACCATTTGATGATTGATTTGAACTTAGGGATGATTTTAATTAAGGGTATGATGAGAAGAATTTGTCGTATGGGCTTTAGCATGAAGTTTGGGCTTTTAGGAAGGTTTAAGAAAATGGGCTTTTGGTTTGAAAATAAATTTATGAATGGGAATTTTGTGAAGGATTGGGCCAAAAAAATGTTGGGTTTATCTCATGGATGTGTCATGAGTGATTTGAAGCAAGTTGGGAGTAATTTGGGTTTGAATTGGGTTGAATTTGGACTTCTTTGGTGAATGGGCCAATATAGGTCAAATTGGGCTAACTTGGACCAATGTTGGGCTAGGGTTGAAATTGATGTAAAATAAATGTTGGGAAATGTTTATGGGAGTGTTTCAAAGAGGTTTTGGCTTTGGTTGAGTTTTGATTTTGGGGTTTGGGCTTATTTGGGTTAGGTTTGGGTTTAGGTCGAAATTGGGCCTTTTAGCTTTGGGTTGAATTTGAGTGGGGTTTGGGTTTAAATTTTGGGCAAATCATGTTAGTGTTTTGTTTGTGGGAATGTTAAGGAAGGTTTAGAAAATATTTGGGGTTAATTGGAGTTGAATTGGGTTAGTTTGGGTTAGGTTTGGGTCATGGGTCCAAATTGGGGATTTTGACAAAAGTGGGGTAAATTGACAAAATTGGCCCATGGTGTAGTTAGACAAAATGAAATTGGAAATATTTGGGATTTTCTGGAATTTTCTGGGAAATTTCTGAATTTTTGGATTTTTTGGCTAAGAGGGGCATTTTGGGTATTTGGAGGGTATTGGGGGGTATTTTTGGAATTTTTTGGTATTTTTGGCTATGGATGATCAATTTGAGTGATGTGGGAATGTTTGGGATTGATTTTGAGGAATTTTGGGTAATTTAGGTGATTTTGCAAATTTTTGGGTAGTTTTAAGGGTTTTGGGTTAGGCTAGGCGGGTGTAGGGTCCCGGGGGTCAAAAATTGAAGATTTGGAAAATTGAAGATTGGGTGAATGTAAGTGGAATGAAATCATTTTGGTTGAGCCATGAAGCCATATCAAGCCCACATAAGCCATAAAGGGACTCATTTGAGGCATCCACTATGTTGTTCCTAACCCTCTTAGCCAAGGGCTTAGGGGTTAAGGACCATCCATGTGAATCACCTTCATGAGTCAGGAGGTCAAGTTAGGTATGGGTGTGTTTTAGGAGGTGTGTGTGAAAATGTAGTGTATAGGTGTAGTGTGTGTGTAAGTCGACCCTTCACTGGACCGAGCCACCGTAGGCGATCTAAGGCCAAAGAGTCCTATAGGAACTCATCCTTTAAACTTCCACATTTGATTTCAACCCTCTAGGTGATTAGGGGTCTACAATCAAGTTTGTGGAGTTTGCACGGAGTTTAAGAAGTGGTTTGAATTTCTAGGTGGTGGTCCCAATTCTAATCCTCTAGGATAGTTAAAGGAAAAGCCTAAGGCTAGATCCTAAGTACTAAAGAGAAGAAGAGAAGACCTCATCAAAAATGAGGTCAACAAATGGACCCCCAATAGGTGTGGTGAGCTGACGGAGCACACCGCGCGTATTGGTGTTGACCGAAGCGATCAATAAAACCAACACAGATGTCCAAGTGACAAACTTAGGACGAAGTAGAAGAATTTCAGCTGGGGAGTGTCAAGTATATCTCTGGAACTGGAGATTCCTGAACTCTCGCTGGTGGAAAGGAAAAGGAGGTGAATCCCAAATCACATGATTTGGGGGAATTTCGATTTAGATTTCAGTTGTTTCAGTTTAAATTTTGATGTGTGAGTTTAGATTTTAGTTTGAGTTTCAATTTAGATTGAAGTTTTGTTAAAATTAATTTGAAAGGATTTGAACTCGAAATGAAAATTGGAATTTTGTGGTTTTAGATGTAACATCTTCAACCTCAAAAGAAAATTGAATTGATTGGATTGACTCATTACAATGAGAAGAGATCTCAGAGAAATGCGGTATTGGATGTAAAATCCTTAACCTCAAGAGTTTGATTTTGATGTGCTTCATTGCAATAGGGAAAGAATCCTAAAGCAATGCAGTCTCGGATGTAAAATCCTTAACCTCAAAAGTTTGATTTTGATGTATTTCATTGCGATAGGGAAAGAACCTAAAGCAATGCAGTCTCGGATGTAAAATCCTCAACCCAAAAAATTTAATTTTGATGTATTTCATCTGCGATAGGGAAAGAATCCTAAAGCGATGCGGTCTCGGATGTAAAATCCTCAACCCCAAAGTTTAATTTTGATGTATTTCATTGCGATGGGGAAAGAACCTAAAGCAATGCAGTCTCGGATGTAAAATCCTCAACCCCAAAAATTTATTTTTGATGTATTTCATTGCGATAGGGAAAGAACCTAAAGCAATGCAGTCTCGGATGTAAAATCCTCGACCCCGAAAATTTGATTTTGATGTATTTCATTGCGATAGGGAAAGAACCTAAAGCAATGCGATCTCGGATGTAAAATCCTCAACCCCAAAAGTTTAATTTTGATGTATTTCATTGCGATAGGGAAAGAACCTAAAGCAATGCGGTCTCGGATGTAAAATCCTCGACCCCAAAAATTTGATTTTGATGTATTTCATTGCGATAGGGAAAGAACCTAAAGCAATGCAATCTCGGATGTAAAATCCTCAACCCCAAGAATTTGATTTTGATGTATTTCATTGCGATAGGGAAAGAACCTAAAGCAATGTAGTCTCGGATGTAAAATCCTCAACCCCAAGAATTTGATTTTGATGTATTTCATTGCGATAGGGAAAGAACCTAAAGCAATGCAGTCTCGGATGTAAAATCCTCAACCCCAAAAATTTGATTTTGATGTAGTAATTGATTTTGCAAAGATTTGTAGTGTTGATTTGAAAAGTGTGGAATTTTGGTGTTTCGAGAATTTCATGAAAGTTGTAAAAGACTTTCATGGAAGGAAATAGATTAGGAGGGAATATGTAGGTGCTACATATCCCATTCAAAAGAGTTGATCGGAAGTTGCTTGGTTTGGATTGGATACAATTCCTCGCCATCGATTCGATCCGTGTCAATGGAATCAACTCGGTTCCATCGGATCGATGGAGAGTAGAACGGATTGGATTTCGGATTTAGAAGATTGAGTTTGAATTCGATTGAGATTTGATTTGAAATTTGGAAGGTTGAATTTGAATTTGATTGAAATTTGATTTGAAATTTGGAAAGATCGAATTTGAAATTTGATTGAGATTTGATTTGAAATTTGGAAGGTTGAATTTGAATTTGATTGAAATTTGATTTGAAATTTGGAAAATCGAATTTGAGATTTGATTTAAAATTTGTGGTCATTTTGTTTGTCTTTTAACGATTCAAATTTTATTTTATCGTGAATTTGGAGTTTATCATTTTTTAGATTTTTAAGGAAAGTTTTCTTTTATTCTTTTTGTTTCTTTTAACTGTTCTTTGTCCGAAGTTCATTTAACTTTAATGGCGTTTCCGATCAACTTGCACAAAAGAGGTGAAGGCCAAAAATGTGACATGGTCACTTTCATTCCAATCATGTTGAAGATACATCATACAACTCGATCCGGAATACATCTCATACAATCCATATAGACTCGAAACGGACTATGTATGATCTTTGTCGATCTATCCAAAAAGGTATCCGTCAAAAATCCATGTCCGAATAGTGAGGTACATGGTCGATAACATCACCTTCCAAGTCATCCTCGGCAAGGATGCCGTATGGATGTACGTTGGAGGTGTGATATTTTCCATGTAACTCACGACTCGTAAGGCTGGAGGCTCTCAGCTCCGGGTCCGGTCGGAAGTGGTAAGGTGCTTTCCTGTCATCCATCCTTCGAAAGTAACTCGAGATCCGCTTCATTGGTACTCCCGGTATGCAATGTTTAGCGACATCCGCTCCGTTGCCCTTCGAGTATCATGACGGAACCTACCGGTAATGGTATCTTTACCGGCCCTCGGAACTCACTCGGGCCTCGCTATCCGGAGGTCGGATCCGAACATGATATTACACTCGTTCGGAAAAGAAACTGTGCGAAAGGTCCGACAAAGTCGTGGTGATCTATGTGCGGGGATATGCGATCACCCTTCTTGTAAATGTTAATGATGCAACTCGTTGGGTATGCAATCGTGGCAGTACCCTCCATGTTATCATTCTTTTTACCATCCTTTTAATGACTAATGGCATTGGATCCACCCGGCCATGACGGAGTATCCCGGTGGGTTTCCCTTCCCGTCTCTGCGCGAAGTTGTAGCGAGCATCCACATTGTATTGTAATTCTCCCCTTCCCCGGCATCCATCTCCGGGGTTCCGAGTAAGTGTTTTCTCTTAGGCGGCCCGCTCGGCCCATCCTTTTCAAATCCCGGATGCGATCCACGATTTGTTGTTGTTCGTATTACGAGAACACGTCCGTATGTAGCTCCGAGGCCTTCAAGTATATTGATCCTCCCGCCTCCGATTCTCTCGAAGTATTCAAAAGTTTTCTTCTCGACATTCCGTATTCTTTCTAGCTCGTATTACGGGATAATTTGCAAATGGCGAGGCCCAGTGACGTCTTGTGGGATATATGGCTCAATCCCTTCACGTTCTCCCCGCATACCTCGGCTCCTCGGGGATGATGTCCGTCGGGACATCCTCCGGGGTTAGCTCCGCAACAAGGTCATGCATTCCGGTGACTTTATCCGGTGGCGTAGTAGCCTTCTTCTTCTCGTTCTTCTTGAGATTTCCCTGGTCTCTTCGTTATCCTCGGAGTCTGGTCTCCTTTCTTCGGGTTCCCGGTGAATTGGTGTCCTTGAAGTGTATGTGCGCGGTAGCATAATCGCCTCGTCGCGCTGGTCCGCTGCTAATTTAGTTAACATCTTGCGGATACGGTGATTTTTATTTCTTCGTTGAGTTGCTGAGAGAGTAGCTCTTTGTATTTCCTGAGTTTCTGTGGGCGCGGCGCTGACAAGCCTGGCCTCTGCTGTAGCGACTACAAACTTGATTCTCTTATCATCCTCAGTGTTTGTTTTTCTTTTCTTGCAGCTGGATTGGTGGCTTGGGCCACCCACTTTCATTATTGTCCGCCGGGCGGTTCCTCTCGGTCGATCGGGACCCGATCACTTTCCTCGTATTGCGGGCCTCGCCGGTGCGAAGTCCGAGTCAATCTCGATTATCGCTCCATCTTTCACCCTCTTTTCGTCGAGTGCAAGGCTTACGCCATTTCTAAAGTTCGGGACCCAACCGCCCGTTCGACATTTCCTCGCGAAAAGACAAGGAAAAGGATCGTGGGCTGTACTAAGAACAAGAACATTAAGAAAATGTTTATTAAAGACATTTTTTTTTATTTTTTTTATTATTATTTCTTGTATTTTTAAATTTAACAGGAATGAAGTGGGAAAAGATCAGGAAAGAGATTTTGATATGGAAGAGAAAACAAGGAAAACTTTATTATCATGATTTTATTTATTTTAGCACATTTTTTATTATTTTTGGGTTCAGACCCGATCATAAGTAATTACTTCACCCGTGCTTCTAGGGATGAAAAATTCATTCTTTCGAAACATCGGGTAGCGTAATACTTTTTCAAGTATCGTCCATTGATCGGAAGCATATATCGTTCTCCTTGGCGATTCACTAGCCGGTAGGAGCCTCCGAGTAGACTCGCCTCAACCACAAACGGTCCCTCCCAAGTGGGTTCAAATTTTCCTCCTATCTTGCGGTGTGCAAGAATAGGTCTTTTGAGAACGAGAACTAAGTCACCAACTTTAAAGGTTCTTGGGCGGACCAGTCTGTCATGGGCTTGAACCATCTTAGCTTGGTATAGTTCTAAATTCTGCTGCGCTGCAAGTCTTTTCCCTTCCAGGCTTTCCAATTCTTCTAGTCGTAATTTGGCATTCTCTTCGTCGTGATTTTGTTTGCAACCGCAATCCCGAGTGAAGGAAGCTGGACCTCTAAAGGTAACACTGCCTCGGACCCATACACCAGAGCGTAAGGTGTAGCTTGAGTAGGAGTTCTGAAGGTTGTCCGGTAGGCCCATAAGGCTTCTAACAATTTCTCGTGCCAATTTCTCTTATTATCGTCCAAAGTCTTCTTTAAAATTTGAACGAGAGTTTTATTAAAAGCCTCGACCGAGCCGTTTGCTCTTGGGTAGTAAATTGTTGAATACCGCGAGTCGATTCCGTGTCTCCCGACAAAATTGTTGATTTGCGTGCTTCGAATGCCGATCCATTATCCGAGATGATCTCGCGCGGCACTCCGAAACGGTAGACAACTTGGTTCTTGAAAAACCGTAGCACGTGGTGTGCTTTCACTTCTACGAGTGGAGCTGCCTCCGCCCACTTGGAAAAGTAATCCGTAGCCGCAAGAATGAAACGATGTCCTTTTGAAGATGGTGGTTCTATTGGACCCACTATATCCGTGCCCCAACATTCGAATGGCCACGACGCAATTGTCGGATGTAGCACATTTGGAGGTTGGTGTAGAACCACTCCGTGCACTTGGCATCGGTGACGGCTCTTGGCGATTTTCATGCGGTCGGTCATCATCGAGGGCCGGTAGTACCCTAGTCTTTTAATTTTCATTTTCATCTTCGGACCCGACGGGTGAGCGCCACGAGTCCCGAATGCACCTCTTTAACAATTTCACGGGCCTCGGACCCGCTTAGGCACCTTAGCCACATTTGATCGAAAGACCTTCGTATAACGTGTTATTTATTAATGCGTAGGACAGAGTTCTTTCTTGATCTGATGGGCTAACGACCTATCGTCCGGTAGTTTTCCTGTTTGCAGGTAGTTCATCAATGGTCGTCGCCGATCTTCACGTGTTTTATGTCACCGTTGAAGCCGATTCTTCTCTTTTTTCGATTTGTGTATTGTGTTTATGTCGAGCCGTGATAGGACCCGACGTCCGTGAACCGACACTTCCATCGATTCATCTTGCAAGTAGTGCAAATTCTTTTGCGAGACGGGCTAACGCATCTCGCTAAAGCATTTTCTTTCTCGAATTTTGTAGATCGTCACAATCGGAATTTGTTCCAACGGTTTCATGGCATACCGGAAGTATTGCTCGAGTCTTGGCTTTAAAATTCTGTATTGTCCGGCGATCTGTTGAATGATTAACTGCGAATCCCCGTAGATGTTGATGTTTGTTATCCCCATTTGAATAGTTAATTCCAGTCCTGTTATGAGAGCTTCGTATTCTGCTTCGTTGTTCGTACACGGCTCTGTTAAGTGGTAGGAGTATCTTAACATCCCCCGCTCCGGTGTTATAAAGATTAGTCCGATTCCTGCCTTACCGGGCACTATCACTTGTGATTCTTCATCTTTGTGTGCTGAAGATGCTCCGTCGAAATATAATTCCCAACGTCGATCATCGGGGTCTTCTAAGCTCATTATTTGTTCAATCGGCAAGTCGTCATCGAGAGGCGATTCTCGCCGCAAAGGGTGTGCCGCGAGGAAGTCTGCTAGGACTTGTCCCTTTACGCGCATGAAGAGGCACGAAAGTTATATCGAATTGCGATAATATCATCGACCATCCGGCAAGTCCGCCGGAAAGCGTTGGACGGGTCATCAAGTATCGCAATGGATTAATTTTCGAGATCAGGTTGACCTTATGAGAAAGCATGTAGTGCCTGAGCTTTTGAACGGCGAAGATCAGGGCCAAACAGTGCTTTTCAATTGTGGGATACTTTATTTCCATCGGAAGTAAATGACGGCTTAGGTAGTAAAGGGCATTTTCTTTACCCTCATCATCGACATCTGGCTAACGAGGCTCCAAGAGAGTCGTCTAAAGCCGCGGTATAAAGTATCACGGTCTACCCGAGACTCGGAGCCGCTAAGACAGGAGGTGTCATTAAATATTGCTTAATGTCCTCAAAGGCCCTCCGGCATTTCTCTTCCCAAATAAATTTGGCGTCCTTTTTAACTAATGCCGAGAAAGTGCCGACACCTACCCGACAAGTTCGAGATAAAGCGTCGAAGATATGCCAACTTCCCTTGAAAAGATCGTAGTTGTTTTAAGGTTCTGGGAGGTGGCATTTCTAAGATAGCTTTAATCTTTTCCGGGTCGATTTCAATTCTACGATGCCGGACAACGAATCCTAAGAATTTCCCGGAGGTGACGCCGAAGGCGCATTTTAAGGGGTTCATCTTAAGGTTAAATTGTCTTAATCGTTCGAAAACAATTCTCAAATCATACGAGTGGTTTTCCTTTACTTTGCTTTTGATGACCACATCATCCACGTAGCATTCGACTTGATTGTGGATGAGATCATCAAAAATTCTTGTCATCACTCTCGGTAGGTCGCTCCCGCATTCTTCGATCCAAATGGCATCACTCGTGTAGCAATATACTCCGATCGGCGTTACGAATGCCTGTAAGTTTTTCATCTTCCGGAGCCATTTTTATCCGGTTGTATCCCGAAGATCCATCCATGAATGAAAATATTTCATGTGTCGAAGCAATGTCAATCATTAATTCTGGGATCGGTAGAGGAATTCATCTTTTGGACATGCCTCGTTTAAATCTCCGAAATCCACACAAATTCCGATCCGACCATTCTTCTTCCTAATCGGTACCACATTGGCTAACCAAGTCGGGTATTGTTCTTCACGGACAAATTTAGCATCTATTAGCTTTTTAACCTCAGCTATGACTTGTTGTTCGATTTCGTAGACGCATTCTTCCGGGACCTCGTCTGACCGGAACGTGCAGGATCCACTCCTAGCTTATGGACTGCGACCTCTGGAGCTAAACCTGGCATCTCATCGTAGCTCCAAGCAAAACAGTCTTTAAATTCCATTAATAACTTAATTATTTCTTCGGAGTCTTCTTTATTGAGTAAGGAGCTAACAAAGGTAGGTCTAGGTTCTTCGCTAGTACCTAAGTTAACTTCCGTTAACTCATCTATCAGAGATTTGATCTCTTCTTCGAATTCCGGTGGAGCGTCTCCAATTTGTAAATCTTCGAGTTCTTCCGTAGTTTCCATGAAGTTTCCATTAGACTCGCAAGTGACAACCAAGCAAAATTCGGCATCGTCGACCGATCCTACCGTGCCGAATCCAAGACCATGCTTCAATCGGATGGACGACCGGAGTTATTCCATAATTTTTCAAAATGTTGTGATTGACCTTTTGTCCATTGTCGAGGTAAGAAACCACGCTGAATTAAATTTTGACACAGGGAGAATACCACTCAAAAGGCAATTCCATTAATTCCGATGAAGTAGCATCTTCAAATTGTACATTATTTTCGACTTTGGAGGAAGGAGCACCACGGTAGAATTTCGATGGGCTTTGCATCGCCGCTACGTACCTCTTCGACCACCATACCCTCGATCTTATTAGAATGGATCGGGGTCAGGGTCATAGTGTGTACATAGTGGTTAATCTTCTCGTACATCGATTTATATTCTTCGTTCTTTTCATCTTCGAGAGAGATCCTGAATTGCGGCTTCTTCCGACTTATTGTCGCTGCTTCTAGCTTGATTTCTTTTTCTTCTTCGAACTCATCTTCCCAATCAACATTGACGGCTGGTTTCCTCTGTCCAACTGTCCTAACGTCTCTGCCACGACATCGTCCCCGGCCTTGACCTCGGATGCGAGTTGTGGAGAAACCTTCACCATCTCGCCGTAAGGGAGTGGTGAGTGACTGTTGAACTAGAATTTCAGGTTCTTCGTCGTCCCGAACTTCCTTTGCTTCATTTGTTATAGTATCTCTGGAAAAGATTGTTTTCTTCGGAGGTGCATAATAAGCCGCATCTTCATGGATTCCAATCTCATGTACGGAGAACGGTTGTAAGTCACCTTTGATGCACTCGTTCTCCTCCATCGTAGTATTCGATACATCGATGTAGAGATGATGGTACCATCCGGTTTTCATGTATCCATGGTCGGCCCGCAGAGCGTTGAACGACGTTTCGAATCAATTATGTGAAATTTCGCGGTTGTCTTTGCTAAGTCACCGGTCTTCATTAGCGGTGTTATTGATCCGAGGGCTCTTTCTCCTTTCCGGTTGAATCCTCTTAATAACATTTTGTCCGCTTCGAGCTCGCGAGCATCAATTTCCAAGTATGCTAGCGTTCGAAGATTCATTATATTGATTGATGCTCCTGGATCCACCAATACTCTGGAGAGTGTAAACTTCCCAATTGTAACTGAAATGTACAACGGTCGGTTGTGGTCTGCTGTCCCAAGTAGTAGATCATTGTCCGTGAAGGTGACACCTCGCTGTTCTTTTAACGAGCAAACCTCATCTAAGGAATCTCCCGATCATTCGAGCTAAGCAAATTTCCGGATCAAGTAAGGCCTCGATCGAGCTTCTCTCATCTCCTTCGATAAGATGAGAGCGTCGTAGATGCTCGTTCGGCCGGTAGTTTCCTAAGATGGGCTAGCACGTTGTAGTCCACTTTACGTTCATGTGCCTCGTTTTCTTCCCGAATGAGTATTTCTTCTACGGGGTTGGTTCTTCCCGAACAACCACCTCGCTTTCCTTCGTCCTTTGGACCCATTCTCGGAGGTAGAACTCTTCCACTTCTTAAGTTGACTTCGTGATCTCTTCGAATTTAGTATTGAGTTTGTCGGTGTCTCCTCCCGGATCGGAATGACAGTTCTTCTGGATTGGCTTCGGAATCCGAAGGCTCTAACTCTATTGTGATCGGAGCTCCTCGAAACTCGCAAATAGATCCATTGCTTGTTGAACTCTCGTAGCCTCCCCGGTGGATGTCTCCTTTGTCATTGTGATCGTCGAGATTGTGTATGATTCGAGAATTGTCATTTGTATCGGAATCGACGTCCGGATTAGGTTGATTGTCGCTAGTTACGTAATCGTTAGAAACAGTCAAAACGTAGCCAACGCCATAACCCTCATCATTATAAGATCCCACCGGAGTGAGCAAATAATCATACAGAGTCAGAGGTTCGAGGGATTTCTCCCCCAAATCAGAAACAACTATCCTAGGATAAGCAGCCCCTAGTCTAGCCTTAAGAGCCTCAGTCTTCTCTTCTTCGTCGATTTTCTTCTTTTCTTCAATTGTCTCTTGTCGAGGTTGTTCTTCTATCGCAAGTGATAGTGCCGACTCGACGGGTTTCGAACTCCGAATCGAGGCTCGCACCGAAGTGGTTTGGATGCGATCTAAAATCTTCTTCGAAGACTTTGTCCAAGCGGTAGTCCATCCATCGTTTGTCGCATAGGGATCTATCGGAACAATGAAATCCGTCGAGATAACATTGACGGAACCTCCTTTCTGGGGTTCCTTCATGTACTCCTTCGGGATCGTTATATTCCCTTTCCGAAGATTGTCGTTGAGCCAACTTTTGAAGGTAATACAATCTTCTATCTTGTGTCCAAGCATCCGGTGGTAAGGGCAAAAGTTGGGATCACCTTTCTTGTCGACTTCTTCCGGTCTTTTAGGCTCCGGCAGCTGGAAATCCGGAGTCTTCATCAAACCGCGGAACATTTTCGGCACCGCCTCATTCTTGAACGGATACTCCCCGCTCAGAAGTTCCCTCAAAGTACGTTGCGGACGAGGCGGTTGTTCATACCGTCGAGATGACTCGATAGCCGGGCCGGGGTTGCCGGTAATTCCGTCGAGGTTGCTCGCGGCCGTTCGACGATATTTGTATCGGTTTCTTGCCCTTATTGACTGCTGCAATGATCCCGGACTTCTTTTCAAAAGTTTTCACGGGCTTCTGTTTGTCTGTTTTATCGGTGAAACTTAATTGCTTCGCCTCCTCTTGCAAGCTTCCGGCCTTGCTTAACAACTTCTCGAAAGTCTTAATAGTAAATCCTCGAGGAGAAGTGCTATCGGCCATGGATACTTTTTAGTAAAATGTCGACTACATGTTGTTCTTGTAGGCCGCGGCTCACACTTCATACTTAGATTCCTCCATCGAAGTATGTAGTCCACCAAGGTTTCGTTCGGCTTCGCTTCTCTACCACTAAATCACCTATAGTGATGTGGTGCCGAGCTCCGCAAATCGCTCGATGAAGAGGTTCTCTAATTCGAAAATGTCTTCACCGAACCGTTTGGTAATTCCGCATACCAATCAAAGGCAATCCCCGATGTGCCGCCGACAAATTGTCGGAAGAGTAAAGCATCACTTCCGCCGGCATTGCAACAACCGGCACGAAAATGTGCAACATGCCGCCGAGGGTTTTCGGCTCCATCAAAGGTCTCGAACACAGGTGGTACAAAGCCTTTCGGATATCGGACGTCGTCGAATTCTTCGGGGTAAGGTCTACCCGTCCGAATGGATGTCCCGCTCTTCGATTGTGCCAAGGCTTCTCGCACTCCGCTCGTTCCACCATGCTCTTGATATCCTTTTCCGGAATCATGCTTTGTGTTGTATCCTTCTTTAATCGATCATCCCCGTTGACGGATGTAATCTCCTTTCCTCCGTCTACAATGTGAATAACCTTCGGGGTGTTTCTCTTCGGGGTCGAACCCGACTCCGGAGAGTGGCTAGGGCTACGACCCATCTCTTCCATCCTTTTTGCCGTTCTGGGCGATCGTATCATCTTTCTCTTGAAGCCGCCTTCTCATTACTTCCGGCTCCTCTCTTTCTGCGCGCGGCAGAGCACCTTGTGAAGCCGACGAAGCTCGCGTTTCAACCATGTTAATTTCTCGCATATTCATCATCCATGAACTCGACGAGTCAACTTCGTCTCCGAATTTCTCTTCTCTTCCCTTGCTAGTCGCCGAATATCGGCTCTTAGCTTTTCCATAAGCATCTTCCAAGTGGTCTTTTCTCGTACATCCTTGCAGCTTGTCATGTGATAATTGTCGGGTTTCTTTCTCATGAGTCCCCTTTATCGCGGTAAGCACTTTCTTCGGACTCAAGTCTCCCGACGAGACTTTCCTTTTCCGGTCGTTGTTTCGGTCTTAATTGGCGGTAGTGGACGCCATACCATCCTTCTAGCAGAGAAGGCCTAGACCGGATGGTCCTATCGTGCCGAATGCTCGGAAGGTGGTATCCTCCCCGATCCGTAAACCCGAAACAACAACAGGTGGACTAGCCTTCATCTTCTTATTCGGCCCTTCCGCAGCCGATAGCGGTGTTCTACTCGTGGCCCAAGACGGGATTGGCCGGCACCCGCCCTATCCTTCTTAAAATCTCCGATACAGGGCATTTTTCTTTCTTTGCTAACTTCTCAATCACAGTCTGTAGTCGGGCAAATGGTGTAATCCTTGCCCTTTTCTTTCTGTTGTCGCTATAGTATGCGGGCCGAGGTAATGTGGAGGCAATCCTGCAGACATTTTCCTCGTCAGCTGCGGCGGAAAGGGGATGGAATCTACTTCCTTCCAAAAGGGGTGTATATTCAGGCAATGGTATGTATTCAGGTAGTGGTGTGTACTCATGGATTTCTTCTAAGAAAGCGACTTCAGCAGCTCTGGCCTTCCTGGCAATCTTCCTGCCTCTGTTTCTCCTCTGAGTCCGTGTTAGGGGTGGAACCCTCGAGCTGGACCCAATTTCAAAAACGAAGGTCTCGCACGGAAATCTGTACCCTCCACGGTAACATGCTCGTTACAAATTCGAACTTCCTTCCTCTTCGGCTTAGCGGAGCCGGGGTAGGTGCGAGACGACTAGACCAGAGGGGGGTAGAGATAACGGTCCTTCTACGGACAACGAAGATTCTCTCACTTGGAACCCTCGCAGAGGAGGAAACTCTTGAGTCGACTTAAGGTCGAACTCGATCAAAGGTCTCTCGCTCTGTGATACTTTGTTTGTCGAGCGCGAAAAGGGTAACGTCGGCGATCTCGACATTTGTGTTCTCGAATCCTTGTCCAAACCGGATGATCCCATTGTCGGGCAGCTCATCCTTGTACACAGCGAAGTCCAATCCATTGGTGAAGGAGAAAATCAGCTTTGGGGCTTTCATTTCGCAGGGTAGATTCCGATTGTCGATCCCAAGTTATGCTTCTTCTCATCAGACGAAAAGAAAGGAATCAAAAAGTGTCTGAACACATTCTTGTTCATGTATTTATAAGAAGGAGTTATTTGTTAAAAGAGTCATTCATTAGAGGGTTTGTTTATTTAGAATGGAATGTTCAAAGGTGTAGAGAAGGTAATGAATCTGATTCAGAGTTGGAAAGGAAAAGAAAGTCTTATGCAAGACTTCTCGACTCGAAGGATCACTCCTAAACTAACACCTATTGGGGTCCACCCCACCTCGTAAATGAGGTAAAAGGATCTCGAACCTCTCATTTTGGGGTGTCTAAACAATGGGCTCCTAAATCCGAGAGAATGTTGGCTATACTCGTTCAAGGTAGAAATGAACATAGTATTCCAACGAAAAGAAGGGTAGTTTGATCCATTAGGGACATGAATACACTACCGATTTTTGAAAGCAGAACTATCTGATCAAAAATGGAGAGAGGAACTATTCCCCAAATGAGTCGCAGAAGTTGTCGGCATATTTTTAGGTTTGTGGTGTTGTATTTTTGAAAAGAGGTCGCCTACAGAAATTGTCGGCGAATTTTAAATTTAATTTACATATATATATGATTTGGAAAGTAGTATTTGATTTTGAAAAATAATTTTTTTAAATTTGAAAATTTTAAGATATGAAATCAAACTGATCTCACATCCCGAATAGTTTATATAAACGAGCACTGCACCACAAACCGTGTATCTATCCCGAAGAATAGACATACTACTTGATAATGGGGCTCGATTAAATAAACTAGAAAAGTTTGTGACATCCGTTTGGTCTGCAAACCAATTTTATAAGCCGACAAATTCCCCTGTTTAATCTGAAAACATTAAACAGGGTTTATATTACTCGGGTTCTTATAATTCCCTATAAGGGCAAGCCCCTATAGTTAATTACATCTTAAGTGACGGGAATCACCTAAGAAAACTCTCGATAATAATCAGTAGTTCTGCTCTCAAGAATTTCAAAGTTTAAGTCTTCAAGGGATTGAATTTTGGAATTTCGATAGTGGAATGGATCAAATTTGGAACATTTTGTTTTGGGAATTCAAAGGAAGAAAGGTAGGAGAAATCGCGTATTCGAAGCGAACTTCGGTAATTTCCCGACTATCCTATTGTTTAGCTTGGATTTAGGAAAGTCCTAATATTTATTTAATGTTTTGATCTTCGCCAATTTTAATTAATTAGGACTTATATTTGTATGATAAAATCATACAAATAGCCTCGAAGATATGAGGGTTTATGTCGTATCGTACGACTACCTCGGAAATCCTAAGACCGGTTAGGGCTTAATTTGCAATGCAAATGCCTAACATAAGGTTGAGGATTTATGTTGCACTAGGCAAACTACCTCGAAGTCCTATGGCTTGGTTATTTAGTTCTAAGGAAAGTTTCTGTTGAAGTAGACTCGAGTTTTGCCGATGACGATGGCCGTGCTCGCCCACCATGCTCCGAGCTCCTTCGTCGCAGAGGTTTAGTTTTAAAAGTCATAAATCAGGAGATGAGAAAGGTGTTTTGGTTTAGAGAAGTCTTAAAATCCAAGTGTTTTTTAGTGTTTTAGTTAAAACAAATCTTAAAATTGATTATAACAACACCGGTTAAGATCCCACGGTTCCATCCTTCCGGCATCGTTATTTTTATCGGATTCACTTAGTCCAGATGAATTTGCTAAACTCAACTGAATGAGTTCCACACTTTCATTTAGACCGTGGGAAATCCCGTTAGCAAAACGTAGGTTACATCATCCGAGGTATTCCCGATCATCCAACAAGACATTCTAATTTAGTTGTAGTTGTAGTTTTGTGTTCTGTTTGTGATTAAATTTTGAGTTGTTTTATATTTTGAAATATTGTGGCGGTGAATTTTATCTTGTAATGACTTTTAATTTAGTTTTGGTTCAAGTTTCAGGGACTACCCTAAAGGTGTGGTTTTTCATGCAACAGTTGTTTATCATGCAAGGAAAGTAAGTGCGATACCATTAAATAAATTGCAATAAGCTAAATTGCAATAAAATAAAAGCGTACCTGGAGGGTCTTCCCGTCATCCCAAGCTTTGCTCAGAGAAGTGAAGCTTCGATCTGAGAGTTGTGTCACCTTCGATTGGGTCCAAGCAAGCTCCGCATGAAGTCCCTTGGCCTCGGTGAATCGCCTAGCTATGAAAGTGACCACGACCAATCACAAAGCTTCGGAGGCTGGAACAACCGGGTGGCTCTGGGGATGGGGCTTTCAGTGGGAAACTTCTCCTCTTGGTCTCGGTGAAGGTGTAGGACCAACTGACTTGGGGATTGATCCACCGCGAAGAAGTGTCCCGGTTTTTGTGCTGAAGTTCGAACTCAAAATCGGGGCTCACCGGAGGGAATGGGGCCGGAATCCACAGGAATCAAGTGCTCTATGTGTGGAGAGTGATCCGGAATGATTTTGGCAAAGTTTCCTTAAGGTCTGGTTCATCACCTCTCATGGCCGAGAAGGGGTGGTGTTTAAATAGAGAGAGGCGCGAGGGCCTCCTGTGGGAGTCGTGCTCGGGATCACCGCTAGGTCAAGGGAAGAATGGCCCATGGTGGCCATCGGGCTTGGGGCATCTCAGCAAGGTGGAATTCCAAAGTTTGCTCCTCCCAAGGTCTCGGCCATGGTGTTTTCCTGCGACCTGTGCAGCTGGCCGGCAGCATGGGTCACTCTCAGTCGAGGTGGGTCGTGGCCGGAGGTTTGTGCAACTAACCTGCCATGGACATGTGTAAAGGGTTTGAATCAAAGTGGAATGGGAAAGGGCTAGTTTTGGGTCTAAATGGGTCAACCCTTGGTTTTGGGCCAGGTTCACCCTCCAAGGCCAATTTGGGCTGAAGGGAAAGTCACTTGGATCAGCCTTGATTAGTGGGGTCAAGTCACAATCCAAGTACAATTAAGCTTAAGCAAGAGTTAGGGGAGACATGGGAGTGGTTAATTACTCTTAAGAGAATCATTAAAGGGTCCCCTCTTCTTGCCATTTTGGGTATGGTGAAGTGTCCAAGGCTTTCATGGCTCACATGTGGCTCATGCATGACTTCATGGCTCACCTTTGGCTCGGAAAAGCTAAGTCAACTTTCATGAAAGAGGTTTTTATGAATTTTGGTAATTTAGGAGTGATTTGATGGGATTTGGCATATGGCTTGATTTGGAACCATTTGATGATTGATTTGAACTTAGGGATGATTTTAATTAAGGGTATGATGAGAAGAATTTGTTATATGGGCTTTAGCATGAAGTTCGGGCTTTTAGGAAGGTTTAAGAAAATGGGCTTTGGTTTGAAAATAAATTTATGAATGGGAATTTTGTGAAGGATTGGGCCAAACAAATGTTGGGTTTAGCTCATGGATGTGTCATGAGTGATTTGAAGCAAGTTGGAGTAATTTGGGTTTGAATTGGGTTGAATTTCGGCTTCTTTGGTGAATGGGCCAATATAGGTCAAATTGGGCTAACTTGGACCAATGTTGGGCTAGGGTTGAAATTGATGTAAAATAAATGTTGGGAAATGTTTATGGGAGTGTTTCAAAGAGGTTTTGGCTTTGGTTGAGTTTTGATTTTGGGGTTTGGGCTTATTTGGGTTAGGTTCAGGTTTAGGTCAAAATTGGGTCTTTTAGCTTTGGGTTGAATTTGAGTGGGGTTTGGGTTTAAATTTTGGGCAAATCATGTTAGTGTTTTGTTTGTGGGAATGTTAAGGAAGGTTTAGAAAAGATTTGGGGTTAATTGGAGTTGAATCAGGTTAGTTTGGGTTAAGCTCGGGTCATGGGTCCAAATCGGGCTTTAAGGCCAAAAGTGAAATTGGATCCAAATGTCAATCAAATTGGACTTGGATTTAGTCTAGATTGGTGTTGGAAATGATAAATTGAAGTTTAGAATTGAATTGGACCAGAATTGGGTCAATTGGATAGGTTTGGCTTGACATTAGGTTCATTTTGGGTTAAAATGGGTCAAATTGGGGGTTTTGACAAAAGTGGGGTAAATTGACAAAATTGGCCCATGGTGTAGTTAGACAAAATGAAATTGGGAATATTTGGGATTTTCTGAAATTTTCTAGGAATTTTCTGAATTTTTGGATTTTTTGGCTAAGAGGGGCATTTTGGGTATTTGGAGGGTATTGGGAGATATTTTTGGAATTTTTGGTATTTTTGGCTATGGATGATCAATTTGATTGGTGAGGAAATGTTTAGGAATGATTTTGGAGAATTTTGGGTAATTTAAGTGATTTTGCAAATTTTGGGTAGTCTCAGGCGTATCGAGTAGAAAGTGTGTAGGGTCCCTGGGTCAAAAATCGAAAATTTGGAAAATTGAAGATTGGGTGAATGTAAGTGGAATGAAATCATTTTGGTTGAGCCATGAAGCCATATCAAGCCCACATGAGCCATGAAGGGACTCATTCGAGGCACCCACTATGTTGTTCCTAACCCTTCCCAAGGGCTTGGTGGCTTAAAGACCATCCATGTGAATCACCTTGCATGAGTTAGGAGGTCAAATCGGATATGGGTGTAGTTTTAGGAGGTGTGTGGGAAAATGTAGTGTATAGGTGTAGTGTGTGTGTAAGTCAACCCTTCACTGCACTGTGCCACCTGTGCAGGTCCTAAGGCCAAAGAGTCCCATAGAACTCATCCTTTAAACTTCCACATTCGATTTCAACCCTCTAGGTGATTAGGGGTCTACAATCAAGTTTGTGGAGTTTGCAGGGAGTTAAGAAGTGGTTTGAATTTCTAAGTGGTGGGTCCCAATTCTAATCCTCTAGGATAGTCAAAGGAAAAGCCTAAGGCTAGATCCTAAGTACTAAAGAGAAGAAGAGAAGACCTCATCAAAAATGAGGTCAACAGGATGGATGAGAGTAAAATTCCGGTCTACTTCCAGCCAGATCCAGAACTAGAGAATTTGCAGCCCTACGAGCTGTAGGCTACATAGTAGTAGCACACCTCTAAAATACACTTACGTGAGATTCTTCTCCGGAAAGTGGCTTAAGGTGATGTTATTACCTATGTAGTTTACTTTTCGTACATGGATGAATCAAGCATGACGGCTTTTGTCAGAGTACACAGAGATATCAATGCAGTCTGTGTTCAGATATATATGTGAACTTTTGTAAAAGTATGTTTTCAGAAGGATGTCATCAGAAATGTTTTGATGGAATCACCTGATGTATCTTCGACATTTTAGTGGAGATGAACTTTGTGTTTTGCCTTCAGTTTTGTGCAATTTACTGCAAATGACACCAGATCTGAGTTTAACTTGGTATAAAAAGAAAGTTGGATGAAGAACGATTTGAATAAAATAATTACAACAAAACAAAATTTGAATTCAAAGTCTGAAAAAAACACAAACCAAAACTCAAAACAGATCAACTTAAAACTTCAAGATGTGAACCAAGTAAATCAATTAAAATCCGAATCAAAGTGAAATTTCAATCGAAAATGAAACTTAAAAAATCAAATCACTAAAAGTAATGAATAATGAAAACAAATTCCTGAATCCGATATCCCCAACCTCAGGCTGTTCTCGAGATCTTTTTGACTCTCTGCGATTTCTCCCCTCTTTTGAGAAGGTCGCTGAGTCTATTGACACGGAACCACGAGATTCTCGATTTGGTTCTGATGGCGTGGATTCACTTCCTTCGCCAAACTTTCAACCTTTGATGAAATCCTTTGGGACGTGAAACACTTTCATGTCCCATTCCAATCTTCTACTGCGGTTCTAATCATTGAAATCTTCACGAATCAATCGTCAACCTTCTGAGACTGGTACCTAAATTCCAGTTCTCTCCTTTTAAGGTCAGTACCTAAATTCTGACTCTCTTTTCGTGATCGATACCTAAATTTCGATTCTCTTTCGAGACTGGTACCTAAATTCCAGTTCTCTCCTTTCGTGGTCGGTACCTAAATTCCGACTCTCTTTTCGAGATTGATACTTAAATTTCAATTCTCATCCCTTTCGAGACTGGTACCTAAATTCCAGTTCTCTCCTTTCGAGGTCGGTACCTAAATTCTGACTCTCTTTTCGAGATCGATAACTAAATTTCGATTCTCTTTCGAGACTGATTCCTATATTCCAATTATCATCCTTTCGAGGTCGGTACCTAAATTCGTACTATCTTTTCTGGATCAGTACTTAAATTCTGATTCCCACTTCCTTCGAGGCTGGAACCTAAATTCCAGTCCTCATTCTGAGGTCAGTACCTAAATTTTGACTCTCTCTTTTCGATATCAGTACCTAAATTCTGATTCTCATCCTTTGTGAGATCGGTACCTAAATTCCGACTCTCTTTTTGAGATTAATACTTAAATTTCAATTCTCACTCTTTCGAGATCAGTACCTAAATTCTGATTCTCATCCTTTGTGAGGTCGGTACCTAAATTCCGACTCTCTTTTCGAGATTGATACTTAAATTTTAATTCTCATCCCTTTCGAGATCAGTACCTAAATTCTGATTCTCATCCTTTGTGAGATCGGTACCCAAATTTCGATTCTTTCTCCGTGGATGGTACTTAAATTCTTGTCCTCATCCCTTTCGATCAGTACCTAAATTCTGATCTTCTTTCCAAGGTTGGAGCCTAAATTCCAACTCTCTTCTTCGAGACTAGAGCCTAAATTCTAGTTCTCTTTCAAATTCCGAGGTTAGCACCAAGGTTCCGATTCTCATTCCAAATTCTGAATCTTAACGAGGTCCACTTTGAAATCAATCTTAAATCAAACTTTAACTAAAATTGAAACTCAAATCAATTTGAAACTCAAAATTGAAACTTGAAATAAAATGAAACGAATCTAAAATCTAATCTCTCCAAGTCTTATGATTTGGAATTCACCTCCTTCTTCCCCAGCGAGAGTTCAGGGATCTTCAGTCTTAGAGATTTACTCGACACTCCCCAGCAGAAGCTTTCTACTCTGTTCTAAGTGTGTCACTTAGACGTCTGTGTTGGTTTTGTTAATCTCTTCGGTCAACGCCAATACGCGCGGTGTGCTCTGTCAGCACACCACACCTATTGGGGGTCCATTTGTTGACCTCATTTTTGGTGAGGTCTTTTCTTCTCTCCTTAGTTCTTAGGATCTAGCCATAAGGTTTTCTCCTCGACTATCCTAGAGGACTAGAATTGGGACCCACCCTTTAGCAATTCAGCCTACTTTCGACTCTTCTCGGGATCCCACTTGGATGGTCGTAAACCTCTAAATCACCTTAGAAGGTTAAGACCACCATATGGAGAACCAATTGTGAGCTCCTATAAGGTTGTTCAAGACTTAGGACTACTCTGGGTGGTCTGGTCCTGGTGAGGTCTGGCTTACACACACTGCACTCTCACACACACCATCCTTACCCAATTCTCCCCCTGGTTCATTGGAGCACTCATGTGACTAAGTCCAAACACCTAGCTCTTTGGCTAATAGGGTTGGGAACAACCCATGAGATGTTCAGGGTGGACATTTCTTGGTCCATGGCTCATTTTAAGCT
>JAKZJZ010001136.1:0-31135 GCA_022702705.1 Papilionanthe hookeriana x Papilionanthe teres | reverse complement strand
ACCACGACTTCGTCGTACCTTCGCATAGCCTTTTCGAATGAGTGTAACATCATGTTCTGATCCGACCTCCGGATAGAGTTCATGAAGATTCCCGGGCCAGCAAAGATACCTTTACCGGTGGGTTCCGTCATGATACCCAGGTAACGGAGCGTATATCGCAAAGCATTGCATACCAGAGTGCCGCGAGCGAATCTCGCTTACTTTCGTGAGAATGGACGACAAGAAGATACCTTACCATTTCCTGGCGTACCCGCAGCCGGAGAACCTCCGCCTTACGAGCCGCGAGTTACATGGGAAATATCACACCTCCAACGTACATCCACTGCAAGATCCCCGCTAAGGATGGCTCGGAAGGTGATGTTATCGACCATGTACCCCACTATTCGTACATGGATTTTCGACAGATGCTTCTTTCGATGCACCAACAAAGATCATACACGCACCGTTTCGAGTCTACACGGATTGTATGAAATGTATTCCGCATCGAGTCAGGACGACGTATTTTCAACATGATTGAATGAAAGTGACCATGTCACATTTTCTGCGTCTTCACCCTTTTCAGGCAAATCGACGGGAAACGCCATTAAAGTTAAATGAACTTCGAACAAAAAACAAAAGAAAAAAAGAATAAAAGAAAACTTTCTAAAAAAAAAATTTAAAAATGACAAACACCAAATAAACGATAAAATAAATCATTAAAAGATAAACGAAATCAACACAAATCTCAAGTTCCATCCTTCCAAATTTCAAATCAAATTTCAAATTCAATCTTTCCAAATTCCAAATCTACTCTCGATCAAATTTTAAATTTGATCTTTTCAAATTTCAAATCAAATCCTCAATCAAATTTCAAACCCAATCTCGATCAAGTTTCAAACTTGATCTTCCAAATTTCAAATCAAATCTTAAATCAAATTTCAATCGAGTTCAAACTCATCCTTTCAAATTTCCAAATTCAATCTTTCCAGATTTCAAGTCTCAATCAAATTCAAACCTTTTAGGTCGAGGATTTTACATCCAAGACTGCACTGCTTTAGGATTCTTTCCTATTGCACTGAAATACATCGAATTCAAACCTTTGGGTCGAGGATTTTACATCCAAGATCGCATCGCTTAGGATTCTTTCCTATCGCACCGAAATACATCGAATTCAAACCTTTGGGTCGAGGATTTTACATCCAAGACTCGCACCGCTTTAGGATTCTTTCCCAATCGCACCGAAATACATCAAATTCAAACTTTCGGGTCGAGGATTTTACATCCAAGATCGCACCGCTTTAGATTCTTTCCTATCGCACCGAAATACATCAAATTCAAACTTTTGGGTCGAGGATTTTACATCCAAGACCGCACCGCTTTAGGATTCTTTCCTATTGCACCGAAATACATCAAATTCAAACTTTCGGGTCGAGGATTTACATCCAAGACTACATCGCTTTAGGATTCTTTCCCTATCGCACCGAAATACATCAAATTCAAACTTTCGGGTCGAGGATTTTACATCCAAGATCGCACCGCTTTAGGATTCTTTCCTATCGCACCGAAATACATCAAATTCAACCTTTTGGGTCGAGGATTTTACATCCAAGATCGCACCGCTTTAGGATTCTTTCCCTATCAGCACCGAAATACATCAAATTCAAATTTTGGGTCGAGGATTTTACATCCAAGATCGCATCGCTTTAGGATTCTTTCCTATCGCACCGAAATACATCAAAATCAACCTTTTCGGGTCGAGGATTTTACATCCAAGATCGCACCGCTTTAGTGATTCTTTTCCTATCAGCACCGAAATACATCAAAATTCAAACCTTTCGGGTCGAGGATTTTACATCCAAGACCGCACTCGCTTTAGGATTCTTTCCCTATCGCACCGAAATACATCAAATTCAAACCTTTTGGGTCGAGGATTTTACATCCAAGACCGCACCGCTTTAGGATTCTTTCCCTATCGCACCGAAATACATCAAATTTAAACCTTTCGGGTCAAGGATTTTACATCCGAGACCGCATCGCTTTAGGATCTTTTCCCTATCGCAATGAAATACATCAAATCAAATTCAAACTTCGAGGTTAAGGATTTTACATCCAACACCGCATTACTCCGAGATCTCTTCTCATTGCAACGATTCAATCTAATCAATTCAATTTTCTTTCGAGGTCAAGATGTTACATCTAAAACCTCAAAATTCCAATTTTCATTTCAAATCAAATCCTTCAAATTAATTTCGACAAACTTCAATCTAAATTAAAACTCCAAATCGAAATCTAAGCTCACACATCAAAACTTAAATTGAAACAAAATAAAATCTAAATCAAAATTCCCCGCATCATGTGATTTCGGATTCACCTCCTTTTCCGTTCCCTGCCGAGAGTTCAAGAATCTCCGGCTCCGCAGATATACTCGACACTCCCCAACTCGAAACTCTTCTACTTCGTCCCAAGTTTGTCACTCGACATCCGTGTTGGCCGTGTTGATCTCTTCGGTCAACGCCAATACGTGCGTGTGCTCCGTCACCACCACACCTATCGGGGTCCATTTGTCGACCTCATTTTCGATGAGGTCTTCCCTTCTTCTTTTTAGTGCTAGATCTGAGCTTCAGCTTTTCCTTTCGACTATCTTAGAGGACTAGAATCGGGACCCACCTTTTAGAAATTCAAACCACTTCTTAACTCCCCGCAAACTCCACAAACTCGACCGTAGACCCCTAATCACCTGTGAGGGTCGAAATCAAATGCGGAAGTTTAAATGATGAGTTCCTATAGACTCTTCGGGCCTTAGGACCGCCCGGCGGCCCTGGTCTCGTGGGGCCGATTTACACACACACTACACTTATACACTACACTTTCACACACTTCCTAAAGCCACAACCATACCTAACTCGACCTCCCCGACTCATGTAGGTGATTCACATGGATGGTCCTTAACCCCTAAGCCCTCGCTAGCAGGGTTATGAACAACATAACTGAATGCCTCAAATGAGTCCTTTCATGGCTCATATGGGCTTGATATGGCTTCATGGCTCAACCAAAATGATTTCATTCCACTTACATCCACCCAATCTTCAATTTCCCAAATTTTCAATTTTCGACCCCCGGACCCTACACCCGCTAACTCTACCCAAAACCCTTAAAATTACCCAAATTTCTCAAAAATTTCCAAATAACCCAAAATTCCCCAAAATCAATCCCAGAAATTTCCACATCACTCAAATTGATCATCCATACCCAAAAATACCAAAAATTCCAAAAATACCTCCCAATACCCTCCAAATACCCAAAATACCCTTCTCGCCTAAAAATCCAAAAATTAAGAAAATTCCCAGAAAATTCCAGAAAATCCCAAATATTCCCAATTTCATTTTGTCCAACTACACCATGGGCCAATTTTGTCAATTTACCCTACTTTTGTCAAAACCCCCAATTCGACCCATTTTAACCCAAAGTGAACCCAATGTCAAACCAAACCTACCCAATTGACCCCAATTTTGGTCCAATTCAATTCTAAACTTCAATTCAACATCCCCAATACCAATCTAGACCAAATCCAAGTCCAATTTGATTGACATTTGGATCCAATTTCACTTTTGGCCTTAAAGCCTAATTTGGACCCATGACCCAAACCTAACCCAAACTCACCCAATTCAACTCCAATTAACCCCAAATCTTTTCTAAATCTTCCTTAGCATCCCCACAAACAAAACCCTAACATGATTTGCCCAAAATTTGAACCCAAACCCCACTCAAATTCAACCTAAAGCTAAAAGGCCCATTTTTGACATAAACCCAAACCTAACCCAAATGAGCCCAAACCCCAAGATCAAAGCCCAACCAAAGCCAAAACCTCTTTGAAGCACTCCCATAAACATTTCTCAACATTAATTTTACATCAATTTCAACCCTAGCTCAACATTGGCCCAACTTGGCCCACTTGGACCTACATTGGCCCATTCACCAAAAGAATCCAAATCCAACCCAATTCAAGCCCAAACTACCCCAAATTTGCTTCAAGTCACTCATGACACATCCATGAGCTAAACCCAACAATTATTTGGCCCAACCTCTTTACAAAATTTCCATCCATGAATTCATTTTTTTTAAATTTAAAAGCCCATTCCTTAAACCATTTTAAAAGCCCACTTCCACCAAATCCAAAACCCCAAAAATTCTTCCAAAGCCCATATGACATTTCCCCTCATCATACTTTCAATTAAAATCATCCCTAAGTCCTAAACCAATCATCAAATAATTCCAAATCAAGCCTCATGCCAAATCACCCCTAAATACCAAAATTTTCCTTAAATCCATTTCCATGAAATCGACTTCACTTTTCCCAAGCCAAATGGAGCCATGGAGCCATGCACAAGCCATATGCAAGCCATGAGAGCCTCTTTACATGTCACCATGCCATTTTGGGCAAAAGGAGGAGGCTCTTTCCTTAATTCCTAAAGGTGATTAACCACTTCCATGACTCCACTAAACCATGCTTAAGCCTAATCGTACTTGGATCGTGACTCGACCCCACTAATCAAGCCGATCCAAATCACTTTCTCCTCACCTAAACCAGGCCTTGGGTGGTGCACCTAGCCCAAATGGGTGGGTTGACCCATTTAGGTCCAAATCTAGCCATGCCCCATTCCACTTCGGATCAAAGCCTTTACACATGTCCATGGCCAATCGATCAGCACAAACCTCCACCCCGACCCACTCGACCTCGAGGGTGACCCATGCCCGGCCGGCCGGCCACCATGCCGCCGGAAAACACTATGGCCGAGAGCTCACATGTGAGCCAACATTGAAATTCTCACTCGCCGAGCCGCCCCATCCCCGCCGGCTACCATGGCCGATCTTCTCCTCACCGTAGCAAGCTGATCCCAAGCCCTAACTCCCCCGGAGGCCCCCACCCAGCTCTATTTAAACTTCACCCCTCTCGGCTACGAGGAGGGCGAAGCACAAACCTTGCCAAAACTCGCCAAAATTGTTCCGCACCCTCCTCCACCCTTAGAGCACTTGATCCCCAAGTGAAATCCCCCCGCCATTTCTCCTCCGTAAGCTCAATTTCGTAGTCGAAATTCCACCCAAAACCAGGACACTTCTCCACAAGTGAGCCAATCCCCAAATCGATTGGCTCTACACCTTCACCGTACTACGGGAAGGTGTCCACCATCAAAAGCCCCATCTCCGAGCCACCCAGCTTGCTCCACTCGCCAAGCTTTGTGATCGGCTTGGTCGAAATCATATCCGTACGATTCACTGCACTCATGAGACTTCATCCGGAGCTTTCGGGATCCAATCGAAGGTGCAACAACTCTCGTATCGAAGCCACACTTCTCCGAGCCAAGGTATGAGCTAATTCTTCATCCCGAGCTTCGGAGATTCTCCATTTCAAATGCCTTAGTTTCAATGCATGCTAACCGTATAGATGTGTTCGTCTCTTCAAGACGAATCCATAGAGTATAAGAACGTAAAAATCCATCGAGAATCGAGTGAGATCTTGTGGATTTAGTGCGGACGCGCTCTCGGCGAGAACACTCGGGACGATGAACGGATGCCGTCCATTCAATACACGCGCGGACGGACGGCTCGATGGCGTCGGACCGAGAGACGGTACGAGAACCGCGGGGCCCGGCCGCCGACTCAGTGGCGGCGTCGAATCGGAGCGCGCCGCGTCGTCTCTTCTGAGTCGCCGAGGATGCGCCGGCGCCGACTCGGATAAGTAGAAAATTAGGGATTTTCTCGATTTATTTAATTCCCTAAACTTCAAAAATTCATATCTCCGTGTAGGAAAATCGAAAAATAAAATAAAAATACCCTTCGCTCAGAGGAACGGAGGAGAATAATGTGGAAAAGAAATCACTTAATTTCATCAAATATTTTATTTTTTATAATTTATTTACTCTCTCGCATTATTTTAATTCTCCATGCATGCATACAATTCACCATGGCACGAGACCATGTGGCTTTTGAAGCCTCCGAATTCGGGAACATTTCCCGAATTTTCCAAAGTCGAGGCCATCCCTATGAAGAGTTATTGATTTTTCAAGTTCATGTCACTCGTTTTGAGTATTTTAATTCCAAGTAAATAGCATGTTGTGAAATAAATTCTAGGAAAATTTGGTGATGTTCCTTATGACCGCAGAACCCTAGGAAAAATAGGTTTCGACTTAGTTCATTTAAAACAACCCTAATCGGCTTAAACACCCAAAATAGTCTTTATTTAATTAGAGTTAACCATGCATCAAATTGACTTGAAATCAATTCTCCATCGACCTTTAGGATCATAGGAATCCACCATAAAAATTTGAGGTCAATTGGGCTTGGCTAACCCCACTAATCGGTCGATTAAGTCACTTAGCCATTTTAAACTTTAAAAATTCATAACTTTTAAAATACCTTTCAAAAATTTACCAAATTGGTTTTGGAGCCTCTCTGATATCAGGGGAACCTAAGAAAATTAAAATTTCAATTTTCTAAAAAAGTTGATTTTTAATAATATTTTAATATTTTTAATAATTAAAAAATAATAAAAATCACAAAAATAATAAAATTCACTAAAATGTCACATTTTGAATTTTAATCACATAGGAACAAATACCATATTTTTCCTAGGTTTATTTAGTGAGATATTAAATTTTAAAGCTTTAAGGTAATTTTAAAATTAAAAAATGTATTTTCTAGCATTTTCACTAAAATAATTATAATAAATCATAGAAAAATCAGAAAATTGCAAAATTTGCTTCTCTGGTTTTCTTGATATCAGAGAGATTTTTAAAAAATATAAAATCCATTTTTTAACATTTATTTTATTTTTAAATTAATTAACACTCCAAAATTTAAAATAATTATAATAAAAATAATATAATTCAAAAAATCACCAAAATTGGTCCAAGTGCTTCTCTGGTCATTAGGAATGTCCCCTAATTTTCTTAAGGACAGAAACTTTCCTTTGGTCATGTTATCAAATTTCCTTGAAAATCTCTATTTTCCACCAAAAATAATTATATAAATAAATTAAATACAGAAAAATCACATTTTCTCCTCTCATGTCTTTATCGACATATGAGTGAAGTCACATAAAAATTTCAAGTTCATTCGAGTTCAATTTAGTAAGTTATGAAATTATTAAGCTTAAGGGGTAAAATGGTAATTAAACTTTTAACCCTTAATTAAAACTTTAGGTTTAATAAAAAATTAACAAGTAAAATATTTGATCCTAATCTGATTTGGATGATTGAAATTTAAATAATTAAAGGGTAGAAACCCATTAAACAATTTTAAAAGAATTAAACCTTAATTAAATAATCGATTAAATTCGGAAGAATAATAAAATCGAATTATTAAAATAAGGGATATTTATTAGGAAGAGATTTATTCTTTAATTTAAAAATCCCTAAACTAATTATCTCATTAATACTCAATTCTTAATTAAAATGATAACTCAAATTTAAAATATTAAAAGACTTAATTAAATTATTAAACTCTTTTGAAATTTCAATTAAAATTAAAAATAAAGTAAATTAAAATTAAATTAAAATTAAATTAAATTAAACTAAATTAAATTAAATTAAATTAAATAATTAAATTAAATTAAATTAAATAATTAAATTAAATTAAATTAAATTAAAACAAATAAAATCAAATTAAATTAAATTAAATTAAAAAAATTAAATTAAATTAAATAATTAAATTAAATTAAATTAAATTAAATCAAATTAAATTAAAATTAAATCAAATCAAATTAATTAAACATCAAATCAAATTAAATTGAACTATATTAAATTAAATTAAAACTCAATTAAATTAAGTCGAATTAAATATAACATCACTTAAGACATAAAGAATTCAAAATAAATGTAAAGCAACTTCAACACTATTCCAAATTTAAACCCTTTAACTTAAATCAAATCATTTGAATACTAATTTACCCTCGAAAGCTTTGATTATTATAACTCCTAAATGGAACATTAAATGAAGTGTTACTTCACTCATAGGATATTCAAATGTCCTAGTTCACTCGAGTAAGTTAACAAAACTTCAAAACCTCTGGACAGCTAATTCATTTCGTGTAATCGAATCCATTCGGACTTAAAACAATCCTAGAAATATTGAAAAGATGTTTAAGATTTGTCTTAAGCACTTCCTCGATACGATAGGATGCTTATAAGAACAATCGGACTTAATCGTTCTTCGATGAAGAAAATCGTCCTCAAACAAAAACACAAAAAACCTAGACGTCATAGGAGACGACTCAACATATGATTAGAATTCGGTAGAAAACCATAACCTTTCCCTTAGCTTTACCTAGGAACTTGCTTAAATATTCTAATTGTGTTTTAAGTGCAACTTGGGATGATCGGAAGACCCTCCGTGCACGCTTTTATTTTATCGCAATTTACTTTCGCAATCTACTTTCGCAATTTACTTTCTCGCAATTTACTTTATCGCAAATGCACTTTACTTTTCTCGTACGATAAAACAACCGTTGCATGAAAACCCACACCTTTAGGATAGCCCCTAAAACCGAAACTAAAACTAAGTTAAAAGTCATCGCAAGATAAAATTCACCGCCACAACATTTCAAAATATAAAACAACTCAAAATTTAATCACAAACGTAACACAAAACTACAATCGCAACTAAATTAAAACGTCCCGTTGGATGATCGGAATACCTCGGATGATGTAACCTACGTGTCGCTAACGGGATTTCCCACGGTCTAAATGAAAGTGTGGAACTCATTCAGCCGAGTTTAGCAAATTCATCTGGACTAAGTGAATCCGATAAAAATAATGATGCCGGAAGGATGGAACCGTGGGATCTTAACCGGTGTCGTTATAATCAACCTTAAGATTTGTTTTAATCAAAACACAAAAAACACTTGGAAATTAAGACTTCTCTAAACCAAAACACTTTTCTCATCCCCTGATTTATGATTTCTAAAACTAAACCCCGCAACAACAAGGAGCTCGGAGCATGGTGGGCAAGCACGGCCATCGTCGTCGCAGAAACTCGAACCTACTTCAAAGAAACCTTCTTAGAATTAAACAACAAAGCCATAGGACTTCGAGGTAGCTTCGCCTAGTGCAACATAAATCCTCAACTCTTCGTTGTGCATTCGTATCGCAAATCGAGCCCTAACCGGACTTAGATTCCGAGGTAGTCGTCCGATACGACATAAAACCTCATATCTTCTAGTGCTATTTGTTTGATTTTATCATACAAATATAAGCCCTAATTAATTAAAATCGGCAAGATCGAAATACTAAATAAATATTAGGACTTTCCTAAACTCAAGCCAAACAATAGATAACGGGAAGTTACCGAAGTTCGCTTCGAATCGCAATTTCTCCTACTTTTCTTCCTTTCGAATTCCCAAAATAAAATATTCCAAACTTGATCCATTCCCTATCGAAATTCCAAAATTCAATCTTCGAAAACCTTAAACTTTCAAATTCTTGAGAGCAGACACTATCGATTATTATCGAGAGTTTTCTTAGGTGATTCCCGTCACTTAAGATGTAATTAACTATAGTGGCTCGTCTTTATAGTGAATTTTAAAGAACCTGTGTAATATAAACCCCGTTTAATACTTTCATATTAAGCAAGTGGAATTTGTCGGCTTATAAAATTGGTTCGCAGTACCAAACGGATGTCACAAAACTTCTAGTTTATTTCGATCGAGCCCCACCATCAAGCAAAGGTGTCCATCCTTAGTGGATAGATACACTAGGCCAGTGGTGCGGTGCTCGTTTATATAAACTATTCGGGATGCGAGATCGGCTTACTCTCACATTTAAAATTATTTTCAAAATCAAATACTACTTTTTCAAATTATTTATCTAAACTAAATTTAAAATTCGCCGACAATTTCTGTTAGGCGACCCCTTTTTAAAATTTCACACAACCTAAAAATAAGGCCGACGACTTCTGGCGACTCCGCTGGGGACAATTCCTCTCTCCATTATAATCAAATAATTCTCGCTTTCAAAATCTGAAGTGTATCCATGTCCCTCGTGGATCAAACTACCCTTCTTTCCGTTGGAATACTATGTTCATTTCTATCTCGAATGAGTATAGCCAACATTCTCTCGGATTTAGGAGTCACCGTTTAGACACCCCTAAACGCAGAGGTTCCGAGATCCTTTTACCTCATTTCGAGGTGGGCGGACCCCCGATAGTGTTAGTTTAGAGTGATCCTTCGAGTCGGGAAGTCTTTGCTTAAGACTCTCTTTTCCTTTCCAACTCCGAATCGGATTCCTTACCTTCTCTACACTTTTCGAACATTCCGTTCTAAATAAACAAACCCTCTAATAAGTGATTCTTTTAACAAATGATTCCTTCTTATAAATACATGAACAAGAATGAGTTCGGACTCTTTTCAATTCCTTTCTTTTCGTCCTAAAGAAAAGAAGCATAACTTCGGGATCGACAACCTGTAATCTACCCCGCGAAATGGAAGCCCCGAAACCGATTTTCTCCTTCACCAACGGACCGGACTTCGCCGTCTATAAGGATGAGCCGCCCGACAATGGGGTCATCCGATTCGACATGGATTTGAAAACACGAACGTCAAGGTCACCGACGTCTCCTCTTAGCACCGACGAACAAGGTATCCGAAGCCGAGGAACCACCGCTCGAGTTCAACCTCAGGTCGACCCAAGAGTTTCCTCCCCGCAAAGGGTCCCGACTCAGAGGAGTACCGCCGTCCGCAGAGGACCGTTCTTACTACCCCCACCGGTCTAGTTGTTTCGCACCTACCCCGACTTCTCGCCAAATCAAAGGGGAAAGAAATCCGAACTATGGTAAACCTCGTTACCGCGGAGGGTACGGATCTTCCCGTAAGACCTTCTCGTCTTCGAAATCGGGTCCAAGCTCAAAGATTCCGTCGCCGACAAAGACCCAAAGAAGAAATAGAAATGAAGGATCGCCGCAGAAGCCGTAGCCGCCGAGATTGCTTTCCCGGAGGAAATTCCGCAGTTGCTGAATATACACCGCTACCGTAATATACACCACCGCCCGACTACATACCACTTTTGGGAGGAAGCGTGTTCCATCCCCTCTCCGCCGCAGAGGACGAGGAGAATGTTCGCAAGATTGCCGCCACATTACCTCAGCCCGCATACTACAACGATAGTTCCGCAAGAAAAGAACTAGAACTACGCCGTTTCGCTCGACCGCAAACTTTGGCAGTAAAAGCCAGCAAGGAAGGAAAACTCGCCCCGTATCGGAAATTCTAAGAAGGATAGTGGCGGTGCCGCCAAATCCCGTCTCGGGCCCCGAGTAGAACCCGCCATCATGATAGAAAAGCCAAGCAAGAGAATGAAGGCTAGCCCGCCCGTCGTAGTATCGGATTACGGACTAGTGAGGATACCACCTTCCAAAGCATTTCGGCCGATGCACCATCCGGTCATGCGACCTTCCGCCGCTAGAAGGATGGTGTGGCGTCCCACTACGGGGCAGTCGAGATCGAAACAAGTACTCGAGAAAGAAAGTCTCGCCAGGAGGCTGGAATCTGAAGAAAGTGCTACTGCGATAAAGGGGACTCGTGAAAGGGGGACCCGACAACCATCGCATGACAACCGCAAAGACACACAGAAAGCTCCGCTAGAAGATGCCATGGAAAAGTCGAGAACCGACATCCGACGGTCGGCAAAAGAATGAGAAGAAAAGTTCGGAGATGAGATCGACTCATCTGAATTCATGGACAACGAATATGCAGAATCAATATGGTCGAGACACGAGCTTCATCGCCTTCTCAAGGTGCTCCCGCAACTGCAGAAAGAGAGGAGCCGAACCGATGAAGAGACAGCCTTCAGAAAAAGACGACACGATCGCTCAAATGGCGAAGAGGATGGAAGAGATGGCCATAGCTCCGGCCACTCTCCGCAGTCAAGTACAACCACATGTAGAAACACCCCTGCAGGTCATTCACATCGTAGATGGAGGAAAGGAGATTACATCCGTCAATGGGGATGACCACTCGAAAAGGATACAACACAAAGTATGATCCCCGAAAAGGATATCAAGAACTTGTGTAACAAAGAAAGCGAGAAGCCCTAAGCACAATCGAAGAACGGACATCCATTCGGACGGCAGATCTTACCCGAAGAATTCGACGCCGTCCAATACCCGAAAGGCTTCGTACCACCTCTGTTCAAGACTTTCGACGGAACCGGAACCCCCGACAAGCATGTCGCACACTTTCGTGCCGCTGTCGCAATGCCGGCGGAGCGATGCGCTACTCTTTCGACAGCTCGTCGCCAGCTTGTCGTGAATCGCCTTCGACCGGTATGCGAATTACCCAACCGGTTCGTTGAAGACATTCTCGTAGCTAGAGAGCCTCTTCATCAAGCGATTTGTCGGAGCTCAACACTCACATCACTATAGTGATTTAGCGGAAGAGAAACAAAGGCCGAATGAAACTTTAGTGGATTACATACTTCGACTGGAGAAATTTAAGTATGAAGTGTGAACCACAACCGCAAGAACAACATGCACCGCAGATCTCGCTTAAAAGCATTCACGGCCCGATAAGACTTCTCCTCAAAGGATTCACTATTAAGACTTTCGAGAAGTTGTTAAACAAGGCCGAAGCTTGCAAGAAGAGGCGAAGCAATTAAGTTTCGCCGACAAGACGGACAAGCGTAAGCTCGGTGAAGACCTTCGATAAGAAATCCGGATCATTGCAAGCAGCTGGATAAAGGCAAGCAACCGATGCAAATACCACCGAACGGCCGCAAAGAACCACAACAGAATTACCAAAGAACCCCGGTCCAACTATCAGTCGTCTCCGCAAGATGAACAACCGCCTCGTCCGCAACGTACATCGAGGGAGCTTCGAGCGAGAGAATATCCGTTCAAAAATGAAGCAAGATCGAAAATGTTCCGTAGCCTAATGAAGACTCCAGCATTTCCACCGCGTAACCTAAAAGACCGGAGGAAGTCAACAAGAACGGTGATCCCAACTTTCGCCCCTACCATCGGATGCCTGGGCACAAGATGTAAGATTGCATTACCTTTAAAAGTCGGCTCAACGACAACCTTCGTAAAGGAAATATAACAATCCCGAAGGAGTACTATGAAGGAACCCCGTAAAGGAGGTTCCGTCAATGTTATCTCAACCGATCCCGTCATTCCGATGCATCCCTATGCAACCGACGATGGATGGACTACCGCCTCGACGAGGTCTTCGAAGAAGATTTTAGACAACGATCCGAACCGCTTCGTGCGAGCTTCAATTCGTAGTTCGAGACCTCGTTAAGCCGTACTATCACTCGCGATGAAGAGCCACCTCGACAAGAGACGATCGAAGAAAAGAAGAAAATCGATGAAGAAGAGGGGACCGAGACTCCTAAGGCTGGACTAGTGGGCCGCTTATCCTAGGATAGTTGCTTCCGATTCGGGGAGAAATCCCTCGAACCTCTCGATTTTGTATGATTATCTGCTCACTTCGGTGGGATCATATAATGATAAGGGTGATGGCGTTGGCTACGTTTTGACTGTTTCTAACGATTACGTAACTAGCGACAATCCGGACATCGATTTCGATACCAACAACAATTCTCAAATCATACGCGATCTCGACAATCAAAATAACGAAGAAGACATCCATCAAGGAGGCTACGAGAGTTCAACAAGCAACTGGATCTATCTCGCGAGTTTCGAGGAGCTCCAGCTACGATAGAAGTTGAGAGCCTTCGTATTTTGAAGATAATCCGAAGAACCCGTCATTCCGATTCAGGAGGAGACACCGACAAGTTCAACACTAGATTCGAAGAAATTACGTAAGTCAACTTAAGAAGTGGAAGAGTTCTACCTCCAAGAATGGGTCCAAAGGACAAAGGAAAGCGTGTGGTCGTTCAAGAAGAACCAACCCCACAGAAGAAATACCCATTCGAGAAGAAGTCGAGACACATGGAAACAAAGTGACTACAACGTGCTAGCCCATCTTAGGAAACTACCGGCCAAACCGAGCATTTACGATGCTCTCATCTTATTAAAGGAGATGAGAGAAGCTCGATCAAGGCCTTACTCGATCCGAAAATTCGTTAGCTCAAATGGCCGGAGATTCCTTAGATGAGGTTTGCTCGTTAAAGGAACAACGAGGCGTTACCTTCACTGGACAATGACCTACTACTCGGGACGCCAGATCACAACCGACCGTTGTACATTTCGCCTACAATCGGGAAGTTTACGCTCTCCGCAGTATTGGTGGATCCAGGAGCATCAATCAATATAATGAGTCTTCGAACACTAAAGATACTCGGAAATCGATGCTCGCGAGCTCGAAGCGTACAAAAATGTTATTAAGAGGATTCAACCGTAAAGGAGAAAGAGCTCTCGGGTCAATAACGCTACTAATGAAGACCGGTGACTTAGCAAAGACAACCGCAAAATTTCACATAATCGATTCGTAAACGTCGTTCAACGCTCTACCTGGCCGACCATGGATACATGAAAACAGGATGGTACCATCATCTCTACACCAATGGCATCAAGTACTACGATGGAGGGGAACAAAGTGCATCAAAGGTGACTTGCAACCATTCTCCGTACATGAGATTGGAATCCATGAAGACGCAGCCTTATTATACACCACCGAAGAAAACGATCTTCTCCGTAGATACCGTAACAAATGAAGCAAAGAAAGCTCGGGACAACGAAGAACCCGAAGTTCTAGTCCAACAGCTCACTCACCACTCCCTTCCGGCGAGATGGTGAAGGTTTCTCCACAACTCGCATCCGAGGTCGAGGCCGGGACGAGGTCGTGGTAGAGACACTAGGACAATCGGACGAAGAAACCAACCATCAATGTCGATTGGAATGATAGCTTCGAAGAAGAAAAGGAAATCAAGCAAGAAGCAAGAACAATAAGTCGAAAGAAGCCGCAATTCAAGATCTCCCTCGAAGATGAAAAGAATGAAGAATATAAATCGATGTACGAGAAGATTAACCACTACGTACATACTATGACCCTAACCCCGATCCATTCTAATAAGATCGAGGGTATGGTGGTCAAAGAGGTACGTAACGACGGTGCAAGGCCAATCAAATTCTATCGTGGTGCTTCTTCCTCCAAAACTGAAAATAATGTACAATTCGAAGATGTCACTTCATCGAATTAATGGAATTACCTTTCGAGTGGTACTCTCCCCGTGTTCAAAATTTAATTCAACGTGGTTTCTTACCTCGACAATGGACAAAAGGCCAATCACAACATTTTGAAAAATTATGGAATAACTCCGGTCGTCCTCCCAATTCAAAGCATGGACTCGGATTCGGCACGCAGGTCGGCCGACGATACCGAATTTTGCTTGGTTGTCACTTGCGAGCCCAATGAAAACCGCATGGAAACTACAGTACGAACTCGAAGATTTACAAATCGGAGACGCTCCACCGTAATTCGAAGAAGAAATCAAACTCTACAATGGATGAGTTAACTGAAGTTAACTTAGGTACTAACGAAGAGCCTAGCGTACCTTTGTTAGCTCCTTACTCAATAAAGAAGACTCCGAAGAAATAATCAAGTTATTAATGGAATTTAAAGACTCGCTTTGCTCGGAGCTACGATGAGATGCCGTGATTAGCTCCAGAGGTCGCAATCCATAAGCTAGAGTGGATCCTACTTCCGTCCCGACCGACAAGGTCCCCGAAGAATGCGTCTAGAAATCGAACAACAAGTCATACCGAAGTTAAAAAGCTAATAGACGCTAAATTTGTCCGCGAAGAACAATACCCGACTTGGTTAGCCAATGTGGTGCCGCCGTAAAGAAGAATGGTCGTATCGTAATTTGTGTAGACTTCGTAGATTTAAACAAGGCATGTCCAAAGGATGAATTCCCTCTACCGATCCTGTAACTAATGATCGACATCGCTTCGACACATGAAATATTCTCATTCATGGATGGATCCTCGTGATACAACCAGATAAAAATGGCTCCGTAAGATGAAAAGCTTACAAGCATTCGTAACGCCGATCGGAGTATTTTGCTACACAAGAATGCCATTCGGATCGAAGAACGCAGGAGCAACCTACCGTAGAGCAATGACAAGAATTTTTTATGATCTCATCTACAATCAAGTCGAATGCTACGTGGACGATGTGGTCATCAAAAGCAAAGTAAAGGAAAACCACCCGTATGATTCGAGAATTGTTTTCGAACGATTAAGACAATTTAACCTTAAGATGAATCCCTTAAAATGCGCCTTCGGCGTCACCTCCGGAAATTCTTTGGGTTCGTTGTCCGACATCGTGGAATTGAAATCGACACGGAAAAGATTAAAGCTATCTTAGAAATGCCGCCTCCCCAAACCTTAAAACAATTACGATCTTTTCAAGGGAAGCTGGCATATCTTCAACGCTTTATCTCAAACCCGTCGTGTGTGTCACCTTTCTCAGCACTAGCTTAAAAAGGACGCCAAATTTATTTGGGAAGGAAATGCCGAAGGCCTTCGAGGATATTAAACAATATTTAATGACACCTCCCGTCTTAGCAGCCTCTGGCCTCGTGTAGACCACGATACTTTACACCGCGGCTTTAGACGACTCTCTCTGAGCCCCGTTAGCCTGTGTCAATGATGAGGGTAAAGAAAATGCTCTTTACTACCTAAGCCGTCGTTTACTTCCGACGGAAGTAAGGTATCCCGCGATCGAAAAGCATTGTTTGGCCCCGATCTTCGCCGCTCAAAAGCTCAGCACTACATGCTTTCTCATAAGGTCAACTCCGATCTCGAAGTTTAATCCATCGCAATACTCGATGACTCGTCCAACACTTTCCTACAGACTTGCCGATGGTCAATGATATTATTGCAATTAGATATAACTTTCGTGCCTCCGCGTGCCGTAAAGGGACAAGTCTTAGCAGATTTCCGCAAGCAGCACCCTTCGCTTGCAGAATCTCCTCTCAATGACGATTTGCCGGATGAACAAATAATGAACCTAGAAGACCTCGATGATCGACGTTGGGAATTATATTTCGACGGAGCATCTTCAAGACACAAAGACGAAGAATCACAAGTGATAGTGCTCCAGCAAGGCAGAATCGAGCTAATCTTTATAACACCTGAGCGGGGATGTTAAGATACTCCTACCACTCGACGTAACCGTGTACAAACAACGAAGCGTAATACGAAGCCCTCATAACGAGACCGGAATTAACCATTCAAATGTGGATAACGTACATCAACATCTACGGGGATTCACGCTTAATCATTCAAATAGATCGCCGGACAATACAGTAATTTTTAAACCAAGACTCGAACAATACTTCCAAGATGCCATACAAATTCGTTGGAACATATTCCAAATGCGACAATTTACAAGATTCCCGTAAAAGAAAATGCTTTAAGCAGATGCTTTAGCCCGTCTCGCAAAAAGAGTTTGCCTGTTTGCAAGATGAATCAATGGAAGTGCTCGCTCACGGACGTCAGTCCTATCACAGACTCGACATAGACACAATACACAAATCAAGAAAAGAAAAAGAATCAACTAGCAAGAAGGATGTAAAAACACGTAAGATCAGGCGACGACCATTAATGACTACCCGCAAACAGGAAAGCTACCGGACGATAGGTCGCTAGCCCATCGGATCAAGAAAAGAACTCGTCCTACGCATTAATAAACAACACATTATACGAAGGTCTTTTCGATCAAATGTGGCTAAGATGCCTAAGCGGGTCCGAGGCCCGCGAAATTGTTAAAGAGGTGCATTCGAGACTCGTGGCGCTCACCGCCGGGTCCGAAGATGAAAATGAAAATTAAAAGACTAGGGTACTACCGGCCCTCGATGATGACCGACCGCATGAAAATCGCCAAGAGCCGTCATCAATGCCAAGTACACGGAGTGGTTCTACACCAACCTCCAAATGTGCTACACCCGACAATCGCGTCATGGCCATTCGAATGTCGGGCACGGATATAGTGGGTCCTATAGAACCACCATCTTCAAAAGGACATCGTTTCATTCTTGCGGCTACAGATCATTTTTCCAAGTGGCGTAGGCAGCTCCACTTAGAGAAGTGAAAGCACACCACGTGCTACGCTTTTAAGAACCAAGTTGTCTACCGTTTCGGAGTGCCGCGCAGATCATCTCGTATAATGGGTCGCATTCGAAGCACGCAAATCAACAATTTTGTCAGGAGACACGGAATCGACTGGCGATACTCAACAATTTACTACCCAAAAGCAAACGGCCTCGCTGAGGCTTTTAATAAAACCCTCGTTCAAATCTTAAAGAAAACCTTGGACGATAATAAGAGAAATTGGCACGAGAAATTGTTAGAAGCCTTATGGGCCTACCGGACAACTTTCAAAACTCCTACTCAAGCTACACCTTACGCTCCGGTGTATGGGTCCGAGGCAAGAGTTACCTTTAGAGGTTCAGCTTTCCTTCACTCGAATCGCAGCCTGCAAACAAGATCACGACGAAGAAAACGCCAGATTACGACTCGAAGAATTAGAAAGCTCGGAAGGGAAAAGACTTGCAGCGCAACAGTAATTTAGAACTATACCAAGCCAAGATGGTTCAAGCCCATGACAAATCGGTCCGCCCAAGAACCTTCAAAGTCGGTGACTTAGTTCTCGTTCTCAAGAGACCTATTCTCGCACACCGCAAGATAGGAGAAAAATTTGAACCCACTTGGGAAGGACCGTTTGTGGTTGAAGCAGTATACTCAGGAGGTTCCTACCAGCTAGTGAATTGCCAAAGAAGAACGACATATGCTTCCGATCAACGGACGATACTTGAAAAATTATTACGCTACCTGATGTCTCGAAGGAATGAATTCTTCATCCCTAAGAAACACGGGCAAAGTAATTACTTATGATTGGGTCCGAACCCAAAAATAATAAAATGTGCTAAAATAAATAAAATCATGATAATAAAGTTTTCCTTGTTTTCTTTTCCAAATCAAAATCCCTTTCCCGATCTTATTCTACTTCATTCCCGTTAAATTTGAAAATAAAAAAATTTATATAAAAAAGAATCTCTTTAATAAACATTTTCTTAATGTTCTTGTTCTTAAGATGCACCCTCGATCCTTTTCCTTGTCTTTTCGCAGGAAATGTCGAGCGGCGGTTGGTCCCGAACTTTAAGAATGGCGTAAGCCTCGCACTCGATGAAAAGAGGGTGAAAGATGGAGCGATAATCGAGATCGACTCGCATTTCGCACCGCAGCAGCCTACGAGTACAAGGAAAGTGACCGGGTCCCGCGAACCGAGAAGAACTGCCCGGACAGTATAAGTGATGAAAGTGGGTGGCCCAAGCCACCAATCCAACAACAAGAAAAGAAAGGCAAATGCCGAAGAAGACAAGAAAATGAAGTCCGTAGTGGCTACAGGCAGAGGCGAGCTTGTCGCCGCCGCGCCCACGTAGATTCAAGAAGTGCGGAGAGCTACTCTCACGCCCACGCAACGAAGAAATAAGAATCACCGTATCCGTAAGATGTTAACAAAACTAGCCGCGACCGCGACGACGAGACAATTGCTAATGCCAAGCACATACACTTCAAGGACACCGGCTCACCAGAACTCGAAGAAAGGAGGCCAGCCCTAGATAACAGTAAAGAACCGTGGAAATCTCCTGTAAGATCGGAAGAAAGAAGGCTACCACGCCACCGGATAGAACCATCGCAAGTGCATGACCTTGTTGCGTAGCAACCCCGGGGGATGTCCCGACGTGCATCATCCCCGAGGAGCCGAGGTATGCGTGGAACGTGAAGGGATTGAACCATATATCCCACAATATGTCACAAGGCCTCGCCATCTCGCATCATTCCGGAATACGAGCCGGAGAGAATGCAAAATGTTGAAAAGAAAACTTTCGAATACTTCGAGAGAATTAAAGGAAGAAGAATCAACATACTAGAGGGCCTCGAGCTACATACCGACGTATTCTCGTAGTATGAACAACAAAGAAATCGTGGATTGTATCCGAGATTTGAAAAGAATGGGCCGAGCAAGGCCGCCTAAGGGAAAACACATACTCGAAACCCCGCAGATGGATGCCGTGGAAAGGAAGAATCACAATACAATGCGGATGTCGCTACAACTTTGCCGAAGACAGAAGGGAAACCCACCGGGATACTCCGTCATGCGGCAAGTGGATCCGATGCCATTAGTCATCAAGAGAATGATAAAGAGATTGATAACACGGAGGGTACCGCGCAGATTGCATACCCAATAGCCGCATTATCAACATTTACAAACAAGGTGACCGCATACCCCCACATATAGATCACCACGACTTCGTCGACCTTTCGCACGCCTCTTTCTCGAATGAGTGTAACATCATGTTCGGATCCGACCTCCGGATAGCAGGCCCGGTGAGTTCCGGGGCCAGAAAGATACCTTTACCGGTGGGTTCCGTCATGATACCGCAGGTAACGAGAGCGTATATCGCAAAGCATTGCATACCGTGAGTGCCGCGGAGCGAATCTCGCTACTTTCGGAGAATGGACGACAAGAAGATACCTTACCATTTCCAACTGCACCCGTAGCCGGAGAACCTCCGCCTTACGAGCCGTGAGTTACATGGGAAATATCACACCTCCAACGTACATCCAATGCAAGATCCTCGCTAAGGATGGCTTGGAAGGTGATGTTATCGACCATGTACCCCACTATTCGATACATGGATTTTCGACAGATGCTTCTTTCGATGGACCAACAAAGATCATACACAATCCGTTTTGAGTCTACATGGATTGTATGAAATGTATTCCGCATCGAGTCGTACGACGTATTTTCAACATGATTGGAATGAAAGTGACCATGTCACATTTTTGGCCTTCACCTCTTTTAGTGCAAATTGATTGGGAAACGCCATTAAAGTTAAATGAACTTCGAACAAAGAACAGAAAAGAAAAAAAAGAATAAAAGAAAACTTTCTAAAAAAACAATCTAAAAATGACAAACACCAAATAAACGATAAAATAAATCATTAAAAGATAAACGAAATCAACACAAATCTCAAGTTCCATCCTTCCAAATTTCAAATCAAATTTCAAATTCAATCTTTCCAAATTCCAAATCCACTCTCGATCAAATTTTAAATTTGATCTTTTCAAATTTCAAATCAAATCCTCAATCAAATTTCAAATCCAATCTCGATCAAGTTTCAAACTTGATCTTCCAAATTTCAAATCAAATCTTAAATCAAATTTCAATCGAGTTCAAACTCATCCTTTCAAATTTCCAAATTCAATCTTTCCAGATTTCAAGCCTCAATCAAATTCAAACCTTTTAGGTCGAGGATTTTACATCCAAGACTGCACTGCTTTAGGATTCTTTCCTATCGCACCGAAATACATCGAATTCAAACCTTCGGGTCGAGGATTTTACATCCAAGACCGCACTCGCTTAGGATTCTTTCCTATCGCACCGAAATACATCGAATTCAAACCTTCGGGTCGAGGATTTTACATCCAAGACTCGCACCGCTTTAGGATTCTTTCCCAATCGCACCGAAATACATCAAATTCAAACTTTTGGGTCGAGGATTTTACATCCAAGACCGCACTCGCTTTAGGATTCTTTCCTATCGCACCGAAATACATCAAATTCAAACTTTTGGGTCGAGGATTTTACATCCAAGACCGCACCGCTTTAGGATTCTTTCCTATCGCACCGAAATACATCAAATTCAACCTTTTGGGTCGAGGATTTTACATCCAAGACTACACCGCTTTAGGATTCTTTCCCTATCGTACCGAAATACATCAAATTCAAACTTTGGGTCAAGGATTTTACATCCAAGATCGCACCGCTTTAGGATTCTTTCCTATCGCACCGAAATACATCAAATTCAACCTTTTGGGTCGAGGATTTTACATCCAAGATCGCACTCGCTTTAGGATTCTTTCCCTATCGCACCGAAATACATCAAATTCAAATTTTCGGGTCGAGGATTTTACATCCAAGACCGCACCGCTTTAGGATTCTTTTCCTATCGCACCGAAATACATCAAAATCAACCTTTTGGGTCGAGGATTTTACATCCAAGATCGCACTCGCTTTAGGATTCTTTTCCTATCGTACCGAAATACATCAAAATTCAAACCTTTTGGGTCGAGGATTTTACATCCAAGATCGCACTCGCTTTAGGATTCTTTCCCTATCGCACCGAAATACATCAAATTCAAACCTTTCGGGTCGAGGATTTTACATCCAAGACTCGCATCGCTTTAGGATTCTTTCCCTATCGCACCGAAATACATCAAATTTAAACCTTTGGGTCAAGGATTTTACATCCGAGACCGTATCGCTTTAGGATCTTTTCCCTATCGCAATGAAATACATCAAATCAAATTCAAACTCTCGAGGTTAAGGATTTTACATCCAACACCGCATTACTTCCGAGATCTCTTCTCATCGCAACGATTCAATCTAATCAATTCAATTTTCTTTCGAGGTCGAAGATGTTACATCTAAAACCTCAAAATTCCAATTTTCATTTCAAATCAAATCCTTCAAATTAATTTCGACAAACTTCAATCTAAATTAAAACTCCAAATCGAAATCTAAGCTCACACATCAAAACTTAAATTGAAACAAAATAAAATCTAAATCAAAATTCCCCGCATCATGTGATTTCGGATTCACCTCCTTTTCCGTTCCCGCCGAGAGTTCAAGAATCTCCGGTTCCGCAGATATACTCGACACTCCCCACTGAAACTCTTCTACTTCGTCCTAAGTTTGTCACTCGACATCCGTGTTGGTCTGTGTTGATCTCTTCGGTCAACGCCAATACGTGCGTGTGCTCCGTCACTCACCACACCTATCGGGGTCCATTTGTTGACCTCATTTTCGATGAGGTCTTCCTTCTTCTTTTAGTGCTTAGGATCTAGCCTTCAGCTTTTCCTTCGACTATCTTAGAGGACTAGAATCGGGACCCACCTTTTAGAAATTCAAACCACTTCTTAACTCCCCGCAAACTCCACAAACTCGACCGTAGACCCCTAATCACCTAGAGGGTCGAAATCAAATGCGGAAGTTTAAAGGATGAGTTCCTATAGACTCTTCGGCCTGTAGACCGCCCCGGCGGCCCGGTCCGTGATGGGGCCGATTTACACACACACTACACTTATACACTACACTTTCACACACTTCCTAAAGCCACAACCATACCTAACTCGACCTCCCGACTCATGTAGGTGATTCACATGGATGGTCCTTAACCCCTAAGCCCTCGCTAAGAGGTTAGGAACAACATAAATAATGCCTCAAATGAGTCCTTTCATGGCTCATATGGGCTTGATATGGCTTCATGGCTCAACCAAAATGATTTCATTCCACTTACATCCACCCAATCTTCAATTTCCCAAATTTTCAATTTTCGACCCCCGGACCCTACACCCGCTAAACTCTACCCAAAACCCTTAAAATTACCCAAATTTCTCAAAAATTTCCAAATAACCCAAAATTCCCCAAAATCAATCCCAGAACATTTCCACATCACTCAAATTGATCATCCATACCCAAAAATACCAAAAATTCCAAAAATACCTCCCAATACCCTCCAAATACCCAAAATACCCTTCTCGACCTAAAAATCCAAAAATTCAGAAAATTCCCAGAAAATTCCGTAAAATCCCAAATATTCCCAATTTCATTTTGTCCAACTACACCATGGGCCAATTTTGTCAATTTACCCTACTTTTGTCAAAACCCCCAATTCGACCCATTTTAACCCAAAGTGAACCCAATGTCAAACCAAACCTACCCAATTGACCCCAATTTTGGTCCAATTCAATTCTAAACTTCAATTCAACATCCCCAATACCAATCTAGACCAAATCCAAGTCCAATTTGATCGACATTTGGATCCAATTTCACTTTTCGCCTTAAAGCCTAATTTGGACCCATGACCCAAACCTAACCCAAACTCACCCAATTCAACTCCAATTAACCCCAAATCTTTTCTAAATCTTCCTTAGCATCCCCACAAACAAAACCCTAACATGATTTGCCCAAAATTCTGAACCCAAACCCCACTCAAATTCAACCCAAAGCTAAAAGGCCCATTTTCGACATAAACCCAAACCTAACCCAAATGAGCCCAAACCCCAAAATCAAAGCCCAACCAAAGCCAAAACCTCTTTGAAGCACTCCCATAAACATTTCTAAACATTAATTTTACATCAATTTCAACCCTAGCTCAACATTGGCCCAACTTGGCCCACTTGGACCTACATTGGCCCATTCACCAAAAGAATCCAAATCCAACCCAATTCAAGCCCAAACTACCCCAAATTTGCTTCAAGTCACTCATGACACATCCATGAGCTAAACCCAACAATTATTTGGCCCAACCTCTTTACAAAATTTCCATCCATGAATTCATTTTTTTTAAATTTAAAAGCCCATTCCTTAAACCATTTTAAAAGCCCACTTCCACCAAATCCAAAACCCCAAAAAATTCTTCCAAAGCCCATATGACATTTCCCCTCATCATACTTTCAATTAAAATCATCCCTAAGTCCTAAACCAATCATCAAATAATTCCAAATCAAGCCTCATGCCAAATCACCCCTAAATACCAAAATTTTCCTTAAATCCATTTCCATGAAATCGACTTCACTTTTCCCAAGCCAAATGGAGCCATGGAGCCATGCACAAGCCATATGCAAGCCATGAGAGCCTCTTTACATGTCACCATGCCATTTTGGGCAAAAGGAGGAGGCTCTTTCCTTAATTCCTAAAGGTGATTAACCACTTCCATGACTCCACTAAACCATGCTTAAGCCTAATCGTACTTGGATCGCGACTCGACCCCACTAATCAAGCCGATCCAAATCACTTTCTCCTCACCTTAAACCAGGCCTCGGGTGGTGCACCTAGCCCAAATGGGTGGGTTGACCCATTTAGGTCCAAATCTAGCCATGCCCCATTCCACTTTGGATCAAAGCCTTTACACATGTCCATGGCCAATCGATCGCACAAACCTCCAGCCCCGACCCACCCGACCTCGAGGGTGACCCATGCCCGGCCGCCGGCCACTGTGCCGCCGGAAAACACCATGGCCGAGAGCTCACATGTGAGCCAACATTGAAATTCTCACTTCGCCGAGCCGCCCCATCCCAGCTGGCTACCATGGCCGATCTTCTCCTCACCGCAGCAGCTCGATCCCAAGCCCTAACTCCCCCCGGAGGCCCCCCACGCCACTTCTATTTAAACTCCACCCCTCTCGGCCACGAGGAGGGCGAAGCACAAACCTTGCCAAAACTCGCCAAAATTGTTCCGCACCCTCCTCCACCCTTAGAGCACTCGATCCCCAAAGGAAATCCCCCCGCCATTTCTCCTCCGTAAGCTCAATTTCGTAGTCGAAATTCCACCCAAAACCAGACACTTCTCCACAGCTGAGCCAATCCCCAAATCGATCGGGCTCTACACCTTCACTGCACCAAGGGAAGGTGTCCACCATCAAAAGCCCCATCTCCGTAGCCACCCAGCTTGCTCCAACCTCCAAGCTTTGTGATCGGCTTGGTCGAAATCATATCCAGCACGATTCACTGCACTGTGAGACTTCATCTCGGAGCTTTCGCGGATCCAATCGAAGGTGCAACAACTCTCGTATCAAGCCACACTTCTCCGAGCCAAGGTATGAGCTAATTCTTCATCCCGAGCTTCCGGAGATTCTCCATTTCAAATGCCTTAGTTTCAATGCATGTTAACCGTATAGATGTGTTCGTCTCTTCAAGACGAATCCATAGTAGTATAAGAACGTAAAAATCCATCGAGAATCGAGCGAGATCTTGTGGATTTAGTGCGGACGCGCTCTCGGCGAGAACACTCGGGGACGATGAACGGATGCCGTCCATTCAATACACGCGCGGACGGACGGCCGGATGGCGTCGGACCAGGAGATCGTACGAGAACCGCGGGGCCCGGCCGTCGACTCAGTGGGCGGCGTCGACGCGGAGCGCGCCGCGCGGTCTTTCGGAGTCGCCGAGGATGCGCCGGCGCCGACTCGGATAAGTAGAAAATTAGGGATTTTCTCGATTTATTTAATTCCCTAAACTTCAAAAATTCATATCTCTCGTGTAGGAAAATCGAAAAATAAAATAAAAATACCTCTCGCTTCGAAGAACGAGGAGAATAATGTGGAAAAGAAATCACTTAATTTCATCAAATATTTTATTTTTTATAATTTATTTACTCTCTCGCATTATTTTAATTCTCCATGCATGCATACAATTCACCATGGCATGAGACCATGTGGCTTTGAAGCCTCCGAATTCGGGAACATTCCCCGAATTTTCCAAAGTCGTAGGCCATCCCTACGAAGAGTTATCGATTTTTCAAGTTCATGTCACCGTTTTGAGCATTTTAATTCCAATAAATAGCATGTTGTGAAATAAATTCTAGGAAAATTTGGTGATGTTCCTTATGACCGTAGAACCCTAGAAAAATAGGTTTTGACTTAGTTCATTTAAAACAACCCTAATCTGCTTAAACACCCAAAATAGGTCTTTATTTAATTAGAGTTAACTGTGCATCAAATTGACTTGAAATCAATTCTCCACTCGACCTTTAGGATCGTAGGAATCCACCATAAAAATTCTGAGGTCAATCGGGCTTCAGTTAACCCCACTAATCGGCCGATTAAGTCACTTAGCCATTTTAAACTTTAAAAATTCATAACTTTTAAAATACCTTTCAAAAATTCACCAAATTGGTTTTGGAGCCTCTCTGATATCAGGGGAACCTAAGAAAATTAAAATTTCAATTTTCTAAAAAGTTGATTTTTAATAATATTTTAATATTTTTAATAATTAAAAAATAAAAAAAATCACAAAAATAATAAAATTCACTAAAATGTCACATTTTGAATTTTAATCACATAGGAACAAATCCCATATTTTTCCTAGGTTTATTTAGTGAGATATTAAATTTTAAAGCTTTAAGGTAATTTTAAAATTAAAAAATGTATTTTCTAAGCATTTTCACTAAAATAATTATAATAAATCATAGAAAAATCAGAAAATTGCAAAATTTGCTTCTCTGGTTTCCTTGATATCAGAGAGATTTTTGAAAAATATAAAATCCATTTTTCAACATTTATTTTATTTTTAAATTAATTAACACTCCAAAACTTAAAATAATTATAATAAAAATAATATAATTCAAAAAATCACCAAAATTGGTCCAAGTGCTTCTCTAGTCATTAGGAATGTCCCCTAATTTTCTTAAGGACAGAAACTTTCCTTTGGTCATGTTATCAAATTTCCCTTGAAAATCTCTATTTTCCACCAAAAATAATTATATAAATAAATTAAATACAAAAAAATCACATTTTCTCCTCTCATGTCTTTATCGACATATGAGTGAAGTCACATAAAAATTTCAAGTTCATTCGAGTTCAATTTAGTAAGTTATGAAATTATTAAGCTTAAGGGGTAAAATGGTAATTAAACTTTTAACCCTTAATTAAAACTTTAGGTTTAATAAAAAATTAACAAGTAAAATATTTGATCCTAATCTGATTTGGATGATTGAAATTTAAATAATTAAAGGGTAGAAACCCATTAAACAATTTTAAAATAATTAAACCTTAATTAAATAATCGATTAAATTCGAAGAATAATAAAATCGAATTATTAAAATAAGGGATATTTATTAGGAAGAGATTTATTCTTTAATTTAAAAATCCCTAAACTAATTATCTCATTAATACTCAATTCTTAATTAAAATGATAACTCAAATTTAAAATATTAAAAGACTTAATTAAATTATTAAACTCTTTTGAAATTTCAATTAAAATTAAAAATAAATTAAATTAAAATTAAATTAAAATTAAATTAAATTAAACTAAATTAAATTAAATTAAATTAAATAATTAAATTAAATTAAATTAAATAATTAAATTAAATTAAATTAAATTAAAACAAATTAAATCAAATTAAATTAAATTAAATTAAAAAAAATTAAATTAAATTAAATAATTAAATTAAATTAAATTAAATTAAATCAAATTAAATTAAAATTAAATCAAATCAAATTAATTAAACATCAAATCAAATTAAATCAACTATATTAAATTAAATTAAAACTCAATTAAATTAAGTCAATTAAATATAACATCACTTAAGACATAAAGAATTCAAAATAAATGTAAAGCAATCTCAACACTATTCCAAATTTAAACCCTTTAACTTAAATCAAATCATTTGAATACTAATTTACCCTCGAAAGCTTTCGATTATTATAACTCCTAAATGGAACATTAAATGAAGTGTTACTTCACTCATAGTGATATTCAAATGTCCTAGTTCACCGAGCAAGTTAACAAAACTCAAAACCTCTGACGCTTAATTCATTCATGTAATCAAATCCATTCGACTTAAAACAATCCTAGAAATATTGAAAAGATGTTTAAGATTCTTCTTAAGCACTTCCTCGATACGATAGGATGCTTATAAGAACAATCGACTTAATCGTTCTTCGATGAAGAAAATCGTCCTCAAACAAAAACACAAAGAACCTAGACGTCATAGGAGACGACCAACCATATGATTAGAATTTGGTAGAAAACCATAACCTTTCCCTTAGCTTTACCTAGAACTTGCTTAAATATTCTAATCGTGTTTTAAGTGCAGCTTGGGATGACTGGAAGACCCTCCGTGTACGCTTTTATTTTATTGCAATTTACTTTCGCAATCTACTTTCGCAATTTACTTTCGCAATTTACTTTATCGCAAATGCACTTTACTTTTCTCGTACGATAAAACAACCGTTGCATGAAAACCCACACCTTTAGGATAGCCCCTAAAACCGAAACCAAAACTAAGTTAAAAGTCATCGCAAGATAAAATTCACCGCCACAACATTTCAAAATATAAAACAACTCAAAATTTAATCACAAACGTAACACAAAACTACAATCGCAACTAAATTAAAACGTCCCGTCGGATGATCGAGAATACTTCTGATGATGTAACCTACGTGTCGCTAACGGGATTTCCCACTGTCTAAATGAAAGTGTGGAACTCATTCAAGCCGAGTTTAGCAAATTCATCCGGACTAAGTGAATCCGATAAAAATAATGATGCCGGAAGGATGGAACCGCGGATCTTAACCGGTGTCGTTATAATCAACCTTAAGATTTGTTTTAATCAAAACACAAAAAACACTTGGAAATTAAGACTTCTCTAAACCAAAACACTTTTCTCATCCCCCGATTTATGATTTCTAAAACTAAACCCCCGCAACAACAAGGAGCTCGGAGCATGGTGCGCAAGACGGCCATCGTCGTCAAGCAAAACTTGAACCTACTTCAAAGAAACCTTCTTAGAATTAAACAACAAAGCCATAGGACTTCGAGGTAGCTTCGCCTAGTGCAACATAAATCCTCAACTCTTCGTTGTGCATTTTCATCGCAAATCGAGCCCTAACCTGACTTTAGATTCCGAGGTACCGTCCGATACGACATAAAACCTCATATCTTCTGTGCTATTCGTTTGATTTTATCATACAAATATAAGCCCTAATTAATTAAAATCGGCAAGATTGAAATACTAAATAAATATTAGGACTTTCCTAAACTCAAGCCAAACAATAGATACGGAAGTTACCGAAGTTCGCTTCGAATCGCAATTTCTCCTACTTTTCTTCCTTTCGAATTCCCAAAATAAAATATTCCAAACTTCGATCCATTCCCTATCGAAATTCCAAAATTCAATCTTTCGAAAACCTTAAACTTCAAATTTTGAGAGCGTAATTATCGATTATTATCGAGAGTTTTCTTAGTGATTCCCGTCACTTAAGATGTAATTAACTATAGTGGCATTCTCATATAGGAATTTTAAAGAACCTGTGTAATATAAACCCCGTTTAATACTTTCATATTAAGCTGGGAATTTGTCGGCTTATAAAATTGGTTCGCTGCATCAAACGGATGTCACAAAACTTCTAGTTTATTTCGATCGAGCCCCACCATCAAGCAAAGGTGTCCATCCCTGTGGATAGACACACTACTTCATGATGCGTGCTCGTTTATATAAACTATTTCCGGGATGCGAGATCGCGCATTTCACATTTAAAATTATTTTCAAATCAAATACTACTTTTTCATTTTTGCTTTTATCACCTAAATTCTACATTCCTGCAACAAAATAAAGAAAATACCTTTCTTTAAAGTGCAATTTCATCAAAAATAGGTATGAATTTCTTAATAAAATTTTCAGTGATCAAATACGCACCAACTAAAATAACACACTCATACAGATAACAGATGATAGTGGAATTTGAAAAATTTTAAGCATTTAGTTTCCTAAGTAGAAGTTCCTAATAGTGGTTTATAATCTCCTAACAGTTCTTGAATTAAATTACACACTAATAAAAACTCTGACATAACATATACATAAAAAAAATTTATTATTTCACACACTACCATAAAACGACATATAAAACAACACCACAACAACATCAATACATCTGAGTATGCATAACAGAAAAATAGTACAACTATAATCTGCATACTATCAAGGTTCACATCACACATAATGAAATTAAATACTAACAAAACAAACATACATCAACAACAACACCACAACAAAAACAAATAACACAAATCTACTCATCATCCTCATCATCATCAACATCTTGCTCGTTCCAATCCCTGGATGGCACATAAGGTATGTAGAATGGATGAGGGGGCATCTCAGCACTCTGATCACCTCTAATCAGTCTATCCACATATTGTTGATAATTCTCCTCATACTCATCATGTTTCACAATATATCTTTCTGCATTGTCCATCTTACCATCCATATCTCTCATATGCTCTCAAGTAAGACTCACTTTTTTCAAAATCTTTCTTTATAAACCAGTCTGCGAATCAGTAGATGATGAAGCATGTGAAGTAGTAGCATGAGAAGTAGATGCAGCAGAAGCAGAAGCAGTAGAAGCCCTACCAAATCCTCCTCTCCAACAAAACTCTGAATGTACAGTGTAAGCACCAACATTTAATAGGTCTCAATGGCTGAAGTACCTCTTCCCAGGGTTCAAACTTCACTCCAGATCGTTCACATAGTGAATGAATCAAGGAAGGAAATCCCATACCTGCAGTAGTGGTGGATCTAGCACAGTTCAAAACATAATCATAAATTATACTTCTAATGTCAATAGGCTTCCTT
>JAKZJZ010001135.1:0-31145 GCA_022702705.1 Papilionanthe hookeriana x Papilionanthe teres | reverse complement strand
CCCCATTTCAGTTGCGTTGCGTTTCTAACAGATAGCCCTACAAAATATACATAAAAAAAACTTTCTTTAAAGTGTAATCTCATTCAAAAATATGCAAGAAGTGTAAAAGAGGTTAGGCATCGAAAGACTTATCGAAAGGTGTCAGGGCAGAATTTCATTTCTTGCTCGTTTTTGTTCCAAATTGCACCATTTTTGCTTCTTTTTCTCCAAAAGTCATTTATTGTACCTAAAACCAAAAAACATACAAAATTCCTTCCTTTTAAAGTGTAATATCACCAAAAATAAGTAAAATTATATAACAAAAAACATATATTTTTTCAGTAGGTCAATCTCTTAGGCTAAATCTAGTCTACTACTATTAGGCCCTTGTTTGGAATCTCGATTAAAATAGTTATTATAGTAATGAATCCAAAATAAAAACATAAATCTAAAGATAAAACTAATTAGAGAAATAGTGTCGGCATATTTTTAGGTTGTGTGTTTTATTTTTGAAAAGGGGTCGCCTACAGAAGTTGTCGGCGAATTTTAAATTTAATTTAAATATATATATAATTTAGAAAGTAGTATTTGATTTTGAAAATAATTTTAAATTTGAAGATTTTAAGATATGAAATCAAGCTGATCTCACATCCCGAATAGTTTACATAAACGAGCACCGCACCACAAGCCGTGTATCTATCCCTAAGGATAGACACCGTCGCTTGATGGTGGGGCTCGATTAAATAAACTAGAAGATTTGTGACATCCGTTTGGTCTGCGAACCAATTTTATAAGTCGATAAATTCCCTTGCTTAATATGAAAACATTAAACGGGGTTTATATTACACAGGTTCTTTAAAATTCCTATAAGGGCAAGCCCCATAGTTAATTACATCTTAAGTGACGGGAATCACCTAAGAAAACTCTCGATAATAATCAATAATTACGCTCTCAAGAATTTCGAAGTTTAAGTTTTCGAAAGGATTGAATTTTGAATCTCGATAGGGAATGGATCAAGTTTGGAACATTTTATTTTGGGAATTCGAAGGAAGAAAAGTAGGAGAAATTACGGATTCGAAGTGAACTTCGATAATCTCCCGACTATCCTATTGTTTGGCTTGGATTTAGGAAAGTCCGAATGTTTATTTAATGTTTTAATCTTGCCAATTTTAATTAATTAGGGCTTATGTTTATATGATAGAATCATATAAATAGCCTGGAAGATATGAGGGTTTATGTCGTATCGGACGACTACCTCGGAATCCTAAGACCGGTTAGGGCTTAATTTGCAATGCAAATGCCTTACGAAGAGTTGAGGATTTATGTTGCACTAGGCAAACTACCTCGAAATCCTATGGCTTGGTTATTTAATTCTAAGAATGGTTTCTGTGAAGTAGGTTCAAGTTTTGCTGACGACGATGGCCGTGCTGCCCACCATGCTTCGAGCTCTTTGTTGTTGCAGAGGTTTAGTTTTAGAAGTCATAAATCAGGAGATGAGAGAAGTGTTTTGGTTTAGAGAAGTCTTAATTTCCAAGTGTTTTTTAATATTTTAATTAAAACAAATCTTAAAGTTGATTATAACGACAACGGTTAAGATCCCACGGTTCCATCCTTCCGGCATCATTATTTTTATCGGATTCACTTAGTCCAGATGAATTTGCTAAACTCAACTGAATGAGTTCCACACTTTCATTTAGACCGTGGGAAATCCAGTTAGCAACACGTAGGTTACATCATCCGAGGTATTCCCGATCATCCAACAAGACGTTTTAATTTAGTTGTAGTTGTAGTTTGTTGTTGTGTTTGTGATTAAATTTTGAGTTGTTTTATATTTTGAAATGTTGTGGCGGTGAATTTTATCTTGTAATGACTTTTAACTTAGTTATGGGTTTCAGTTTTGGTTTTCATCCTAAAGGTGTGGGTTTTCATGCAACTTGTTGTTTTATCGTACAAGAAAAGTAAAGTGCATTTGCAATAAAGTAAATTGCAAGAAAGTAAGCTGCGATAAAATAAAAGCGTACTGGAGGGTCTTCCCGTCATTCCAAGCTGCACTTAAAACACGATTAGGACATTTAAGCAAGTTCTTAGGTAAAGCTAAGGTAAGGGTTATGGTTTTCTACCAAATTCTCAATCCTATAGCTAGTCATTTCCTATGACGTCTAGGTTTCTTGTGTTTTTGGTTTGAAGACGATTTTCTTCATCAAAGAACAACTAAGTTCAATTGTTCTTATAAATATCCTATCATATTGAGGAAGTGCTTAAGACGAATCTTAAACATCTTTTCAATATTTCTAGGATTGTTTTAAGTCCAAATGAATTTAATTATGTAAATGAATCGATCGTCGAGGTTTTCAAGTTTTGTTAACTTGCTCGGTGAACTTAGGACATTTGAATATCCTTATGAGTGAAATGACATTTCATTTAATACTCCATTTAGGAGTTATAATAGTAAAAGCTCTCGAAGGCGAAATGATATTTAACGATTTGTGATTCAAATTTAAGTTAAATTGATGATTTAAGTTTGGAATAGTGTTCAAGTTATTTTAAATTTATTTTTGAGTTCTTTATGTCTTAGGTGATGTTATTTAATTCAACTTAATTTAATTTAATTTAATTTAATTTAATTTAATTTAATTTAATTCAATTTAGTTTGATTTGATGTTACATTAAATTAGTTTGATTTAATTTAATTTTTAATTTAATTTAATTTAATTTGATTTAATTTAATTTAATTTAATTTTTAATTTAATTTAATTTAATTTAATTTTTAACTTGATTTAATTTAATTTAATTTAATTTTTAATTTAATTTTATTCATTTTAATTTTAATTAAAATTTTAAAAGAGTTCAATAATTTAATCTTAGTTTAATGATTAAATCTTTTAATGTTTTAAATTTGAATTATTATTTTAATTAAGAATTAAACATTAATGAAATGATTAATTTAGGGATTTTTTAAATTAAAGAATAAATTTCTTCCTAATAATATCCCTATTTTAATAATTCCAATTTTATTATTCTTCCAAATTTAATCAATTATTTAATTAAAGTTTAATCATTTTAAATTGCTTAATGGGTTTCTACCCTTCAATTATTTAAATTTCAATCATCCAAATCAGACTAGGATCAAATGTTTTACTTGTTAATTTTTTATTAAACCTAAAGTTTTAATTTAAGGGTTAAAATTTTAATTACCATTTTGCCCTTCAAGCTTAATAATTTCATAACTCACTAAATTGAGCATAAATGAATTTAAAATTTTTATGTAACTTCACTCATATGTCAATAAAGACATGAGAGGAGAAAATGTGATTTTTTTGTATTTAATTTATTTATATAATTATTTTTAGTAGAAAGTAGAGATTTCCAAGGAAAATTTAATAACATGACCAAGGGAAAGTTTCTGTCCTTAAGAAAATTAGGGGACATTCCTAATGACCAGGGGACCACTTGGACCAATTTTGGTGAATTTTTGAAAGATATTATTTTTATTATAATTATTTTAAGTTTTGGAGTATTAATTAATTAAAAAATAGAATATAAGTTGAAAAATGAATTTTATAATTTTTAAAATTCTCTCTGATATCAAGGATTCTAGAGAACTAAATTTTACAATTTTTTGATTTTTCTTTGATTTATTATAATTATTTTAGTGAAAATGCTAGAAAATACATTTTTTAATTTTAAAATTACCCTAGAGCTTTAAAAATTAATATCTCAACCTAGAAACATAAGAAAAATATGGGGTTTGTTCCTAAGTGATTAAAATTCAAAATGTGACATTTTGGTGAATTTTATTATTTTTGTGATTTTTATTATTTTTTAATTATTAAAAATATTAAAATAATATTAAAAATCAACTTTTTTAGAAAATTGAAATTTTAATTTTCTTAAATTCCCCTAATATCAGAGAGGCTCCAAAACCAATTTGGTGAATTTTTGAAAGATATTTTGAAAGTTATGAATTTTTAAAGTTTAAAATGACTAAGTGGCTTAATCGACCCGATTAATAGGGCTAACCAAGTCCAATTGACTTCAAACTTTTATGGTAGGTTCCTCTGATCCTAAAGGTCGAGTGGGGAATAGATTTCAAGTCAATTTGATGTATGGTTAGCTCTAATTAATGAGAGACCTATTTTGAGTGTTTAAGCCGATTAGGGTTGTCTAAAATGAACTAACTCAAAACCTTGTTTTTCCTAGGGTTCTCTGGTCATAAGGAACATCACCAAATTTTCCTAGAATTTATTTCACAACATGCTATTTATTAGAATTAAAATACTCAAAACAGTGACATGAATTTGAAAAATCAATAACTCTTCATAGGGATGGCCTCTGACTTTGGAAAATTCAAGGAATGTTCCCAAGTTCGGAGGCTTCAAAACTCTATGGTCTCATGCCATGGTGAATTGTATACATGCATGGAGAATTAAATGTATGCAGAGAGTAAATAAATTATAAAAAATAAAATACTTGATGAAATTAAATGATTTCTTTTCCACATTATTTTCCTGCGTTCACTTTGAGCAAGAGGGTATTTTTATTTTATTTTTCGATTTTCCTACACAAAGTTATGAATTTTTGAAGTTTAGGGAATTAAATAAATAGAAAATAGCCCTAATTTCCTACTTATCCACGCGGCGCCACGCCATCCTCGGCGACTCCGAAAGGCCGCGCGTCGTCTCTTGATTCGGCGCCGCCATCCGACTCGGCGCTCCGGGGCCGCGGTTCATGCACCATCGCGCTGTCCGGCTCGATCCGGACCGTCCGCTCGATACACGCTCGATCCGAGCGGCTCCCGGTCATCGTCTACGGCGGGTGTGCACCGTGACCGTCGACCTTCTAACCCTAATTTCTCGCTCGATTCTCGACGGATTTTCGTGTTCTTATGCTCTATGGATTCTTCTTGAGGAGACGAACACATCCATACTGATAAACATGCATTGAAATTTATTCGAATGAAATGGAGAATCTCTGTAAGCTCGGGAAGAAGAATGAGTTCATACCTTTGCTCGGAGAAGTGAAGCTTCGATGCGAGGGTTGTTGCACCTTCGATTGGATCTAGCAAGCTCCGGATGAAGTCTCCTGGTGCAGTGAATTGTCCAGGTTGGACTTCGACCACGGTCGATCACAAAGCTTGGAGAGCTGGAGCAAGCTGGGTGGCTTTGGAGATGGGGCTTTCTGTGGTGGACACCTTCCGTTGGTCGGGTGAAGGTGTAGAACCAATCAATTTGGGGATTGGCTCCTCTGTGAAGAAGTGTCCTGGTTTTTGGGCTAAAGTTTGAGCTCGAAATTGGGCTCGATTGGAGGGAATTGGGGTTGGAATTCGGTGGGGATCAAGTGCTCCATGTGAGGGGAGTGGTACGGAATGATTTTGGCGGAGTTTCCTTAAGGTTTGGTTCGGCACCCTTTCATGGCCGAGAGGTGGGGGGTTTAAATAGGCGAGGGTGGAGGGCCTCCGGGGGAGTTGAGGGTGGGATCAGTCGCTCATGGCAAGTGAAGAACAGTTGCAATGGCCCTGGGCATGGGGCGGCTCGGCGAGTGAGAATTCCGAGCTTGGGTTGACTTGGACCTCTCGGCCATGGAGTTTTCCGGCGGCGGGGTGGGCGGCGGCGAGGCGGGGTCACCCTCGGGGTCGGGTGGGTCGGGGCTGGGTGTTTGTGCAAGCGATTGGCAATGGCCGAGTGTAAAGGCTTTGATCCAAGTAGAATGGGGCATGGCTAATTTTGGGTCTAAATGGGTCAACTCACCCATTTGGGCTTGGTGCACCCTTGAGGTGGCTTTGGGTCTTGTGGGGGATCAAAGGGATCGATTGGTTTGGCATGGAGAAGTCTCCATCCAAATATATTTGGATTAAATTTAGGTTTAGGTGAATCATGATTAAGAGCTAATGAGCTTTAGGGATTAAGGAAAGGGTCCCTCCTTCCTACCCAATATGGTATGGTGGAGTGTCCAAGGCTCTCATGGCTCGCATGTGGCTCGTACATGGCTTCATGGCTCACTTTTGGCTTGGGGAAAGCTTGGTCGATTTCATGAAAATGGATTTTAGGAATTTTTTGGTAATTTGATGGAAATTTGTATGGAACTTGATTTGGAATTATTTGATGATGGGATTATAACTTAGGGAATGGCTTTGATTAAATAGATGGCAAATGGAAATGTCATGTGGGTTTTAGGGCCGATTTTGGGCTTTTGTATGTGGTAAAGGATGGGCTTTTAAAATGATTTAGGAAAGTGGGCTTTTGAATTTTAAAATGGATTTTGGGATGAAATTTTGGTAAAGGCTTGGGCCAAATAATTGTTGAGTTTGGTTTAGGGATGTGTCATGAGTGGTTTGAAACAAATTTGAGGTGATTTGGGTTTGAATTGGGTTGGATATGGGCTTTTTGGTAAAGAGGCTAAGGTAGGCCAAAATGGGCTAGCATGGGCCAATGTTGGGCTAGGGTTGAAATTGATGTAAAATTAATGTTGGGAGATGTTTATGGGAATGTTCCAAAGAGGTTTTGACTTTGGTTGGGCTTTGATTTTGGGGTTTGGGTCTATTTGGGTTAGGTTTGGGTTTAGGCCAAAATTGGGCTTTTTGATTTTGGGTTGAATTTGAGTGGGGTTTGGATCAAAATCTTGGGCAAATCATGTTAGTGTTTTGTTTGTGGGAATGTTAAGGAAGATTTAGAAAAGATTTGGGGTTAATTGTAGTTGAATTGGGTGAGTTTGGGCTAAGTTTGGGTCATGGGTCCAAATTGGGCTTTAAGGCCAAAAGTGAAATTGGATCCAAATTTCAATCAAATTGGGCTTGGATTTGGTCTAGATTGGTGTTGGGGATGTTGAATTGAAGTTTAGAATTGAATTGGACCAGAATTTGGGTCAATTGGGTAGGTTTGGTTTGACATTGGGTTCACTTAGGGTTAAAATGAGTCAAATTGGGGGTTTTGATAAAAGTGGGGTAAATTGACAAAATTGGCCCATGGTGTAGTTGGACAAAATGAAATTGGGAATATTTGGGATTTTCTGAAATTTTCTGGGAATTTTCTGAATTTTTGGATTTTTTGGCTAGGAGGGGTATTTTGGGTATTTGGAGGGTATTGGGAGGTATTTTTGGAAATTTTGGTATTTTTGGGTATGGATGATCAATTTGAGTGATGTGAAAATGTTTGGGAATGATTTTGAGGAATTTTGGGTGATTTGAAAATTTTGAGAAATTTGGGTAATTCAGGGCTTTGGGTAGGTTGGCGGGTGTAGGGTCCCGGGGGTCAAAAATTAAAAATTTGAAAAATGGAAGATTAGGTGAATGTAAGTGGAATAAAATCATTTTGGTTGAGCCATGAAGCCATATCAAGCCCACATGAGCCATGAAGGAACTCATTTGAGGCATTCACTATGTTGTTCCTAACCCTCTTAGCCAAGGGCTTAGGGGTTAAGGACCATCCATGTGAATCACCTACATGAGTCAGGAGGTCAAGTCGGGTATGGGTGTGTTTCTTTAGGAGGTGTGTGAAAGTGTAGTGCACAGGTGTAATGTATAAGTGTAGTGTGTGTGTAAGTCGGCCCCTCACCGGACCGGAGCCGCCGGGGCGGTCCTAAGGCCAAAAGTCCATAGGAACTCATCCTTTAAACTTCCACATCGATCTCGACCCTACTAGGTGATTAGGGGTTTACAATCAAGTTTGTGGAGTTTGCGGGGAGTTAAGAAGTGGTTTGAATTTCTAAAAGGTGGGTCTCGATTCTAATCCTCTAAGATAGTCGAAGGAAAAGCTAAGGCTAGATCCTAAGCACTAAAAGAAGAAGAGAAGACCTCATCAAAAATGAGGTCAACAAATGGACCCCCGATAGGTGTGGTGAGTGACGGAGCACACCGCGCGTATTGGTGTTGGCCGAGGCGATCAACAAAACCAACACGGATGTCCAAGTAACAAACTTAGGACGGAGTAAAAGAGCTTCTGGCGGGGAGTGTCGAGTATATCTGCAGGCCTGGAGATTCTTGAACTCTCGGCTGGGGAAAGGAAAATGAGGTGAATCCCAAATCACATGATGCGGGAGAATTTCGATTTAGATTTTATTTTGTTTCATGTTTAAGTCATGATGTGTGAGTTTAGATTTCGATTTGGAGTTTCGATTTAGATTGAAGTTTGTCGAATTAATTTGAAGGGATCTGATTTGAAATGAAAATTGGAATTTTGAGGTTTTAGATGTAACATCTTCAATCCCAAAAGAAGATCGAATCGATTGGATTGAATCATTACAACGAGGAAAGATCTCAGAGTAATGCGGTATTAGATGTAAAATCCTTAACCTCAAGAGTTAGATTTTGATGTATTTCATTGCGATAGGGAAATGATCCTAAAGCAATGCGATCTCGGATGTAAAATCCTTAACCCGGGAATTTGATTTGATGTATTGCGGTGCGATAGGGAAAGAATCCTAAAGCGGTGCGGTCTTGGATGTAAAATCCTCGACCCAAAAGTTTGAATACGATGTATTTCGGTGCGATAGGGAAAGAATCCTAAAGCGGTGCGGTCTTGGATGTAAAATCCTCGACCCGAGAGTTTGAATTTGATGTATTTCGGTGCGATAGGGAAAGAATCCTAAAGCGGTGCGGTCTTGGATGTAAAATCCTCGACCCAAAAGTTTGAATTTTGATGTATTTCGGTGCGATAGGGAAAGAATCCTAAAGCGATGCGATCTTGGATGTAAAATCCTCGACCTAAAAGTTTGAATTTGATGTATTTCGGTGCGATAGAGAAAGAATCCTAAAGCGAGTGCGGTCTTGGATGTAAAATCCTCGACCCAAAAGTTTGAATTTGATGTATTTTAGTGCGATAGGGAAAGAATCCTAAAGCGGTGCGGTCTTGGATGTAAAATCCTCGACCCAAAAGTTTGAATTTTGATGTATTTCGGTACGATAGGAAAGAGTCCTAAAGCGATGCGGTCTTGGATGTAAAATCCTCGACCCGAAAGTTTGAATTTTGATGTATTTCGGTGCGATAGGGAAAGAATCCTAAAGCGGTGCGGTCTTGGATGTAAAATCCTCGACCCAAAAGTTTGAATTTGATGTATTTCGGTGCGATAGGGAAAGAATCCTAAAGCGATGCGGTCTTGGATGTAAAATCCTCGACCCAAAAGTTTGAATTTGAATTTTTTTGGTAATTGATTTTGCAAAGATTTGTAGTGTTGATTTGAAGAGTGTGGAATTTTGGTTTTTCGAGAATTTCATGAAAGTTGTAAAAGACTTTCGTGGAAGGAAATAGATTAGGAGAGAATATGTAGATGTCACATATCCCATTCAAAAGAGTTGATCGGAAGTTCTTTGGTTTGGATTAGATATAATTCCTCGCCATCGGATTCGATCCGTGTCAATGGAATCGACCGCTTCCATCCCGGACAAGGAGAGAACGAACGGATTGGATTTCGGATTTGGGAGATTGAATTTGAATTTTCGATTGAGATTTGATTTAAGATACGGAAGATCGAATTTGAGATTTGATAGAGATTTGGAATCTGGAAAGATTGAATTTGAAATTTGGAAGGATGAGTTTGAACTCGGTTGAAATTTGATTTAAGATTTGATTTGAAATTTGGAAGATCACATTTGAAATTTGATTGAGAATTTGATTTAACATTTATGTTGATTTTGTTTATCTTTTAATGATTCAAATTTTATTTTATCGTTTATTTAATGTTCATGTGAATTTGGTGTTTGTCATTTTTTTTTTAGATTTTTTTTTTTTTTTTTTAAGGAAAGTTTTCTTTTATTCTCTTTTTTTTATTCCTTTTACGTTCTTTGTTCGAAGTTCATTTAACTTTAATGGCGTTTCCCAATCAATTTGCACAAAAGAGGTGAAGGCCGAAAAATGTGACATGGTCACTTTCATTCCAATCATGTAGAAGATACATCATACATCTTGATGCGGAATATATTTCATACAATCCATGTAAACTCAAAACGGATTTGTGTATGATCTTTGTCGATCCATCCGAAGAAGCATCTGTCAAAAATCCATGTACGAATAGTGGGGTACATGGTCGATAACATCACCTTCCAAGCCATCCTTGGCGAGGATACCGTATGGATGTACATTGGAGGTGTGATATTTTCCATGTAACTCACAGCTCGTAAGTGCGGAGGCTCTCTAGCTCCGGGTACGGTTGGAAATGGTAAGGTATCTTCCTGTCGTCCATCCTTCGAAAGTAGCGAGATCCGCTTCACTGGTACTCCTGGTATGCGATGCTTAGCGATATCCGCTCCGTTGCCCTTCGGTATCATGACGGAACCTACCGGTAAAGGTATCTTCACTGGCCCTCGGAACTCACTGGACTCGCTATCCGGAGGTCGGATCCGAACATGATGTTACACTCGTTCGGGAAAGAGGCGTGCGAAGGTCGACGAAGTCGTGGTGATCTATGTGTGGGGGTATGCGGTCACCTGTTTGTAGATGTTGATAATGCGAGTATTGGGTATGCGATACGCTGGCGGTACCCTCCATGTTATCAATCTCTTTACCATTCTCTTGATGACTAATGGCATCGGATCCACTTGCCCATGACGGAGTATTCCGGTGGGTTTCCCTTCTGTCCTCCGCAAAGTTGTAGCGGCATCCACATTGTATTGTGATTCTTCCTTTCCCTGGCATCCATCTCCGGGGTTCTGAGTATGTGTTTTCCCTTAGGCGGCCCGCTCGGCCCATTCTTTTCAAATCCCGGATGCAATCCATGATTTGCTGCTATTCATATTCTGAGAATACGTCTGTATGTAGCTCGAGGCCCTCTAGTATATTGATTCTTCTGCCTTTAATTTTCTCGAAGTATTCAAAGGTTTTCTTTTCAACATTCGCATTCTCTCCGGCTCGTATTCGGAATGATCGCGGATGGCGAGGCACAGTGACATATTGTGGGATATACGGTTCAATCCCTTCGCGTTCTCACCGCATACCTTGGCTCCTCGGGGATGATGCACGTTGGGACATCCCCGGGGTTGCTTACGCAACAAGGTCATGCATCTTCGGTGGTTCTATCCGGTGGCGTGGTAGCCTTCTTTCTTCGATCTTCTAGAGATTTCCACTGGTTCTTTACGTTATCCTAGGAGCTGGCCTCCTTTCTTCGAGTTCTGGTGAACCGGTGTCCTTGAAGTGTATGCATTGACATTAGCAAGCTGTCTCGTCGCGGCGGTCCGCGGCTAGTTTTGTTAACATCTTACGGATACGGAGATTCTTATTTCTTCGTTGCGTTGCTTGTGAGAGTAGCTCTTCGAACTTCTTGAATCTCCGTGGGCGCGGCGGCGGCAAGCACTGCAGCCTGCTTGTAGCGACTACGGACTTCATTTTCTTATCTTCTTCAATGTTCGCCTTTCTTTTCTTCTTCTTTGGATTGGTGGCTTGGGCCACCCACTTTCATCATCTGTCGTCCGGGCGGTTCTTCTCGATCGACCGGGATCCGGTCACTTTCCTCGTGCTTGTAGGCCCTGCGGTGCGAAATCCGAGTCAATCTCGATTATCGCTCCATCTTTCACCCTCTTTTCATCGAGTGCGAGGCTTACGCCATTCTTAAAGTTCGGGACCAACCGCCGGTTCGACATTTCCCTGCGAAAAGACAAGGAAAAGGATCGGGGGCATACTAAGAACAAGAACATTAAGAAAATGTTTATTAAAGACATTTTTTTTATTCTTATATTTTTAAACTTAACGGGAATGAAGTGGGATAAGATCGGGTAAGAGATTTTGATTTGGAAAAGAAAACAAGGAAAATTTTATTATCGAGATTTTATTTATTTTAGCACATTTTATTATTTTTTTTGGTTCGGACCCAATCATAAGTAATTACTTCGCCGTGTTTCTTAGGGTTGAAGAATTCATTCCTTCGAAACATCGGGTAGCGTAGTACTTTTTCAAGTATCGTCCATTGATCGGAAGCATATGTCGTTCTCCACGGCGATTCACTAGGCGGTAGGAACCTCCCGAGTATCTTGCTTGACCACAAACGGTCCTTCCCGAGTGGGTTCAAATTTTCCTCTCTATCTTGCGGTGTGCAAGAATAGGTCTCTTGAGAACGAGAACTAAGTCACCAATTTTGAAGGTTCTTGGGCGGACCGATCTGTCATGGGCTTGAACCATCTTAGCTTGGTACGAGTTCTAAATTCCGTTGCGGCTGCAAGTCTTTTCTCTTCCGGGCTCTCTAATTCTTCGAGTCGTAATTTGGCGTTCTCTTACATGTTGTGATTTTGTTTGCAACTGCAATTACGAGTGAAGGAAGGTTTGGACTTCTAAAGGTAACCTTGCCTCGGACCCATACACTAGAGCATAAGGTGTAGCTTGAGTAGGAGTTACGAAGGTTGTCCAGGTAGGCCCATAAGGCTTCTAACAACTACGGTGCCAATTTCTCTTATTATCGTCCAAGGTTTTCTTTAAGATTTGAACGAGAGTTTTATTAAAAGCCTCAGCGAGGCCGTTTGCTCTTGGGTAGTAAATTGTTGAGTATCGCTAGTCGATTCCGTGTCTACTGATAAAATTGTTGATTTGCGTGCTTCTGAATGCTGACCCATTATCCGAGATGATCCTGCGCGGCACCCCGAAACGGTAGACAACTTGGTTCTTGAAAAACTGTAGCACGTGATGTGCTTTCACTTCTCTGAGTGGAGCTGCCTGCCGCACTTGGAAAAGTAATGCGTAGCCGCAAGAATGAAGCGATGTCCCTTTGAAGATGGTGGTTCTATTGGACCCACTATATACGTGCCCCGACATTCGAATGGCCGCGACGCGATTGTCGGATGTAGCACATTTGGAGGTTGGTGCGGAACTACTCCGTGCACTTGGCATTGGTGACGGCTCTTGGCGATTTTCATGCGGTCGGTCATCATCGAGGGCCGGTAGTACCCTAGTCTTTTAATTTTCATTTTCATCTTCGGACCCGGCGGTGAGCGCTACGGAGTCCTGAATGCACCTCCTTAACAATTTCACGGGCCTCGGACCCGCTTAGGCACCTTAGCCGCATTTGATCGAAAGACCTTACGTATAATGTATTGTTTATTAATGCGTAAGACGAGTTCTTTTCTTGATACGATGGGCTAGCGACCTATCGTACGGTAGCTTTCTGTTTGCGGGTAGTCTATCAATGGTGTCGCCATGATCTTCTGTGTTTTACATCCTTTGTTACAGCTGATTCTTTTTCTTTTTCGATTTGTGTATTGTGTCATATCGAGTCTGTGATAGGACCGACGTCAGTGAGCCGACACTTCTGCTGATTCATCTTGCAAACGGGCAAATTCTTTTGCGAGGCGGGCTAACGCATCTGCTAAAGCGTTTTCTTTTCTAGGAATTTTGTAGATTGTCACATTTGGAATGCTGTTCAACAGTTTGTATGGCATCTTTGGAAGTATTGTTCGAGTCTTGGTTTCAAAGTACTGTATTGTCCGGTGATACGTTGAATGATTAGCCATGAATCCCCGTAGATGTTGATGTCCGTTATCCCCATTTGAATGGTTAATTCCGATCCCGTTATGAGGGCTTCGTATTCCGCTTCGTTGTTTGTACATGGTTACGTCGAGTGGTAGGAGTATCTTAACATCCCCGTTCCGGTGTTATAAAGATTAGCCCGATCCACTGCCTTACAGGACACTTATCACTTGCGATTCTTCGTCTTTGTGCGGCGAAGATGCTCCGTCGAAATATAATTCCCAACGTCGATCATCAAGGTCTTCTAGGTTCATTATTTGTTCATCGGCGGATCATCATTGAGAGGAGATTCTGCCGCAAAGGAGTGTCTTTGCAAGGAAGTACTGCTAAGACTGTCCCTTTACGGCACGAAGAGGCACGAAAGTTATATCGAATTGCAATAATATCATTGACCACACGGCAAGTACGCGGAAAGCGTTGGACGAGTCATCGAAGTATTGCGATGGATTAAACTTCGAGATTAGGTTGACCTTATGAGAAAGCATGTAGTGCACGAGCTTTTGAGCGGCGAAGATCGGGGCCGAACAATGCTTTTCGATTGCGGGATACCTTACTTCCGTCGGAAGCAAACGACGGCTTAAGTAGTAAAGAGCATTTTCTTTACCCTCATCATTGACACAGGCTAACGGGGCTCAGAGAAGTCGTCTAAAGCCGCGGTGTAAAGTATCGATGATCTACACGAGGCCCAGGGCTGCTAGGACGGGAGGTGTCATTAAATATTGTTTAATGTCCTCGAAGGCCTTATGGCATTTCTCTTCCCGAATAAATTTGGCGTCCTTTTTAACTAGTGCGAGAAAGGTGACACCTACGACGGGTTTGAGATAAAGCGTCGAAGATATGCCAGCTTCCCTTGAAAAGATTGTAGTTGTTTTAAGGTTTTGGGAGGCGGCATTTCTAAGATAGCTTTAATCTTCTCCGGGTCGATTTCAATTCCACGATGTCGAACAACGAATCCTAAGAATTTCCCGGAGGTGACGCCGAAGGCGCATTTTAAGGGATTCATCTTAAGGTTAAATTGTCTTAATCGTTCGAAAACAATTCTCGAAATCATACGAGTGGTTTTCCTTTACTTTGCTTTTGATGACCACATCATCCACGTAGCATTCGACTTGATTATGGATGAGATCATCAAAAATTCTTGTCATTGCTCTTTGGTAGGTTGCTCCTGCGTTCTTGATCCGAATGGCATCATCTGTGTAGCAAAATACTCCGATCGGCGTTACGAATGCTTGTAAGCTTTTCATCTTACGGAGCCATTTTTATCCGGTTGTATCACGAAGATCCATCCATGAATGAGAATATTTCATGTGTTGAAGCGATGTCGATCATTAGTGCAGGATCGGTAGAGGAATTCATCTTTTGGACATGCCTTGTTTAAATCTACGAAGTCCACACAAATTCGATACGACCATTCTTCTTTCCGGTCGGGACTACATTGGCTAGCCAAGTTGGGTATTGTTCTTCACGGACAAATTTAGCGTCTATTAACTTTTTAACTTCGGTATGACTTGTTGTTCGATTTCTAGACGCATTCTTACGGGACCTTGTCGGCGGGACGGAAGTAGGATCCACTCTAGCTTATGGACTGCGACCTGCGGGGCTAATCCTGGCATCTCATCGTAGCTCCAAGAAAAACGGTCTTTAAATTCCATTAATAACTTGATTATTTCTTCGAGTCTTCTTTATTGAGTAAGGAGCTAACAAAGGTAGGTCTAGGCTCTTCGCTAGTACCTAAGTTAACTTCGTTAACTCATCTATTGTAGATTTGATCTCTTCTTCGAATTACGGTGGAGCGTCTCCAATTTGTAAATCTTCGAGTTCGTCCGTAGTTTCCATGCGGTTTTCATTAGATTCGCAAGTGACAACCATGCAAAATTCGGTATCGTCGGCCGATCCTGCGTGCCGAATCCGAGACCATGTTTTGAGTTGGGTGGACGGCCAGAATTATTCCATAATTTTTCAAAATGTTGAGATTGACCTTTTGTCCCTTTGTCGAGGTAAGAAACCACGTTGAATTAAATTTTGAACACGGGGAGAGTACCACTCGAAAGGTAATTCCATTAATTCGATAAAGTGACATCTTAAGTGTACATTATTTTCAGTTTTGGAGGAAGAAGCACCACGGTAGAATTTGATTGGCCTTGCACCGTCGCTACGTACCTCTTTGACCACCATACCCTCGATCTTATTAGAATGGATCGGAGTTAGGGTCATAGTATGTACATAGTGGTTAATCTTCTCGTACATTGATTTGTATTCTTCATTCTTCTCATCTTCGAGAGAAATCTCGAATTGCGGCTTCTTCTGACTTATTGTCGCTGCTTCTTGTTTGATTTCTTTTTCTTCTTCAGAACTATCTTCCCAATCAACATTGATGACTGGTTTCCTCCGTCCAAGCTGTCCTAACGTCTCTACCACGACCTCGTCCCCGGCCTCGACCTCTGATGCGAGTTGTGGAGAAACCTTCACCATCTCGCCGGAAGGGAGTGGTGAGTGGCTGTTGGACTAGAATTTCGAGGTTCTTCGTTGTCCCGAACTTTCTTTGCTTCATTTGTTATGGTATCTGCGGAGAAGATCATTTTCTTCGGTGGTGCATAATAAGTTGCATCCTCGTGGATTCCAATTTCATGTACGGAGAATGGTTGTAAGTCACCTTTGATGCCTTTGTTCCCCTCCATCGTAGTATTTGATGCAGCGATGTAGAGATGATGGTACCATCCTGTTTTCATGTATCCATGGTCGGCCCGATAGAGCATTGAACGATGTTTCGAATCGATTATGTGAAATTTTGCGGTTGTCTTTGCTAAGTCACCGGTCTTCATCGATAGCGTTATTGACCCGAGGGCTCTTTCTCCTTTACGGTTGAATCCTCTTAATAACATTTTGTCGGCTTCGAGTTCACGAGCATCAATTTCCAAGTATGCTTAGCGTTCGAAGATTCATTATATTGATTGATGCTCCTGGATCCACCAATACTGCGGAGAGTGTAAACTTCCCGATTGTAGCTGAAATGTACAAGGGTCGGTTGTGGTCTGTCGTCCCGAGTAGTAGGTCGTTGTACGTGAAGGTAACACCTCGGCTGATCCTTTAACGAGCAAACCTCATCTAAGGAATCTCCGGTTATTTGAGCTAAGCAAATTTACGGATCGAAGTAAGGCCTTGATCGGAGCTTCTCTCATCTCCTTTGATAAGATGAGAGCATCATAAATGCTCGGTTTGGTCGGTAGTTTCCTAAGATGGGCTAGCACGTTGTAGTCCACTTTGTTTTCATGTGTCTCTGCTTCTTCTCGAATGGGTATTTCTTCTGCAGGGGTTGGTTCTTCTCGAACAAGCACACCTTTCCTTTGTCTTTTGGACCCATTCTCGGAGGTAGAACTCTTCCACTTCTTAAGTTGAATTCGTAATTTCCTGCGAATCTATTGTTGAGCTTGCCGGTGTCTCTTCTTGAATCGGAATGACGGGCTCTTCGGATTAGCTTCGGAGTACGAAGGCTCTAACTCTATCGTGACTGGAGCTCCTCGAAACTCGCAAATAGATTCGTTGCTTGTTGAACTCTCGTAGCCTCCTTGATGGATGTCTTCTTCATCATTGTGATCGTCGAGATTGTGTATGATTTGAGAATTGTTATTTGTATCGGAATCGACGTCCGGATTATCGTTAGTTACGTAATCGTTAAAAACGATCAAAACGTAGCCAACGCCATCACCCTTATCATTATATGATCCCACCGAAGTGAGCGAGATAATCATACGAGTCGAGAGGTTCGAGGGATTTCTCCCCGAATCGGAAACAACTATCCTAGGATAAGCGGCCCCTAGTCAGCCTTAGGAGCCTCGGTCTTCTCTTCTTCGTCGATTTTCTTCTTCTCTTGATCGTCTCTGTTGAGGTGGTTCTTCTATCGCAAGTGATAGTACCGGCTTAACGGGTTTCGAACTACGAATTGAAGCTCGCACCGAAGCGGTTTGGATGCTTGTCTAAAATCTTTTCGAAGACCTCGTCCAAGCGGTAGTCCATCCATCGTCGGTCGTATAGGGATCTATCGGAATGATGGGATCGGTCGAGACAACATTGACGGAACCTCCTTTCTGGGGTTCCTTCATGTACTCCTTCGGGATCGTTATATTCCCTTTCCGAAGGTTGTCATTGAGCCAACTTTTGAAGGTATGTCGGCATATTTTTAGGTTGAGTGTATTTTTTTTAAAAGGGGTCGCCTACAGAAGTTGTCGGCGAATTTTAAATTTAATTTAAATATATATATAATTTAGAAAGTAGTATTTGACTTTGAAAATAATTTTAAATTTGAAGATTTTAAGATATAAAATCAAGCTGATCTCACATCCCGAATAGTTTACATAAACGATCACCGCACCACTGGCTGCGTATCTATCCACAAGGATAGACACATTGCTTGATGGTGGGGCTCGGTTAAATAAACTAGAAGATTTATGACATCGGTTTGGTGCACGAACCAATTTTATAAGTCGACAAATTCCCCTGTTTAATATGAAAACATTAAACGGGGTTTATATTACCTTGGTTCTTTAAAATTCCCTATAAGGGCAAGCCCACATAGTTAATTACATCTTAAGTGATGGGAATCACCTAAGAAAACTCTCGATAATAATCAATAATTCTGCTCTCGAGAATTTGAAAGTTTAAGGTTTGAAAGGATTGAATTTTGGAAATTCGATAGGGAATGGATCAAGTTTGGAACATTTTATTTTGGGAATTCAAAGGAAGAAAAGTAGGAGAAATCACAGATCCAAAGCGAACTTTGGTAATTTCCCGATTATCCTATTGTTTGGCTTGAATTTAAGAAGGTCCTAATGTTTATTTAATGTTTTAATCTTGCCAATTTTAATTAATTAGGACTTATATTCGTATGACATAATCATACAAATAGCCTGGAAGATATGAGGGTTTATGTTGTGTCGGACGACTACCTCGGAGTCCTAAGACCGGTTAGGGCTTAATTTACATGACATGATCATGCAAATGCCTAACGAAGAGTTGAGGATTTATGTTGCACTAGGCAAACTACCTCGAAGTCCTATGGCTTGGTTGTTTAATCCTAAGAATGGTTTAGGCGATGTAGAGTTGTTTCTGTGACGACGATGGCCGTCTTTGCCCACCATGCTTTGAGCTCCTTGTTGTTGCGGAGGTTTAGTTTTAGAAATCATAAATCGGGGGATGAGAAAAGTGTTTTGGTTTAGAGAAGTCTTAATTTCCAAGTGTTTTTTGTATTTTAATTAAAACAAATCTTAAAGTTGATTATAACGACACCGGTTAAGATCCCACGGTTCCATCCTTCAGGCATCATTATTTTTATCGGATTCACTTAGTCCAGATGAATTTGCTAAACTCAGTCGAATGAGTTCCACACTTTCATTTAGACCGTGGGAAATCCCGTTAGCAACACGTAGGTTACATCATCCGAGGTATTCCCGATCATCCAACAAGACGTTTTAATTTAGTTGTAATTGTAGTTTTGTGTTACTGTTTGTGATTAAATTTTGAGTTGTTTTATATTTTGAAATGTTGTGGCGGTGAATTTTATCTTGCGATGACTTTTAACTTAGTTTTGGTTTCAGTTTTGGTTTCTGTCCTAAAGGTGTAGGTTTTCATGCAACTGTTATTTTATCATGCAAGAAAAGTAAGTGCGATGCGATTAAATAAATTGCAATAAGGTAAATTGCAAGAAAGTAAGTTGCGGGGAAGTAAATTGCGATAAAATAAAAGCGTACTGGAGGGTCTTCCCGTCATTCCAAGTTGCACTTAAAACATGATTAGAACATTTAAGCAAGTTCCTAGGTAAAAGCTAAGGTAAGGGTTATGGTTTTCTACCAAATTCCTAATCCTATAGCTAGTCATTTCCTATGACGTCTAGGTTCTTGTATTTTAGTTTGAGGACGATTTTCTTCATCGAAGAACAATTAAGTTCGATTGTTCTTATAAATATCCTATCATATTGAGGAAGTGCTTAAGAAGAACCTTAAACATCTTTTCAATATTTTTAGGATTGTTTTAAGTCCAAATGAATTTAATTATGTAAATGAATCGATCGTCAGAGGTTTTCATGTTTTGTTAACTTGCTCGGTGAACTTAGGACATTTGAATATCCTTATGAGTGAAATGACATTTCATTTAATACTCCATTTAGGAGTTATAATAGTAAAAGCTCCTAAGGGCAAAATGATATTTAATGATTTGTGATTCAAATTTAAGTTCAAATTGATGATTTAAGTTTGGAATAGTGTTCAAGTTATTTTAGATTTATTTTGAATTCTTTGTCTTTATATTTGATTTAATTTAATTTAGTTTAATTTAATGTGGTTTAAATTAATTTAACTTAAGTTAATTTAATGTAATGTGATTTAATTTAATTTAATTTAATTTAATTTAATTTAATTTAATTTTAATTTAATTTGATTTAATTTAATATGATATAATTTAATTTAATTCTTAATTTTTTAATTTAATTTTTAATTTTACAGGAATTTGTTTTAATTTAATTTAAAGATTAAGTCTTTTAATGTTTTAAATTTTAAACTTGGATTATCATTTTAATTAGGAATTAAATTTTAATGAAATGATTAATTTAGGGATTTTTTTTATTAAAGAATAAATCTCATCCTAATAATATCCCTATTTTAATAATTCCAATTTCATTATTCTTCCAAATTTAATCAATTATTTAATTAAGGTTTATTTCAATTATTTTAAATTGTTTAATGGGTTTCTACCCTTTGATTATTAAATTTCAATCATCCAAATCAGATTAGGATCAAATATTTTACTTATTAATTTTATTAAGCCTAAAGTCTTAATTAAAGGGGTTAAGATTTTAATTACCATTTTGCCCTTCAAGCCTAATAATTTCATAACTCACTAAATTGAGCTCAAATGAACTTGAAATTTTTATGTGACTTCACTCATATGTCAATGAAGGCATGAGAGGAGAAAATGTGATTTTTCTATATTTAATTTATTTATATAATTATTTTTGGTAGAAAATAAAGATTTCCAAGGAAAATTTAATAACATGACCAAGGGAAAGTTTCTGTCCTTAAGAAAAATAGGGGACATTCCTAATGACTAGAGGACCACTTGGACCAATTTTGGTGATTTTTTGAATTATATTGTATTTATTAGAATTATTTTAAGTTTTGGAGTGTTAATTAATTTAAAAATAGAATATAAGTTGAAAAATGAATTTTATAATTTTAAAAATTCTCTCTGATATCAAGGATTCCAGAGAACTAAATTTTACAATTTTCTGATTTTTCTTTGATTTATTATAATTATTTTAGTGAAAATACTAGAAAATACATTTTTTTTTAATTTTAAAATTACCCTAGAGCTTTAAAAATTAATATCTCACCAAATAGACCTAAGAAAAATATGGGGTTTGTTCCTAAGTGATTAAAATTCAAAATGTGACATTTTGGTGAATTTTATTATTTTTGTGATTTTTATTATTTTTTAATTATTAAAAATATTAAAATAATGTTAAAAATCAACTTTTTTAGAAAATTAAAATTTTAATTTTCTTAAATTCCCTAATATCAGAGAGGCTCCAAAACCAATTTGGTGAATTTTTAAAAGATACTTTGAAAGTTATGAATTTTTAAAGTTTAAAATGAGCTGAGTGGCTTAATCGACCCAATTAATAGGGCTAACCAAGTCCAATTGACCTCAAATTTTTATGGTGGGTTCCTCTGATCCTAAAGGTCAGTGGAGAATTATTTCAAGTCAATTTGATGTATGGCTAGCTCTAATTAATTAGAGGCCTATTTTGAGTGTTTAAGCCAATTAGGGTTGTACGAAATGAACTAACTTCAAAACCTATTTTTCCTAGGGTTCTCTGGTCATAAGGAACATCACCAAATTTTCCTAGAATTTATTTCACAATATGCTAATTATTGGAATTAAAATACTCAAAACAATGACATGAATTTGAAAAATCAATAACTTTTTACAGAGATGGCCTCGACCTTGGAAAATTCAGGGAATGTCCCCAAGTTCGGAGGCTTAAAAGCCCTATGGTCTCATGCCATGGTGAATTGTATGCATGCATGGAGAATTAAATGTATGCGAGAGAGTAAATAATTAATTAAAAATAAAATACTTGGACAAAATTAATTAATTTCTTTTCCACATTATTCTCCTCATTCACTGAGCGAGAGGGTATTTTTATTTTATTTTTGTGATTTTTCTACACAAAGATATGGATTTTTAAAGTTACGGCGATTAAATAAATAGAAAAATAGCCTATTTTCCTACTTATCCATGCGGCGCCAGCGAAACCTTGGCAGCTCCGAAGGGATACGTGTCGCGCTGGGATTGGGCGCCGCCATCTGAGTTAGCCATCCCGGGGCCCGCTGTATCGTTCCGTCTCCTCATCCGGCGCGATCCTGGCCGTCCGTGCGCGCGTGTATTAAATGGACGGCATCCGTTCATCGTCCATGACTGGTGTGATCCCGTGACCGTCCACACTCTAACCCTAAGAACTCACTCAATTCTCAATGGATTTTCGTGTTCTTATGCTCTATGGATTCGTCTTGAAGAGACGAACACATCCATACGGTAAACATGCATTGAAATTAAAGCATTTGAAATGGAGAATCTCCATAAGCTCGGGATGAAGAATTAGCTCATACCTTTGCTCAGAGAAGTGTGGCTTCGATCTGAGAGTTGTTGCACCTTCGATTGGGTCTATGCAAGCTCCGGATGAAGTCTCTGAGTCACGGTGAATTGTCTAGGTTGGACTTCGACCACAGCCGATCACAAAGCTTGGAGGCTGGAGCAAGCGGGTGGCTCTGGAGATGGGGCTTTTTCGGTGGACACCTTCCCTTGGTGCGAGTGAAGGTGTAGGACCAATCAATTTGAGGATTGGTCCACTATGGAGAAGTGTCCTGGTTTTGGGCTTGGATTTCGACTGCGAAATTGAGCTCGCAGAGAAGAAATGGCGGGGGATTTCGAGTGGGGATCAAGTGCTCTGTGTATGGGGAGTAATGCGGAACAATTTTGGCGAGTTTCCTTAAGGTTTGTTTCGGCACCTCTTCATGGCCGAGAGGGGTGGAGTTTAAATAGGAGAGGGTGGAGGGCCTCCCGGGGGAGTTAGGGCTTGGGATCGAGCTTGCTGCGGTGAGGAGAAGAACGGCCATGGTGACCACTAGGCATGGGGCGGCTCGGCGAGGAGAATTTCGATGTTGGCTCACTCCCGAGGTCTCGGGCATGGCGTTTTCCGGCGGCCGGGTGGCCGGCCGGCCGAGCATGGGTCACCCTCGAGGTCGAGTGGGTCGGGGCTGGAGGCTTGTGCGATCGATTAGCATTGGCCATGTGTAAAGGGTTTGATTTAGATGGAATGGGGGCATGGCTAAATTTGGACCTAAATGGGTCAACCCACCCATTTGGGCTAGGTGCACCACCCGAGGCCTGGTTTTGGCTGAGGGAAAAGTGACTTGGCTCGGCATAATCGGTAGGGTCGAGTCACCATCCAAGCACAATTAGGCATAAGCATGGTTAAGGGGAATCATGGGAGTGGTTAATCACCTTTAGGAATTAAGGAAAGAATCTCCTCCTTTTGCCCAAAATGGCATGGTGACATGTAAAGAGGCTCTCATGGCTTGCATATGGCTTGTGCATGGCTTCATGGCTCCATTTGGCTTGGGAAAAGTCAAGTCGATTTCATGAAAATGGATTTTAGGAATATTTTGGTATTTTTGGGTAATTTGGCATAATGCTTGATTTAGATTTATTTGATGATGGAATTGGAACTTAGGGAATGATTTTGATCAAATGGATGACAAATGAAAATGTCATATGGGCTTTAGAATCAATTTTGGGCTCATTGAAATGGTTTTAGATGGGCTTTTAAATGGTTTAGGAAAGTGGGCTTTTGAATTTTAAAATGGATCTTGGGCTGAAATTTTGGTAAAGGCTTGGGCCAAATAATTGTTGGGTTTGGTTTAGGGATGTGTCATGAGTGTTTGAAACAAATTTGAGGTGATTTGGGTTTGAATTGGGTTGGATATGGGCCTTTTTGGTAAAGAGGCTAAGGTGGGCCAAAATGGGCTACCATGGGCCAAAGTTGGGCTAGAGTTGAAGTTGATGTAAAATTAATGTTGGGAAATGTTTATGGGAGTGTTTCAAAGAGGTTTTAGCTTTGATGGGTTTTGATTTTGGGGTTTGGGCTCATTTGGGTTAGGTTTGGGTTTAGGCCAAAAATGGGCCTTTTGATTTTGGGTTGAATTTGAGTGGGGTTTGGATCAAAATCATGGGTAAATCATGTTAGTGTTTTGTTCATGGGGATGTTAAGGAAGGTTTAGAAAAGATTTGGGGTTAATTGGAGTTGAATTGGGTGAGTTTGGGCTAAGTTTGGGTCATGGGTCCAAATTGGGCTTTAAGGCCAAAAGTGAAATTGGATCCAAATTTCAATCAAATTGGGCTTGAATTTGGTCTAGATTGGTGTTGGGGATGTTGAATTGAAGTTTAGAATTGAATTGGACCAGAATTTGGGTCAATTGGGTAGGCTAAGTTTGACATTGGGTTTACTTTGGGTTAAAATGGGTCAAATTGGGGGTTTTGATAAAAGTGGGGTAAATTGACAAAATTGGACTATGGTGTAGTTGAACAAAATGAAATTGGGAATATTTGGGATTTTCTGGAATTTTCTGGGAATTTTCTGAATTTTTGGATTTTTTGGGTCAAAAGGGTATTTTGGGTATTTGGAGGTTATTTGGAGGGTATTGGGGTATTTCTGGAATTTTTGGTATTTTTTGCTAGGAATGGTCAATTTGAGTGATGTGGAAATGTTTAGGAATGGTTTTGAGGAATTTTGGGTGATTTGGAAATTTTGGAGGATTTGGGTAATTTCAAGGGTTTGGGTAGGTTGGCGGGTGTAGGGTCCGGGGGTCAAAAATTGAAAATTTGAAAAATTGAAGATTGGGTGAATATAAGTGGGATGAAATCATTTTGGTTGAGCCATGAAGCCATGTTAAGCCTATATGAGCCATGAAGGGACTCATTTGAGGCACTCGCCATGTTGTTCCTAACCCTCTTAGCGAGGGCTTAGGGGTTAAGGACCATCCATGTGAATCACCTTTAGGAGTCGGGAGGTCGAGTTAGGTATAGGGGTGTGATTTTAAGAGGTGTGTGAAAGTGTAGTGCACGGGTGTAGTGTGTGTGCAAGTCGACCCTTCACCGGACCGGGCCGCCGGGGCGATCTAAGGCCGAGGAGTCCTATAGGAACTCATCCTTTAAACTTCCACACTTGATTTCAACCCTTTAGGTGATTAGGGGTTTACAATCGAGTTTGTGGAGTTTGCGGGGAGTTAAGAAGTGGTTTGAAATTCTAGATGGTGGATCCCGATTCTAGTCCTCTAAGATAGTCGAAGGAAAAGCTGAGGCTAGATCTGAAGTACTAAAGAGAAGAAGAGAAGACCTCATCAAAAATGAGATCAACAAATGGACCCCCGATAGGTGTGGTGAGTGACGGAGCACACCGCGCGTATTGGTGTTGGCCAGAGCGATCAACAAAACCAACACGGATGTCCAAGTAACAAACTTAGGACGAAGTAGAAAAGCTTCTGGCTGGGGAGTGTCAAGTATATCTCCGGAGCTGGAGATTTTTGAACTCTCGGCAGGGAAAGGAAAAGGAGGTGAATCCCGAATCACATGATCTGGGAGAATTTCGATTTAGATTTTATTTTGTTTCATGTTCAAGTTATGATGTGTGAGTTTAAATTTCAATTTGGAGTCTCAATTTAGATTGAAGTTTGTCAAGATTAATTTGAAGGGATTTGAATCTTGAAATGAAAATTGGAATTTTGAGGTTTTAGATGTAACATCTTCAACCCCAAAAGAAGATCGAATCGATTGGATTGGATCATTACAATGAGGAAAGATCTCAGAGTAATGCGGTATCGGATGTAAAATCCTTAACCTCAAGAGTTTGATTTTTTGATGTATTTCATTGCGATAGGAAGAGAATCTAAAGCAATGCGGTATTGGATGTAAAATCCTCAACCCCAAAAAGTTTGATTTTAATGTATTTCATTGCGATAGGGAAATGAATCCTAAAGCAGTGTAGTCTTGGATGTAAAATCCTCGACCCAAAAGTTTGAATTTGATGTATTTCAGTGCGATAGGGAAAGAATCCTAAAGCGGTGCGATCTTGGATGTAAAATCCTCGACCCAAAATGTTGAATTTGAATTTTGATGTATTTCAGTGCAATAGGGAAAGAATCCTAAAGCAGTGCAGCCTTGGATGTAAAATCCTTGACCCAAAAGTTGGAATTTGATGTATTTCAGTGCAATAGGGAAAGAACCCTAAAGCAGTGCAGCCTTGGATGTAAAATCCTCGACCCAAAAGTTGGAATTTGATGTATTTCAGTGCAATAGGGAAAGAACCCTAAAGCAGTGCAGTCTTGGATGTAAAATCCTCGACCCAAAAGTTTGAATTTGATGTATTTCGGTGCGATAGGGAAAGAATCCTAAAGCGGTGCGGTCTTGGATGTAAAATCCTCGACCCAAAAGTTTGAATTTGATGTATTTCAGTGCAATAGGGAAAGAATCCTAAAGCAGTGCAGTCTTGGATGTAAAATCCTCGACCCAAAAGGTTGAATTTGAATTTTGATGTATTTCAGTGCAATAGGGAAAGAATCCTAAAGCAGTGCAGCCTTGGATGTAAAATCCTTGACCCAAAAGTTGGAATTTGATGTATTTCAGTGCGATAGGGAAAGAATCCTAAAGCGGTGCGAGTCTTGGATGTAAAATCCTCGACCCAAAAGTTTGAATTTGATGTATTTCGGTGCAATAGGGAAAGAATCCTAAAGCGAGTGTAGTCTTGGATGTAAAATCCTCGACCCGAGAGTTTGAATTTGATGTATTTCGGTGCGATAGGGAATGAATCCTAAAGCGATGCGGTCTTGGATGTAAAATCCTCGACCCGAGAGTTTGAATTTGATGTATTTCGGTGCGATAGGGAAAGAATCCTAAAGCGGTGCGGTCTTGGATGTAAAATCCTCGACCCAAAAGTTTGAATTTGATGTATTTCGGTGCGATAGGGAAAGAATCCTAAAGCGGTGCGGTCTTGGATGTAAAATCCTCGACCCAAGAGTTTGAATTTGATGTATTTCGGTGCAATAGGGAAAGAATCCTAAAGCGAGTGCGGTCTTGGATGTAAAATCCTCGACCCAAAAGTTTGAATTTGATGTATTTCGGTGCGATAGGGAAAGAATCCTAAAGCGATGCGGTCTTGGATGTAAAATCCTCGACCCAAAAGTTTGAATTTGATGTATTTCGGTGCAATAGGGAAAGAATCCTAAAGCAATGCGAGTCTTGGATGTAAAATCCTCGACCCAAGAGTTTGAATTTGATGTATTTCAGTGCAATAGGGAAAGAATCCTAAAGCAGTGCAGTCTTGGATGTAAAATCCTCGACCCAAAAGTTTGAATTTTGAATTTTGATTTTTCAAGGATTTGTAGTGTCGATTTGAAAAGTGTGGAATTTTGGTGTTTCGAGAATTTCATGAAAGTTGTAAAAGACTTTCATGGAATGAAATAGAATAGGAGGGAATATGTAGATGCTACATATCCCATTCAAAAGAGTTGATCAAAAGTTGCTGGTTTGGATTGGATATAATTCCTTGCCACTAGATTCGATCCGTGTCAATGGAATCAACCGCTTCTATCCCAGACAAGGGAGAGAGTGGAACGGATTGGATTTCAGATTTGGGAGACTGAATTTGAATTTTCGATTGAGATTTGATTTAAGATCTGGAAGATCGAATTTGAGATTTGATAGAGATTTGGAATCTGGAAAGATTGAATTTGAAATTTGGAAGGATGAGTTTGAACTCGGTTGAAATTTGATTTAAGATTTGATTTAAAAATTTGGAAGATCACATTTGAAATTTGATTGGGAATTTGATTTAACATTTATGTTGATTTTGTTTATCTTTTAATGATTCAAATTTTATTTTATCGTTTATTTAATGTTCATGTGAATTTGGTGTTTGTCATTTTTTTTAGATTTTTTTTTTTTTTTTTTAAGGAAAGTTTTCTTTTATTTTTTTTTTATTCCTTTTCTGTTCTTTGTTCGAAGTTCATTTAACTTTAACGGCGTTTCCCAATCAATTTGCACAAAAGAGGTGAAGGCCAAAAATGTGACATGGTCACTTTCATTCCAATCATGTAGAAGATACATCATACATCTTGATGCGGAATATATTTCATACAATCCATGTAAACTCAAAACAGTATGTGTATGATCTTTGTCGATCCATCCAAAGAAGCATCTGTCAAAAATCCATGTCTGAATAGTGGGGTACATGGTCGATAACATCACCTTCCAAGCCATCCTTGGCAAGGATGCCGTATGGATGTACATTGGAGGTGTGATATTTTCCATGTAACTCACAGCTCGTAAGGCCGGAGGCTCTCTAGCTCCGGGTGCAGTTGGAAATGGTAAGGTGTCTTCCTGTCGTCCATCCTTCGAAAGTAGCGAGATCCGCTTCATTGGTACTCCTGGTATGCAATGCTTAGCGATATACGCTCCGTTGCCCTTCGGTATCATGACGGAACCTACCGGTAAAGGTATCTTCTCTGGTCCTCGGAACTCACTGGACCTGCTATCCGGAGGTCGGATCCGAACATGATGTTACACTCGTTCGGGAAAGAGGCTTGTGCGAAAGGTCGACAAAGTCGTGGTGATCTATGTGTGGGGGTATGCGGTCACCTCTGTTTGTAGATGTTGATAATGCGGCTATTGGGTATGCAATCTGTTGGCGGTACCCTCCATGTTATCAATCTCTTTACCATTCTCTTGATGACTAATGGCATCGGATCCACTTGCCCATGACGGAGTATTCCGGTGGGTTTCCCTTCATCGTCCTCCTGCAAAGTTGTAGCGAGCATCCACATTGTATTGTGATTCTTCCTTTCCACGGCATCCATCTCCGGGGTTACGAGTATGTGTTTTCCCTTAGGCGGCCCGCTCGGCCCATTCTTTTCAAATCCCGGATGCAATCCACGATTTGCTTCTTGTTCATACTACGAGAATACGTACGTATGTAGCTCGAGGCCCTCTAGTATATTGATTCTTACGCCTTTAATTCTCTCGAAGTATTCGAAGGTTTTCTTTTCAACATTCGCATTCTTTCTAACTCGTATTCGGAATGATGCGGATGGCGAGGCCCAGTGACATATTGTGGAATATACGGTTCAATCCCTTCACGTTCTCACTGCATACCTTGGCTCCTCGGGGATGATGCACGTCGGGACATCCCCGGGGTTGCTTCGCAACAAGGTCGTGCATCATTGGTGGTTCTATCCGGTGGCGTGGTAGCCTTCTTTCTTCGATCTTCGGAGATTTCCCTGGTTCTTTACGTTATCCTAGGAGCTGGCCTCCTTTCTTCGAGTTCTGGTGAGCTGGTGTCCTTGAAGTGTATGCATTGACATTAGCAAGCTTGTCTCGTCGCGGCTGGTCGCGGCTAGTTTTGTTAACATCTTACGGATACGGTGATTCTTATTTCTTCGTTGCGTTGCTGTGAGAGTAGCTCTTCGAACTTCTTGAATTTCTGTGGGCGCGGCGCTGACAAGCCTGCCTTTTGTTGTAGCGACTACAGACTTCATTTTCTTATCTTCTTCAATGTTTGTTTTTCTTTTCTTGCTGCTGGATTGGTGGCTTGGGCCACCCACTTTCATCCATTGTATGTCAGGGCGGTTCTTCTCGGTCAGCCGGGACCCGGTCACTTTCCTCGTCTTGTAGGCTGTCGGTGCGAAATCCGAGTCGATCTCGATTATCGCTCCATCTTTCACCCTCTTTTCATCGAGTGCAAGGCTTACGCCATTCTTAAAGTTCGGGACCGACCGCCGTTCGACATTTCCTGCGAAAAGACAAGGAAAAGGATCGGGGGCTGTACTAAGAACAAGAACATTAAGAAAATGTTTATTAAAGACGAGTTTTTTATTCTTATATTTTTAAACTTAACGGGAATGAAGTGGGATAAGATCGGGTAAGAGATTTTGATTTGGAAAAGAAAACAAGGAAAATTTTATTATCGGGATTTTATTTATTTTAGCACATTTTATTATTTTTTGGGTTCGGACCCGATCATAAATAATCACTTCACCGTGTTTCTTAGAGGTGAAGAATTCATTCCTTCGAAACATCGAGTAGCGTAGTACTTTTTCAAGTATCGTCCATTGATCGGAAGCATATGTCGTTCTCCACGGCAATTCACTAGGCGGTAGGAACCTCCCGAGTATGCTTGCTTCGACCACGAACGGTCCTTCCCGAGTGGGTTCGAATTTTCCTCCTATCTTGCGGTGTGCAAGAATAGGTCTCTTGAGAACGAGAACTAAGTCACCAACTTTGAAGGTTCTTGGGCGGACCAGTTTGTCATGGGCTTGAACCATCTTAGCTTGGTATAGTTCTAAATTCTGTTGCGCTACAAGTCTTTTCCCTTCCAGGCTTTCCAATTCTTCGAGTCGTAATCTGGCGTTCTCTTCGTTGTGATTTTATTTGCAAGCTGCAATTACGAGTGAAGGAAGGCTGAACCTCTAAAGGTAGCACTTGCCTCGGACCCATACACCAGAGCGTAAGGTGTAGCTTGCGTAGGAGTTCTGAAGGTTGTCCGGTAGGCCCATAAGGCTTCTAACAACTTCTCGTGCCAATTTCTCTTATTATCGTCCAAGGTCTTCTTTAAGATTTGAACGAGAGTTTTGTTAAAAGCCTCAGCGAGTCCGTTTGCTCTTGGGTAGTAAATTGTTGAGTATCGCCAGTCGATTTCGTGTCTCCTGACAAAATTGTTGATCTGCGTGCTTCGAATGCGGCCGATTATCAGAGATGATCTGCGCGGCACCCCGAAACGGTAGACTACTTGGTTCTTGAAAAGCCGTAGCACGTGATGTGCTTTCACTTCTCTAAGTGGAGCTGCCTCTGCCCACTTGGAAAAGTAATGCTGTAGCCGCAAGAATGAAGCGATGTCCTTTTGACGACGGTGGTTCTATTGGACCCACTATATACGTGCCCCGACATTCGAATGGCCATGACGCAATTGTCGGATGTAGCACATTTGGAGGTTGGTGTAGAACCACTCCGTGCACTTGGCACCGGTGACGGCTCTTGGCGATTTTCATGCAGTCGGTCATCATCGAGGGCCAGTAGTACCCTAGTCTTTTAATTTTCATTTTCATCTTCGGACCTGACTGGTGAGCGCCACAGAGTCCTGAATGCACCTCCTTAACAATTTCACGGGCCTCGGACCCGCTTAAGCACCTTAGCCACATTTGATCGAAAGACCTTACGTACAATGTGTTGTTTATTAATGCGTAAGACGGAGTTCTTTTCTTGATGCGGTGGGACTAGCGACCTATCGTCCGGTAGCTTTCTGTTTGCGGGTAGTCTATCGATGGCTGTCGCCGATCTTCGTGTTTTTACATCCTTTATTACAGCTGATTCTTTTTCTTTTTCGATTTGCGTATTGTGTACTATGTCGAGTCTGTGATAGGACTCGACGTCACGTGAGCCGACACTTCTCTTGATTCATCTTGCAAACGAGCAAATTCTTTTGCGAGACGGGCTAAAGCATCTCGCTAAAGCATTTTCTTTTCAGGAATTTTGTAGATTGTCACTTTTGGAATCATGTTCAACGATTTGTATGGCATCTTTGGAAGTATTGTTCGAGTCTTGGCTTTAAAATTCGTATTGTCCGTGATC
>JAKZJZ010001134.1:0-31150 GCA_022702705.1 Papilionanthe hookeriana x Papilionanthe teres | reverse complement strand
CAAGGGAAGCCGGCATATCTTCGACGCTTTATCTCAAACTTGTCGAGTAGGTGTCACCTTTCTCGCATTAGTTAAAAAGGACGCCAAATTTATTTGGGAGGAGAAATGCCGAGGGCCTTCGAGGACATTAAGCAATATTTAATGACACCTCCTATCTAAGCAGCCCCGAGCCTCGTGTAGACCATCGATACTTTATACCGCGGCTTTAGACGACTCTCTCGGAGCCTCGTTAGCTTCAGGACAATGATGAGGGTAAAGAAAATGCTCTTTACTACCTAAGCCGTCGTTTACTTCCGACAGAAATAAGGTATCCCGCAATCGAAAAGCATTGTTTGGCCCCGATCTTCGCCGCTCAAAAGCTCGTGCACTACATGCTTTCTCATAAAGTCAACTCGATCTCGAAATTTAATCCATTGCAATACTCGATGACTCGTCCAACGCTTTCCAGCAGACTTGCCAGATGGTCAATGATATTATTGCAATTCGATATAACTTTCGTGCCTCTTCGTGTCGTAAAGGGACAAGTCTTAGCAGACTTCCTCGCAAAGACACCCTTTGCCGGCAGAATCTCCTCTCAATGACGATTTGCCAGATGAACAAATAATGAGCCTAGAAGACCCTGATGATCGACGTTGGGAATTATATTTCAATGGAGCATCTTCAACACACAAAGATGAAGAATCGCAAGTGATAAGTGTCCTGTAAGGCAGGGATCGGATTAATCTTTATAACACCGGAGCGGGGGATGTTAAGATACTCCTACCACTTGACAGAGCCGTGTACAAACAACGAAGCAGAATATGAAGCCCTCATAACAGGACTGGAATTAACTATTCAAATGGGGATAATAGACATCAACATCTACGGGGATTCATAGTTAATCATTCAACAGATCGCCGGACAGTACAAAATTTTAAAGTCAAGACTCGAGCAATACTTCCAGTATGCCATACAGTTGTTGGAACAGATTCCGAATGTGACAATTTACAAAATTCCCAGGAGAGAAAATGCTTTAGCAGATGCGTTAGCCCGCCTCGCAAAAGAATTTGCCTCGCTTGCAAGATGAATCGATGAAGTGTCGGCTCGTGGACGTCAGGTCCTATCACGACTCGACATGTACACAATACACAAATCGAAAAAGAAAAAGAATCGGTTGCAAAGAATGACGTAAAACACGGAAGATCGGCGACATACCATTAATGTACTACCCGCAAACAAGAAAACTACCAGACGATAGGTCGCTAGCCCATCGGATCAAGAAAAGAACTATGTCCTACGCATTAATAAACAACACGTTATACGTAAGGTCTTTCGATCAAATGTGGCTAAGGTGCCTAAGCGGGTCCGAGGCCCGTGAAATTGTTAAAGAGGTCCATTCGTGACTCGTGGCGCTCACCGACGGGTCCAAAGATGAAAATGAAAATTAAAAGACTACGGTACTACCGGCCCTCGATGATGACCGACCGCATGAAAATCGTCAAGAGCCGTCACCAATGCCAAGTGCACGGAGTGGTTCTACACCAACCTCCAAATGTGCTACATCCGACAATCGCGGCGTGGCCATTTCGAATGTTGGGGCACAGATATAGTGGGTCCAATAGAACCACCATCTTCAAAAGGACATCGCTTCATTCTTGCGGCTACAGATTACTTTTCCAAGTGGGCAGAGGCAGTTCCACTTAGAGAAGTGAAAGCACACCACGTGCTATAGTTTTTCAAGAACCAAGTTGTCTACCATTTCGGAGTGCCGCGCAGATCATCTCAGATAATGGGTCGCATTCGAAGCACACAAATCAACAATTTTGTCGGAGACACGGAATCGACCGGCGATATTCAACAATTTACTACCCAAGAGCAAACGGCCTCGTCGAGGCTTTTAATAAAACTCTCGTTCAAATCTTAAAGAAAACCTTGGACTATAATAAGAGAAATTGGCACGAGAAGTTATTAGAAGCCTTATGGGCCTACCGGACAACCTTCAGAACTCCTACTCAAGCTACACTTTACGCTCTGGTGTATGGGTCCGAGGCAGTGTTACCTTTAGTGGTCCAGACTTCCTTCACTCGGGATTGCAGCTGCAAACAAAATCACGACGTAAGAGAATGCCAAATTACGACTAGAGAAATTAGAAAGCCCGGAAGGGAAAAGACTTGCAAGCATAAGCAGAATTTAGAACTATACCAAGCTAAGATGGTTCAAGCCCATGACAGATTGGTCCGCCCAAGAACCTTCAAAGTTGGTGACTTAGTTCTCGTTCTCAAAGACCTATTCTCGCACACCGCAAGATAGGAGGAAAATTTGAACCCACTTGGGAAGGACCGTTTAGTGGTCGAGGCGGCCTACTCGGGAGGCTCTTACCGCCTAGTGAATTGCCAAGGAGAACGACATATGCTTCCGATCAATGGACGATACTTGAAAAGTATTACGCTACCCGATGTTTCGAAGGAATAGATCTTTCATCCCTAGAAGCACGGGTGAAGTACTTACTTATGACTGGGTCCGAACCCAAAAATAATAAAAAATGTGCTAAAATAAATAAAATCATGATAATAAAGTTTTCCTTGTTTTCTCTTCCATATCAAAGTCTCTTTCCTGTTCTTATCCCACTTCATTCTCGTTAAATTTAAAAATACAAAAAGTAATAAAAAAACTGTCTTTAATAAACATTTTCTTAATGCTCTTGTTCTTAGTTCAGCCCCTGATCCTTTTCCTTGTCTTTTCGCAGGAAATGTCGAACGGCGGTCTGGTCCCGAACTTTAGAAATGGCGTAAGCCTTACACTCGACGAAAGGAGGGTGAAAGATGGAGCGATAATGAGATCGACTCGACTTCGCACCGCAGGCCCGCAATACGAGGAAAGTGATCGGGTCCCGCCGACCGAGAGGAACTACCCAGGCCGACAAGAATGAAAGTGGGTGGCCCAAGCCACCACTCCAAAGAAGAAGAAAAGGAAAACAAGCACCGAAGAAGACAAGAGAATCAAGTCCGTAGTCGCTACAGCAGAGGGCAGGCTTGTCGCCGCCACACCCACGTAAATTTAGGAAGTACGAAGAGCTACTCTCACAAAGAACTCAGCGAAGAAATAAAAATCGCCGTATCCGCAAGATGTTAACTAAACTAGCAACGGACCAGCGCGACGAGGCAGTTGCTACTGCCAGTACATATACTTCAAGGACGCCAGTTCACCAGGTACCTGAAGGAAGGAGGCCAGCTCCGAGGATAACAGAAGAGACCAGGGAAATCTCAAGAAGAACAGAAGAAGGAAGGCTACCACGCCACCAGATAAAGCCACCAGTAATGCATAACGTTGTTGCAGAAGCAACCCCGGAGGATGTCCCGACGGACACCATCCCCAAGGAGCCGAGGTATGCAGGAGAACGTGAAGGGATCGAGCCATATATCCCACAAGACGTCACTGTGCCTCGCCATTTGCAGATTATTCCGGAATATGAGCTAGAAAGAATGCAGAATGTCGAGAAGAAAACTTTTGAATACTTCGAGAGAATCAGAGGCAGGAGGATCAATATACTAGAAGGCCTCGAGCTACATACAGAAGTGTTCTCAGAATACGAACAACAACAAATCGTGGACTGCATCCGGGATTTGAAAAGAATGGGCTAGGCGGACCGCCTAAGAGAAAAAACTTACTCAGAACCCTGGAGATGGATGCCAGGGAAAGGTAGAATTACAATACAATGTGGATGCCGCTACAACTTTGCAGAAGACAGGAAGGGAAACCCATCGGGAATACTCCGTCATGGCAAGGTGGATCCAATGCTGTTAGTCATCGAAAGGATGGTAAAGAGAATGATAACATGGAGGGTACTACCGGCAGATTGCATACCCAACAGCTGCATCATTAACATTTACAAGAAGGGTGACTGCATACCCCCGCACATAGATCACCACGACTTTGTCAGACCTTTATGCACAGTTTCTTTTCTGAACGAATGTAATATCTGTGCGGCTTATTTTTTTTTATTTTTATTTTTATTTTTTATTTTTAGGTCGTGTTTTATTTTGAAGAGGGGTCGCCTAACAGAAATCTGTCGGCGAATTTTTAATTTAATTAAAATAAATAATTTGAAAAGTAGTATTTGATTTTGAAAATAATTTTAAATTCGAAGGTTTTAAGATATGAGATTAAACCGATCTCACATCCCAAATAGTTTATATAAACGAGCACCGCACCACAAACCGTGTACCTATCCCTAAGGATAGACACACCGCTTGATGGTGGGGCTTGATTAAATAAACTAGAAGATTAGTGACATCCGTTTGGTCTGCGAACCAATTTTATAAGCCGACAAGTTTCCCCGCTTAATATGAAAACATTAAACATGGTTTATATTACCCGGGTTCTTTAAAATTCCCTATAAGGGCAAGCCCCTATAGTTAATTACATCTTAAGTGACGGAATCACCTAAGAAAACTCTCGATAATAATCAATGATTCTGCTCTCAAGAATTTCAAAGTTTAAGGTTTTCAAAGATTGAATTTTGGAATTTCAATAGGGAATGGATCAAATTTGGAACATTTTGTTTTGTGAATCCAAAGGAAGAAAGGTAGAAGAAATCACTGATTCGAAGTGAACTTCGATAATTTCCCGACTATCCTATCGTTTGGCTTGAATTTAGGAAAGTCCTAATGTTTATTTAGTATTTCAATCTTGCCAATTTTAATTAATTAGGGCTTATATTTGTATGATAAAATCAAACAAATAGCCTAGAAAATGTGAGGGTTTATGTCGTATCGGACGACTACCTCGGAATCCTATGGCTTTGTTGTTTTAATTCTAAGAAGATTTTGCTGAAGTAGGTTTAAGTTTTGCTGACGACGATGACCGTGCTGCCCACCATGCTCCAAGCTCCTTGTTGTTGCAGAGGTTTAGTTTTAGAAATCATAAATCAGGGGATGAGAGAAGTGTTTTGGTTTAGAGAAAATCTTAATTTCCAAGTGTTTTTTATGTTTTATTTAAAACAAATCTTAAAGTCGATTATAACGACACCGGCTAAGATCCCACTGCTCCATCCTTCCGCATCATTATTTTTATCGGATTCACTTAGTCCGTATGAATTTGCTAAACTCAACCGAATGAGTTCCACACTTTCATTTAGACCGTGGGAAATCCCGTTAGCAACACGTAGGTTACATCATCCGAGGTATTCCCGATCATCCAACGAGACGTTTTAATTTAGTTGTAATTGTAGTTTTGTGTTCTCGTTTGTGATTAAATTTTGAGTTGTTTTATATTTTGAAATGTTGTGGCAGTGAATTTTATCTTGCAATGACTTTTAACTTAGTTTTGGTTTCAGTTTTAGGGTCTATCCTAAAGGTGTGGGTTTTCATGCAACGATTGTTTTATCATGCAAGAAAAGTAAAATGCATTTCGTAATAAAGTAAATTGCAAGAAAGTAAATTGCAATAAAATAAAAGCGTACCTGGAGGGTCTTCCCGTCATCCCAAGCTGCACTTAAAACACAATTATAATATTTAAGCAAGTTCCTAGGTAAAGCTAAGGGAAAGGTTATGGTTTTCTACCAAGTTCCTAATCCTATAGCTAGTCATCTCCTATGACGTCTAGGTTCTTTGGGTTTTGGTTTAAGGACGATTTTCTTCATCAAAGAATAATCAAATTCAATTGTTCTTATAAATATCCTATCATATCGAGGAAGTGCTTAAGAAGAATCTTAAACATCTTTTCAATATTTCTAGGATTGTTTTAAGTCCAAATGAATTTAATTATAAATGAATCGATCATCCAAGGTTTTCAAGTCTTCGTTAACTTGTCTCAAGGAATCTAGGACATTTGAATATCCTATGAGTGAAGTGATACTTCATTTAATGTTTTATTTAGGAGTTATAATAATCAAAGCTTTCAAGGGTAAATTAGTATTCAAATGATTTGATTTGAGTTAAAGGGTTTAAATTTGGAATAGTTGTTCAAGTTGCTTTATATTTAGTTTAATTTAATTTAATTTGATTTGATGTTTAATTAATTTGATTTAATTTAATTTAATTTAATTATTTAATTTAATTTAATTTAATTTAATTTAATTTAATTTAATTGTAATTTAGTTTAATTTAATTATTTAATTTAATTTAATTTAATTGTTTAATTTAATTTAATTTAATTATTAAATTTAATTTAATTTAATTTAATTTTAATTTAGTTTAATTTAATTTAATTTGTTTTAATTGTTTAATTTAATTTAATTTAATTATTTAATTTAATTTAATTTAATTTTTTAAATTTAATCTTTAATTTAATTTATCTTTAATTTACTTTATTTTTAATTTTAATTGAAATTAAGTCTTTTAATATTTTAAATTTGAGTTATCATTTTAATTAAAAATTGAGTATTAGTTGATATAATTAATTTAGGGATTTTTAAATTAAAGAATAAATCTCTTCCTAATAAAGATCCCTTATTTTAATAATTTCAATCTTATTATTCTTCCAAATTTAATCTATTATTTAATTAAAGTTTAATCATTTTAAAATTATTTAATGGGTTTCTACCCTTTAATTATTTAAATTTCAATCATCCAAATCAGATTAGGATCAAATATTTTACTTGTTGATTTTTCATTAAACCTAAAGTTTTAATTAAGGATTAAAGATTTTAATTACCATTTTACCCTTTAAGCTTAATAATCTCATAACTCACTAAATTGAACTCAAATGAACTTGAAATTTTTATGTGACTTCACTCATATGTCAATAAAGACATGAGAGGAGAAAATGTGATTTTTCTGTATTTAATTTATTTATATAATTATTTTTGGTGGAAAATAGAGATTTTCAAGGAAAATTTGATAACATGACCAAGGGAAAAGTTTCTGTCCTTAAGAAAATTAGGGGACATTCCTAATGACCAGAGAAGCACTTGGACCAATTTTGGTGATTTTTTGAATTATATTATTTTTATTATAATTATTTTGAGTTTTGGAGTGTTAATTAATTTAAAAATAAAATAAATGTTGAAAAATGGATTTTATATTTTTCAAAAATCTCTCTGATATCAAGGAAACCAGAGAATCAAATTTTGCAATTTTCTGATTTTTCTATGATTTATAATAATTATTTTAGTGAAAATGCTAGGAAATGCATTTTTTTAATTTTAAAATTACCCTAGGGCTTTAAAATTTAATATCTCACTAAATAGACTTAGGAAAAATGTGGGATTTGTTCCTAAGTGATTAAAATTCAAAATGTGACATTTTGGTGAATTTTATTATTTTTGTGATTTTTATTATTTTTTAATTATTAAAAATATTAAAATATTATTAAAAATCAACTTTTTCAGAAAATTGAAATTTTAATTTTCTTAGATTCCCCTGATATCAGAGAGGCTCCAAAACCAATTTGGTGAATTTTAAAAAAATATTTTAAAAGTTATGAATTTTTAAAGTTTAAAATGGCTAAGTGGCTTAATCAACCCAATTAGTGGGGCTAACCAAGTCCAATTGACTTCAAATTTTTATGGTGGATTCCTCTGATCCTAAAGGTCAGTGGAGAATTGATTTCAAGTCAATTTGATGCCTGGTTAACTCTAATTAATTAAAGACTTATTTTAGGTGTTTAAGCCAATTAGGGTTAATCTGAGTGAATTAACTCAAGTCCTATTTTTCCTAGAGTTCTCTGGTCATAAGGAACATCACCAAATATTTCTAGAATTTATTTCACAACATGCTAATTTTTGGAATTAAAATACTCAAAACAGCAACATGCATTTGAAAAATAAATAACTTTTCACAGAGATGGCCTCTGACCTTGGAAAATTCAGGGAATGTTCCCAAGTTCAGAGGCTTCAAAAGCCCTATGGTCTCATGCCATGGTGAATTGTATACATGCATGGAGAATTAAATGTATGCAGAGAGTAAATAAATCATAAAAAATAAAATACTTAATTAAATTAAATGATTTCTTTTCCACATTATTCTCCTCTCGTTCACCGAGCAAGAGGGTATTTTTATTTTATTTTTGTGATTTTTCTACACAGAGATATGAATTTTTGAAGTTTAGGGAATTAAATAAATAGAAAAATACCCTAATTTTCTATTTATCCACGCGGCGCCGCGTCAACCTCGGCAGCCTCCGAACGCACACGCGTCGCGCTCCCATTCGACGCCGCCACCCGAGTCGCAGCCCGGGCCCCGCGGTTCTCGTACCGTCTCCCGGTCCGACGCAATCTCGGCCGTCCGTGCGCGCGTGTATCGAATGGACTCGCATCCGTTCATCGTCCCCAAGTGTTCTCACCCGAGAGCCGTCCACACTAAATCCCTAAGATCTCACTCGATTCTCAATGGATTTTCATGTTCTTATGCTCTATGGATTCGTCTCGAAGAGACGAACACATCTATACCGCTAACATGCATCGAAACTAAGGCATTTGAAATGGAGAATCTCCGAAGCTCGGGATGAATAGTTAACTCATACCTTGGCTCGTAGAAGTGTGGCTTCAATCCGAGAGTTGTCGCACCTTCGATCGGGTCCCAGCAAGCTCCGCATGAAGTCTCCCGGTCCGGTGAATTGTCCGGATATGATTTCGACCAAGCCCGATCACAAAGCTTCGGAGGCCGGAGCAACCGGGTGGCCCGGAGATGGGGCTTTCAGTGGAAACTTCTCCTCTTGGTCCAAGTGAAGGTGTAGGACCAGTCAATTCTGAGGATTGGCTCACCGTGGCAAAGTGTCCCTGGTTTTGGGTGGAATTTCAGCCGAGAAATCGGGCTCGTTGGTGGGGATTGGGGCAAATCGACACCTGGGATCAACTGCTCTAAGGATGGTGAAGGGTTTGGAACAATTTTGGCGCAGTTTCGGCAAGGTTTGTGCTTGGCTCCCCTCATGGCCGAGAGGGGTGGAGTTTAAATAGAGCTGGCTCGGGGCCTCCTGTGGAGAGTTAGGGCTTGGGATCACCTGCTCTGGTGAGGAGAAGATCGGCCATGGTGACCACTAGGGATGTGGGCAGCCTCAAGCAAGTGAGAATTTCAATGTCGGCTCACATGCGAGCTCTCGGCCATGGTGTTTTCCGGCGGCCTGGTGGCCGGCCGGCTGTGCATGGGTCACCCTCGTGGTCAGGTGGGTCGTGGCTCGAGGTTTGTGCAATCAATCGGCCATGGACATGTGTAAAGGCTTTGATCCAAAGTGGAATGGGGCATGGCTAGATTTGGACCTAAATGGGTCAACCCACCCATTTGGGCTAGGTGCACCACCCAAGGCCTGGTTTAGGCTGAGGAGAAAGTGATTTGGATCAGCTTGATTAGTGGGGTCAAGTCACAATCCAAGTACAATTAGGCTTAAGCATGGTTTAGTGGAATCATGTAAGTGGTTAACCACCTTTAGGAGTTAAGGAAAGAGCCTCCTCCTTTTGCCCAAAATGGCATGGTGACATGTAAAGAGGCTCTCATGGCTTGCATATGGCTTATGCATGGCTCCATGGCTCCATTTGGCTTCGGGAAAAGTAAAGTCAATTTCATGGAAATGGATTTAAGGAAAATTTTGGTATTTAGGGGTGATTTGGCATGAGGCTTGATTTGGAATTATTTGATGATGAATTTAGGACTTAGGGATGATTTTAATTGAAAGTATGATGAGGGGAAATGTCATATGGGCCTTGGAAGAATTTTGGGCTTTTTTGAAAGGGTTTTAGATGGGCTTTTAAGATGGATTAGGAAAGTGGGCTCTTGAATTTTAAAATGGATTTTGGGATGAAATTTTGTAAAGAGGTTGGGCCAAATAATTATTGGGTTTAGCTCATGGATGTGTCATGAGTGACTTGAAGCAAATTTGGGGTAGTTTGGACTTGAATCGGGTTGGATTTGAATCTTTTCGTGAATGGGCCAATGTAGGTCAAATTGGGCTAACTTGGGCCAATGTTGGGCTAGGGTTGAAATTGATGTAAAATAAATATTAAGAAATGTTTATGGGAGTGTTTCAAAGAGGTTTTGGCTTTGGTTGGGTTTTAATTTTGGGGTTTGGGCCTATTTCGGGTTAGATTCGGGTTTAGGTCAAAATCGGGCTTTTTGATTTTGGGTTGAATTTGAGTGGGGTTTGGGTCAAAATCTTGGGCAAATCATGTTAGTGTTTTGTTTATGAGGATGTTAAGGAAGGTTTAGAAAAGATTTGGGGTTAATTGGAGTTGAATTGGGTTAGTTTGGGCTGAGTTTGGGTCATGGGTCCAAATTCGGGCTTTAAGGCCCAAAGTGAAATCGGATCCAAATGTCAATCAAATTGGACTTGGATTTGGTCTAAATTGGTATTGGGAATGTTGAATTGAAGTTTAGAATTGAATTGGACCAAGATTGGGGTCAATTGGGTATGTTTGGTTTGACATCGGGTCCACTTTGGGTTAAAATGGTCAATTTGGGGGTTTTGACAAAAGTAGGGTAAATTGACAAAATTGGCCCATGGTGTAGTTGGACAAAATGAAATTGGGAATATTTGGGATTTTCTGGAATTTTCTGGGAATTTTCTGAATTTTTGGATTTTTAGGCCAAGAAGGGTATTTTGGGTATTCTGGAGGGTATCGGGGGTTTTCTTGGAATTTTTGGTATTTTTGGGTATGGATGATCAATTTGAGTGATGTGGAGGTGTTTGGGATTGATTTTGGAAAATTTTAGGTAATTTGGAGATTTTGCAAAAATTTGGGTAATTCACAGGTTTTGGGTAGTTTAGTAGGTGTAGGGTCCCGGGGTCAAAATTGAAAATTTGGGAAATCAAGATCGGGTGAATTTGGGTGGAAAGAAATCATTTTGGTTGAGCCATGAAGCCATTTCAAGCCCATATGAGCCATGAAAGGACTCATTTGAGGCATTCACTATGTTGTTCCTAACCCTCTCTGACCAAGGGCTTAGGGTTAAGGACCATCCATGTGAATCACCTACATGAGTCGGAGGTCAAGTCGGGTATGGGTGTGGTTTTAGGAAGTGTGTGGAAATGTAGTGTGTAGGTGTAGTGTATGTCGCCTCTTCACTGCACCAGTGCCACCTGTGGCGATCCTAAGGCCAAAGAGTCCTATAAGAACTCATCCTTTAAACTTCCATATTCGATTTCAACCCTCTAGGTGATTAGGGGTCTATAGTCAAGTTTGTGGAGTTCGCAGGAGTTTAGAAGTGGTTTGAATTTCTAAAAGGCGGGTCCCAATTCTAGTCCTCTAAGATAGTCAAAGGAAAAGCCTAAGGCTAGATCCTAAGCACTAAAAAGAAGAAAAGGAAGACCTCATCAAAAATGAGGTCAACAAATGGACCCCCAATAAGTGTGGTGAGCCGACGGAGCACACCGCGCGTATTGGTGCTGACCGAAGCGATCAACAAAACCAACACGTATGTCCAAGTGACGAACTTAGGACGAAGTAGAAGAGTTTCGCCTGGGAGTGTCAAGTATATCTCTGGAACCGGAGATTCTCGAACTCTCGCCTGGGAAAGGAAAAGGAGGTAAATCCCAAATCACATGATCCGGGGAGTTTCGATTTAGATTTTATTTTGTTTCAATTTATGTTTTGATGTGTCGAGTTTAAATTTTAGTTTGGAGTTTCAATTTAGATTGAAGTTTCGTCAAAATTAATTTGAAGGATTTGATTTGAAATGAAAATTAGATTTTGAGGTTTTAGATGTAACATCTCCAACCTCGAAAGAAAATCGAATTGATTAGATTGAATCGTTGCAATGAGAAGATATCTCGTAGCAAAGTGGTGTTGGATGTAAAATCCTTAACCTCAAGAGTTTGATTTTGATGTATTTCATTGCGATAAGGAAATGATCCTAAAGCAATGCGACTTGGATGTAAAATCCTCGACCCAAAAGGTTTGAATTTGATGTATTTCAGTGCAATAGGAAAGAATCCTAAAGCAATGCAGTCTTGGATGTAAAATCCTCGACCCAAAAGTTTGAATTTTGATGTATTTCAGTGCAATAGGAAAAGAATCCTAAAGCAATGCAGTCTTGATGTAAAATCCTCGACTCAAAAGTTTGAATTTTGATGTATTTCAAGGCGATAGGAAGAGAATCCTAAAGCAAGTGCAGTCTTGGATGTAAAATCCTCGACCCAAAAGAGTTTGAATTTGATGTATTTCATTGCGACAGGAAAGAATCCTAAAGCAATGCAGTCTTGGATGTAAAATCCTCGACCCAAAAGAGTTTGAATTTGATGTATTTCATAGGCGATAGGAAAAGGATCCTAGCAATGCGAGCTTGGATGTAAAATCCTCGACCCAAAAGAGTTTGATTTTGATGTATTTCAATGCGATAGGAAAAGGATCCTAAAGCAATGCAGTCTTGATGTAAAATCCTCGACCCAAAAGTTTGAATTTGATGTATTTCATAGCGATAGGAAAGAATCCTAAAGCAATGCGGCTTGATGTAAAATCCTCGACCCAAAAGAGTTCGAATTTGATGTATTTCATTGCGATAGGAAAAGAATCCTAAAGCAATGCAGACTTGGATGTAAAATCCTCGACCCAAAAGATTTGAATTTGATGTATTTCAATGCGATAGGAAAGAATCCTAAAGCAATGCAGTCTCGGATGTAAAATCCTCGACCCAAAAGTTTGAATTTTGATGTATTTCAATGCGATAGGAAAAGAATCCTAAAGCAATGCAGCCTTGGATGTAAAATCCTCGACCCAAAAGTTTGAATTTGATGTATTTCAGTGCGATAGGAAAGGATCCTAAAGCAATGCAGTCTTCGATGTAAAATCCTCGACCCAAAGAGTTTGATTTGATGTACTTCATTGCGATAGGAAAGAATCCTAAAGCAAGGCACTTGATGTAAAATCCTCGACCCAAAAGTTCGAATTTGATGTACTTCATTACGATAGCGGAAAGGATCCTAGCAATGTACTTGACGTAAAATCCTCGACCCAAAAGTTTGAATTTGATGTACTTCATAGCGATAGGAAAGGATCCTAAAGCTGATGTAAAACTCATCCAAAAGATCAATTTCGATGACTCAGGATAGAAAGTCCTACAAGTACTGATGAAGACTCGAACCGAAAGATTGAATTCGATTGAGATTTCAACTGATAAATTGATTTAAGATCATTGAATTTGAATCGATTTGAGATGAGATCGATAGATTTCGAAATTTGATCGAGATTCGAGAGATTTCGAAATTTGAATTGAAAGATTTGATTTGTGATTTGATTTGAACATTTATGTTGATTTCGTTTATCTTCTAATGATTCAAATTTTATTTTATCGTTTATTTAATGTTCATGTGAATTTGGTGTTCGTCATTTTTAAGATTTTTTTTTAGGAAAGTTTTCTTTATTATCTTTTTTTTTTCTTTTCTCGTTCTTTGTTCGAAGTTCATTTAACTTTAATGGCGTTTCCCAAATCAATTTGCACAAAAGAGGTGAAGGCCAAAAAATGTGACATGGTCACTTTCATTCCAATCATGTCGAAGATACATCATACAACTCGATCTCGGAATATATTTCATACAATCCATGTAGACTCAAAACGGACTATGTATGATCTTTGTCGATCCATCAAAAGAAGCATCTCGTCAAAAATCCATGTCCGAATAGTGAGGTACATGGTCAATAACATCACCTTCCAAGCCATCCTTGGCAAGGATGCCGTATGGATGTACATCGGAGGTGTGATATTTTCCATGTAACTCACAGCATCGTAAGGCCGGAGGCTCTCTAGCTCCGGATCCGGTCGGAAATGGTAAGGTATCTTCTCGTCGTCCATCCTTCCTGAAAGTAACCGAGATCCGCTTCACCGGTACTCCCGGTATGCAATGCTTAGCGATATCTCGCTCCGTTGCCTTTCGGCATCATGACGGAACCTACCGGTAATGGTATCTTCACCGGCCCTCGGAACTCACCCGGGCTCCGTTATCCGGAGGTCGCATCCGAACATGATGTTACACTCGTTCAGAAAGAGACCGTGCAGTAAAGGTCCGACAAAGTCGTGGTGATCTATGTGTGGGGGTATGCAATACCCCGTTTGTAGATGTTAATAATGCAAGCTATTGGGTATGCAATCCGCCGGCAGCACTCTCCATGTTATCAATCTCTTTACCATTCTCTTGATGACTAATGGCATCGGATCCACTCGCCCATGACGGAGTATCCCCGTGGGTTTCCCTTCCCGTCCTCCGCAAAGTTGTAGCAGCATCCACATTGTATTGTGATTCTTCCCTTCCCCGGCATCCATCTCCGGGGTTCCGAGTATGTGTTTTCCTCGGCGGCCCGCTCGGCCCATCCTTTTCAAATCCCGGATGCAATCCGACGATTTGCTGCTGTTCATACTCTGAGAATACGTCTGTATGTAGCTCGAGGCCCTCTAGTATATTGATTCTTCTGCCTTTAATTCTCTCGAAGTATTCAAAGGTTTTCTTTTCAACATTCAGCATTCTCTCCAGCTCGTATTCCGGAATGATCTGCGCGATGGCGAGGCCTCGGTGACATATTGTGGGATATACGGTTCAATCCCTTCACGTTCTCCCCGCATACCTCGGCTCCTCGTGGATGATGTCTGTCGGGACATCCCCCGGGGTTGCTTCTGCAACAAGGTCATGCATCACTGGTGGTTCTATCTGGTGGCGTGGTAGCCTTCTTTCTTCTGATCTTCGTGAGATTTCCCTGGTCCTTTCTGTTATCCTAGGAGCTGGCCTCCTTTCTTCAGGTTCCTGGTGAACCGGTGTCCTTGAAGTGTATGTACTGGCATTAGCAATTGTCTCGTCGCGCTGGTCCGCAGCTAGTTTGGTTAACATCTTACGGATACGACGATTCTTATTTCTTCGTTGCGTTGTCGTGAGAGTAGCTCTTCGAACTTCTCGAATGTCCGCGGCGTGGCGCCGACAAGCTCGCCCTCCGCCGTAGCGACTACGGACTTCATTTTCTTGTCTTCTTCGATGTTTGCTTTTCTTTTCTTGTCGTTGGATTGGTGGCTTGGGCCACCCACTTTCATCACCGTCTCGCCGGGCAGTTCTTCTCGGTCAACCGGGACCCGGCCACTTTCCTCGTATCGTAGGCCTGCTGGTGCGAAATCCGAGTCAATCTCGATTATCGCTCCATCTTTCACCCTCTTTCATCGAGTGCAAGGCTTACGCCATTCTTAAAGTTCAGGACCAACCGCCCGTTCGACATTTCCCTGCGAAAAGACAAGGAAAAGGATCAGGGGCTGTACTAAGAACAAGAACATTAAGAAAATGTTTATTAAAGATACATTTTTTTTATATATTTTTTTTTTATTTTCAAATTTAACAGGAATGAAGTAGGATAAGATCAGGGAAGAGATTTTGATTTGGAAAAGAAAACAAGGAAAACTTAATTATCATGATTTTATTTATCTTAGCACATTTTATTATTTTTTTGGGTTCGGACTCAATCATAAGTAATTACTTCGCCCGTGTTTCTTAGGGATGAAGAATTCATTCCTTCGAAACATCAGGTAGCGTAATACTTTTTCAAGTATCGTCCGTTGATCGGAAGCATATGTCATTCTCCCCGGCAATTCACTAGCCGGTAGGAACCTCCCGAGTATACCGCTTCAACCACAAACGGTCCTTCCCAAGTGGGTTCAAATTTTCCTCCTATCTTGCGGTGTGCAAGAATAGGTCTCTTGAGAACGAGAACTAAGTCACCAACTTTCAAGGTTCTTGGGCGGACCGACTTGTCATGGGCTTGAACCATCTTAGCTTGGTATAGTTCTAAATTCTCGTTGCGCCGCAAGTCTTTTCCCTTCCAAGCTTTCTAATTCTTCGAGTCGTAATTCGGCGTTCTCTTCCGTCGTGATCTTGTTTGCAACCGCAATTCCGAGTGAAGGAAGCCGAACCTCTAAAGGTAACACCGCCTCGGACCCATACACCGGAGCGTAAGGTGTAGCTTCGAGTAGGAGTTCGAAGGTTGTCCGCAGGCCCATAAGGCTTCTAACAACTTCTCGTGCCAATTTCTCTTATTATCGTCCAAGGTTTTCTTTAAGATTTGAACGAGAGTTTTATTAAAAGCCTCGCCGAGGCCGTTTGCTCTTGGGTAGTAAATTGTCGAGTATCGCCGCCGATTCCGTGTCTCCCGACAAAATTGTTGATTTGCGTGCTTCGAATGCCGACCCATTATCCGAGATGATCTCGCGCGGCACTCCGAAACGGTAGACAACTTGGTTCTCGAAAACCGTAGCACGTGGTGTGCTTTCACTTCTCTAAGTGGAACCGCTCCGCCCACTGGGAAAAGTAATCCGTAGCCGCAAGAATGAAGCGATGTCCTTTTGAAGATGGTGGTTCTATCGGACCCACTATATCCGTGCCCCAACATTCAAATGGCCACGACGCAATTGTCGGATGTAAGCACATTTGGAGGTTGGTGTAGAACCACTCCGTGCACTTGGCATCGGTGACGCTCTCGGCGATTTTCATGCAGTCGGTCATCATCGAGGGCCAGTAGTACCCTAGTCTTTTAATTTTCATTTTCATCTTCGGACCCGACCGGTGAGCGCCACGTAGTCCCGAATGCACCTCCTTAACAATTTCACGGGCCTCGGACCCGCTTAGGCACCTTAGCCACATTCGATCAAAAGACCTTCCGTACAATGTGTTGTTTATTAATGCGTAAGACGTAGTTCTTTTCTTGATCCGATGGGCCAGCGACCTATCGTCCGGTAGCTTTCCTGTTTGCGGTGTAGTCCATCAATGGCCGTCGCCAATCTTCTCGTGTTTTCCGTCACCGCCGCAACCGATTCTTTTTCTTTTGCTCGATTTGTGTATCGTGTCTATGTCGAGCCGTGATAGGACCCGACGTCCGTGAACCGACACTTCTACCGATTCATCTTGCAAACAAGCAAATTCTTTTGCGAGACGGGCTAAAGCATCTCGCTAAAGTATTTTCTTTTCTGGGAATTTTGTAGATCGTCACATTTGGAATCCGTTCCAACAATCGTATGGCATACCGGAAGTATTGTTCGAGTCTTGGCTTTAAAATTCGTATCGTCCGGCGATCCGTTGAATGATTAACCGTGAATCTCCGTAGATGTTGATGTCCGTTATCCCCATTTGAATGGTTAATTCCAGATCCCGTTATGAGGGCTTCGTATTCGCTTCATTGTTTCGTACACGGTTCGTCAAGTGGTAGGAGTATCTTAACATCCCCCGCTCCGTGTTATAAAGATTAGCCCGATTCCCGCCTTACCGGGCACTATCACTTGCGATTCTTCGTCTTTGTGCGTCGAAGATGCTCCGTCGAAATATAATTCCCAACGTCGATCATCGATGGTCTTCTAGATTCATTATTTGTTCATCCGCAGATCGTCATCGAGAGGAGATTCGGCCGACAAAGGGTGTGCCGCGAGGAAGTCTCGCTAAGACTTGTCCCTTTACGGCACGAAGAGGCACGAAAGTTATATCGAATTGCAATAATATCATCGACCATCCGGCAAGTCCGCTGGAAAGTGTCGGACGAGTCATCAAGTATTGCAATGGATTAAATTTCGAGATCAGTCGACCTTATGAGAAAGCATGTAGTGCCCGAGCTTTGAGCGGCGAAGATCGTGGCCAAACAATGCTTTTCAATTGCGGGATACCTTACTTCCGTCTGAAGTAAACGACGGCTTAAGTAGTAAAGAGCATTTTCTTTACCCTCATCATCGACCCTGCTAACAGGGCTCCGAGAGAGTCGTCTAAAGCCGCGGTGTAAAGTATCGCCGGTCTACTCCGAGATCGGGGTCGCTAAGACAGAGGTGTCATTAAATATTGTTTAATGTCCTCGAAGGCCTTCTCGGCATTTCTCTTCCCAAATAAATTTGGCGTCCTTTTTAACTAAGTGCCGAGAAAGGCCGACACCTACCCGACAAGTTCGAGATAAAGCGTCGAAGATATGCCAGCTTCCCTCGAAAGGATCGTAGTTGTTTTAAGGTTTTGGGAGGCGGCATTTCTAAGATAGCTTTAATCTTTTCCGGGTCGATTTCAATTCCACGATGTCGACAACGAATCCTAAGAATTTCACGGAGGTGACGCCGAAGGCGCATTTTAAGGGATTCATCTTAAGGTTAAATTGTCTTAATCGTTCGAAAACAATTCTCAAATCATACAGTGGTTTTCCTTTACTTTGCTTTCGATGACCACATCGTCCACGTAGCATTCGACTCGATTGTGGATGAGATCATCAAAGATTCTCGTCATTGCTCTCCGGTAGGTCGCTCCCGCATTCTTCGCATCCGAATGGCATCACCGTGTAAGCAATATACTCCGATCGGCGTTCGAATGTCGTAAGCTTTTCATCTTCTCGGAGCCATTTTTATCCGGTTGTATCCTCGAAGATCCATCCATGAATGAGAATATTTCATGTGTCGAAGCAATGTCGATCATTAATTCCGAGATCGGTAGAGGGAATTCATCTTTTGGACATGCCTTCGTTTAAATCTCCGAAGTCCACACAAATTCCGATCCGACCATTCTTCTTTCGACCGGCACCACATTGGCTAACCAAGTCGGGTATTGTTCTTCACGGACAAATCCGGCGTCTATTAGCTTTTTAACTTCGGCTATGACTTGTTGTTCGATTTCTAGACGCATTCTTCCGGGACCTCGTCCGACCGGGACGAAGTAGGATCCACTCCTAGCTTATGGATCGCAACCTCCGGAGCTAATCCCGGCATCTCGTCATAGTTCCAAGCAAAACAAGCCTTTAAATTCCATTAATAATTTGATTATTTCTTCTGAGTCTTCTTTATCGAGTAAGGAGCTAACAAAGGTAGGTCTAGGCTCTTCGCTAGTACCTAAGTTAACTTCCGTTAACTCATCTATCGTAGATTTGATTTCTTCTTCGAATTCTCGGTGGAGCGTCTCCAATTTGTAAATCTTCGAGTTCGTCCGTAGTTTCCATGCGCTTTCATCGGACTCGCAAGTGACAACCAAGCAAAATTCAGCATCGTCAACCGACCCTACCGTGCCGAATCCGAGACCATGCTTTGAATCGGGTGGACGACCGAATTATTCCATAATTTTTCAAAATGTTGAGATCGACCTTTTGTCCATTGTCGAGGTAAGAAACCACGTTGAATTAAATTTCGAACACAGGAGAGTACCACTCAAAAGGTAATTCCATTAATTCCGATGAAGTGACATCTTCGAATTGTACATTATTTTCGCTTTGGAGGAAGTAGCACCACGGTAGAATTTGATCGGCCTCGCACCGTCGTTACGTACCTCTTCGACCACCATACCCTCGATCTTGTTAGAATGGATCGGGGTTAGGGTCATAAGTATGTACGTAGTGGTTAATCTTTTCGTACATCGATTTGTATTCTTCGTTCTTCTCATCTTCGAGAGAGATCTTCGAATTGCGGCTTCTTCCGACTTATTGTCGCCGCTTCTTGTTCGATTTCTTTTTCTTCTTCGAACTATCTTCCCAATCAACATTGATGGCCGGTTTCTCCGTCCAACTCGTCCTAGCGTCTCTACCACGGCCTCGTCCCCGGCCTCGACCTCGGATGCGAGTTGTGGAGAAACCTTCACCATCTCGCCGAAGGGAGTGGTGAGTGACCGTTGGACTAGAACTTCAGTGTTCTTCGTTGTCCCGAACTTTCTTTGCTTCATTCGTTACGGTATCTCCTGGAGAAGATTGTTTTCTTCGGCGGTGCATAATAAGCCGCGTCTTCATGGATTCCAATCTCATGTACGGAGAATGGTTGTAAGTCACCTTTGATGCACTCGTTCCCCTCCATCGTAGTATTTGATGCACTCGATGTAGAGATGATGGTACCATCCCGTTTTCATGTATCCATGGTCGGCCCAAGAGAGCGTTGAACGACGTTTCGAATCAATTATGTGAAATTTTGCGGTTGTCTTTGCTAAGTCACCGGTCTTCATTAGTAGCGTTATTGATCCGAGGGCTCTTTCTCCTTTCTCGGTCGAATCCTCTTAATAACATTTTGTCGGCCTCGAGCTCACGAGCATCAATTTCCAAGTATGCTAGTGTTCGAAGACTCATTATATTTATTGATGCTCCCGGATCCACCAATACTCCGGAGAGTGTAAACTTTCCGATTGTAACCGAAATGTACAACGGTCGGTTGTGATCCGTCGTCCCAAGTAGTAGGTCATTGTCCGTGAAGGTAACACCTCGCCGTTCCTTTAACGAGCAAACCTCATCTAAGGAATCTCCAGCCATTCGAGCTAAGCAAATTTCTCGGATCAAGTAAGGCCTCGATCGAGCTTCTCTCATCTCCTTTGATAAGATGAGAGCGTCGTAGATGCTCGCTTGGCCGGTAGTTTCCTAAGATGGGCTAGCACGTTGTAGTCCACTTTATTTCCATGTGTCTCGGCTTCTTCTCGAATGGGTATTTCTTCTCGCCTGGGTTGGTTCTTCGAACAACCACCGCTTTCCTTTGTCTTTTGGACCCATTCTCGGAGGTAGTAACTCTTCCACTTCTTAAGTTGACTTCGTAATTTCTTCCGAATCTAGTGTCGAGCTTGTCGTGTCTCCTTCCCGAATCGGAATGACAGCTCTTCCGGATTATCCTCGAATCCGAAGGCTCTAACTCTATCGCGACCGGAGCTCCTCGAAACTCGCGATAGATTCGTTGCTTCGTTGAACTCTCGTAGCCTCCTTTATGGATGCCTTCTTCGTTATTTTGCTCGTCGAGATCGTGTATGATTCGAGAATTGTCGTTGATGTCGAAATCGATGTCCGGATTATCGCTAGTTACGTAATCGTTAGAAACAGCCAAAACGTAGCCAACGCCATCACCCTTATCATTATATGATCCCACCGAAGTGAGCAGATAATCATACAAAATCGCAGGTTCGAGGGATTTCTCCCCCGAATCGAAACAACTATCCTAGGATAAGCAGCTCCTAGTCTAGCTTTAGGAGTCTCGGTCCTCTCTTCTTCGTCGATTTTCTTCTTCTCTTCAATCGTCTCCTCGTTGAGGTGGTTCTTCTATCGCAAGTGATAGTACCGGCTTAACAGGTCTCGAACTCGAATTAAGGCTCGCACCGAGGCGGTTCGGATGCCGTCTAAAATCTTTTCGAAGACCTCGTCCAAGCGGTAGTCCATCCATCGTCGGCCATATAGGGATCTATCGAATGATGGGATCGGCTGAGATAACATCGACGGAACCTCCTTTCCGGGGTTCCTTCATGTACTCCTTCGGGATCGTTATATTCCCTTTCCGAAGGTTGTCATCGAGCCAACTTTTGAAGGTAATGCAATCTTCTATCTTGTGCCCAAGCATCCGGTGGTAGGGGCAAAAGTCGGGATCACCTTTCTTGTTGACTTCCTCCGGTCTTTTAGGCTCGGCACTCGGAAATCCGGAGTCTTCATCGACTACGAAACATTTTCGAGCATCGCTTCATTCTTGAACGGATATTCCCCGCTCGAAGCTCCCTCAATGTTCGTTGTGGACGAGGCGGTTGTTCATACCGCGGAGATGACCGATAGCCGGGTCCGGGTTGCCGGTAATTCGTCGTGGTTGCCGCGGCCGTTCGTGGTATTTCAGATCGGCTGCTTCGCCTTTGTCAACCGCCGCAACGATCCCGGATTTCTTTTCAAAAGTCTTCACTGTGCTTTTGCTTGTCCGTCTTGTCGGCGAAACTTAATTGCTTCGCCTCTTCTGCAAGCTTCCGGCCTTGCTTAACAACTTCTCGAAAGTCTTAATAATGAATCCTTTGAGGAGAAGTGCTATCGGGCCGTGAATGCTTTTAAGTAAGATGCCGACTGCATGTTGTTCTTGTAGTTGTGGTTCACACTTCATGCTTAAGTTCCTCCATCGAAGTAAGTAATCCACCAAAGTTTCGTTCGGCCTTTGTTTCTCTACCACTAAATCACCTATAAGGATGTGGTGCCGAGCTCCGCGAATCGCTCGATGAAGAGGTTCTCTAGTTCCGAGAATGTCTTCACCGAACCATTTGCAATTCCGCATACCCGCCGAAGGCGATTCCCGACAGTGCCGCCGACGAACCGTCGGAAGAGTAATGCATCGCTCCCGCCGCATTGCAACAACCGGCACGAAAGTGTGCAACATGCCGTCTGGGGTTCCTGGCTCCATCGAAGGTCTTGAAAAGAGGTGGTACGAAGCCTTTGGGTATCGGATAGCCGTCGAATTCTTCCGGGCAAGGTCTACCCGTCCGAATGGATGTCCCGCTCTTCGATCGTGCTAAGTCTTCTCGCACTCGCCGTTCCACCAAGTTCTCGATATCCTTTTCGTGGATCATACTTCGTGTTGTATCCTTTTTCGCTCGATCATCCCCGTTGACGAATGTAATCTCCTTTCCTCCGTCTACAATGTGAATGACCTCTCGGGGGTGTCTCTCTTGTGGTCGTACTCGACTCTGGAGAGTGGCCAGAGCTACGCCCATCTCTTCCATCCTTTTCGCCATTCGAGCGATCGTGTCGTCTTCTCCCGAAGCCGCCTCCTCATCGCTCCGGCTCCTCTCTTCGCGGCCGCAGGAGCACCTTGCGAAGCCGATGAAGCTCGTGTTTCGACCATGTTGATTTATCGCATATTCGTCGTCCATGAATTCCGATGAATCAATCTCGTCTCCGAACTTTTCTTCTTTCTTTTGCCAATCGTCGGATATCGGTTCTCAACTTTTCCATGGCATCTTCTAGCGGGCTTTCGTGTGTCCTCGCGTTGTCATGCGATAGCCGCGGTCCCTTCACGAGTCCCCTTTATCGCAAGTAGCACTTTCTTCGCATTCAAGTCTCCCGGCGAGACTTTCTTTCTCGGCCGTTGTTTCAATCTCAACCGCCCAGCAGTGGGACGCCATACCATCCTTCTAGCAGCAGAAGGTCTAGGACCGCATGGTCCGTCACCCAAATGCCGGAAGGTGGTATCCTCCCTAATCTGTAATCCCGAGACGACGACGGCGGACTAGCCTTCATTCTTTTACTCGGCCTTTCCGTCATGACGGCGGGTTCTACTCGGGCCCAAGACGGGATTTGACTCGGCACCCGCCCTATCCTTCGTAGAATCTCCGATACGGGCAGCTTTTCCTTCTTTGCTAACTTTTCTACCAAAGTTTGCAGCCGAGCAAACGGCGTAGTTCTAGTCCTTTTCTTGCGACTATCGTTGTAATATGCGGGCCGAGGTAATGCGGCAAAGCAATCATGCGAACATTTTCCTCGTCCTCTCGCGGCGAGAGGGGATGGAACCCGCTTCCTCCCAAAAGTGGTATGTAGTCGAGCAACGGTGTATATTCCGGGCAATGGTGTATATTCAGCAGCTTCCGGATTTCCTCCAGAAAGCAATTTCAAGCAATCTCCGGCTTCTCTCGGCGATCCTTCTACTTCGTTTCTTCTTCGGGTCCTCGTCGCTGATGGAATCTTCGAACCGGACCCGATTTCGAAAACGAAGGTCTCACAGAAGATCCGTACCCTCCACGGTAACGAGTTTACCATAATTCCGGATTTCTTTCCCTTTAATTTGCGTAAGACTGGGTAGGAGCAGTAAACAACTAGACCAAATGGGGGTAGTAAGAACAGTCCTCCTCACGGACAAGCAAGACTCCTCTCGCCGGATCCTTTGCAGGGGAGGAAACTCTTGGGTCGACCTAAGGTCGAACTCGCAGCGGCTTCTCACCTTCGCATACCTTGTTCGTCGCTGCAAAGAGGGAGACGTCGGTGATCTCGACATTCGTGTTTTCAAATCCTTGTCCAAACCGGATGATCCCATTGTCTGGGCAACTCATCCTTATGCACAACGAAGTCCAACTCCGTTGGTGAAGGAGAAAATCAGCTTTGGGGCATCCATTTCCGCATGGTAGATTCTCGGTTGTCGGTCCCAAGTTATGCTTCTTTTCTTTAGGACGAAAAGAAAGGAATTGAAAAGAGTCCGAACTCATTCTTGTTCATGTATTTATAAGAAGGAATCATTTGTTAAAAGAATCATTTATTAAAGGATTTGTTTATTTAGAACGGAATGTTCAAAGGTGTAGAGAAGGTAAGGAATCCGATTCCGAGTTGGAAAGGAAAAGAAGGTCTTATGCAAGACTTCTCGACTCGAAGGATCACTCCTAAACTAACACCTATTGGGGGTCCACCCCACCTCGTAAATGAGGTAAAAGGATCTCGAACCTCTCTGCTTAGGGGTGTCTAAACAATGGCTCCTAAATCCGAGAGAATGTTGGCTATACTCGTCCAAGGTAGAAATGAACATAGTATTCCAACGGAAAGAAGGGTAGTTCGACCCATTAAGGACATGGATACACTACCGATTTTTGAAAGCGTAATTATTCGATTATAATGGAGAGAGGAATTCTCCTCAACGGAGTCGCCGTAAGTTGTCGGCATATTTTTAGGTTGTGTGTTTTATTTTGAAAAGGGGGTCGCCTAACGTAGTTGTCTGGCGAATTTTTAATTTAATTTAAATAAATAATTTTGAAAAGTAGTATTTGATTTTGAAAATAATTTTAAATTTGAAGGTTTTAAGATATGAGATTAAACCGATCTCACATCCCAAATAGTTTATATAAACGAGCACCGCACCACAAACCGTGTATCTATCCCTAAGGATAGACACACCGTTCGACGGTGGGGCTCGATTAAATAAACTAGAAGATTTGTGACATCCGTTTGGTCTCGCGAACCAATTTTATAAGCCGACAAATTCCCCGCTTAATATGAAAGCATTAAACAGAGTTTATATTACTCCGGGTTCTTTTAAAATTCCCTATAAGGGCAAGCCCCTATAGTTAATTACATCTTAAGTGATGGGAATCACCTAAGAAAACTCTCGATAATAATCAATAATTTTGCTCTCAAGGATTTCAAAGTTTAAGTTTTTCAAGGGATTGAATTTTGGAATTTCAATAGGGAATGGATCAAATGTGGAACATTTTGTTTTGGGAATCAAAGGAAGAAAAGTAGGAGAAATCACAGATTCGAAGCGAACTTCGGTAATTTCCCGACTATCCTATTGTTTGGCTTGAGTTTAGAAAGTCCTAATATTTATTTAAATGTTTTGATCTTCGCCAATTTTAATTAATTAGGGCTTATATTTGTATGATAAAATCAAACAAATAGACCTCGAAGATGCGAGGGTTTATTGTCGTACCGGACGACTACCTCGAATCCTAAGACCTAGCTAGGGCTTAATTTGCAATGCAAATGCCTAACGAAGGGTCGAGGATTTATGTCGCACTAGGCAAACTACCTCGAAGTCCTATGGCTTTGTTATTTAATTCTAGGAAAGTTTTGTTGAAGTAGACTCGTGTTTCGCCGATGACGATGGCCGTGCTGCCCACCATGCTCCGAGCTCCTTGTTGTCGCAGAGGTTTAGTTTTAGAAGTCATAAATCAGTGGATGAGAAAAGTGTTTTGGTTTAGAGAAAATCTTAATTTCCAAGTGTTTTCAATACTTTAATTAAAACAAATCTTAAAGTTGATTATAACGACACCTGGCTAAGATCCCACTGCTCCATCCTTCCGCATCATTATTTTTATCGGATTCACTTAGTCCAAATGAATTTGCTAAACTCAACCGAATGAGTTCCACACTTTCATTTAGCACCGTGGAAATCCCGTTAGCAACACGTAGGTTACATCATCCGAGGTATTCCCGATCATCCAACAGGACGTTTTAATTTAATTGTAATCGTAGTTTTGTGTTCCGTTTGTGATTAAATTTTGAGTTGTTTTATATTTTCGAAATGTCGTGGCGATGAATTTTATCTCGCAATGACTTTTAACTTAGTTTTGGTTTCAGCTTTAGTGACTATCCTAAAGGTGTGGGTTTTCATGCAACAGCTTGTTTATCATGCAAGAAAAGTAAGTGCGATGCGATTAAATAAATCAGCAATGATGTAAATTGCAAGAAAGTAAATCGCAATAAAATAAAAGCGTACTCGAAGGGTCTTCCCGTCATTCCAAGCCGCACTTAAAACACAATTAGAATATTTAAGCAAGTTCCTAGGTAAAGCTAAGGGAAGGGTTATGGTTTTCTACCAAATTCCTAATCCTATAGCCTAGTCATTTCCTATGACGTCTAGATTCCTCGTGTTTTTGCTCAAGACGATTTTCTTCATCAAAGAACAATTAAATTCAATTGTTCTTATAAACATCCTATCATATCGAGAAAGTGTTTAAGAAGAATCTTAAACATCTTTTCAATATTGCTAGAATTGTTTTAAGTCCAAATGGATTCAATTACACAAATGAATTAATCGTCCAAGGATCTCAAGTTTTGTTATCTTCGTCAAATGAACTAGGACATTCGAATATCCTATGGTGAAGTAACATTTCATTTAATATTCTCGTTTAGGAGTTATGATAACTAAAGCTTTTGAGGGTAAATTGGTGTTCAAATGGTTTGTGATTTAGTTTAATTTCCATTAATCGGTTTAAATTTGGAATAAGTGTTCAAGTTATTTTAGATTTATTTTGAATTCTTTATGTCTTGGTGATGTTATATTTAATTCAACTTAATTTAATTTAATTTAATTTAATTGAGTTTTAATTTAATTCAATATTAATTCAATTTAGCTTGATTTGATGTTACATTAAATTAATTTGATTTGATTTAGTTTTAATTTAATTTGATTTAATTTAATTTAATTTAATTTAATTTAATTTAATTTAATTTAATTTAATTTTTAATTTGGTTTAACTTAATTTAATTTGGTTTTATTTATTTAATTTAATTTAATTTAATTCATTTAATTTAATTTAATTTGTTTATTTAATTTAATTTAATTTAATTTAATTTAATTCAACTTTTAATTTTAATTTAATTTAATTTAATTTAATCCAATTTAATTTACTTAATTTAATTTAATTTTTAATTTAATTTAATTTTTTAATTCTAATTTAAATTTTAAAAGAGTTTAATAATTTAATTTAATTTTAATGATTGAGTCTTTAATGTTTTGAATTTGAGTTATCATTTTAATTAAGAATCGAATATTAATGAGATGATTAATTTAGGGAATTTTAAATTAAAGAATAAATCTCTTCCTAATAATATCCCTATTTTAATAACTCCAATTTTATTATTCTTCCAAATTCAATCAATTATTTAATTAAGGTTTAATTATTTTAAATTGTTTAATGGATTTCTACCCTTTAATTATTTAAATTTCAATCATCCAAATCAGATTAGGATCAAATATTTTACTTATTAATTTTTTATTAAACCTAAAGTTTTAATTAAGGGTTAAAATTTTAATTACCATTTTGCCCTTTAAGCTTAATAATTTCATAACTCACTAAATTGAACTCAAATGAACTTGAAATTTTTATGTGACTTCACTCATATGTCAATAAAGACATGAGAGGAGAAAATGTGATTTTTCTGTATTTAATTTATTTATATAATTATTTTTTGTAGAAAATAGAGATTTCCAAGGAAAATTTAATAACATGACCAAGGGAAAGTTTCTGTCCTTAAGAAAATTAGGGGATATTCCTAATGACCAGAGGACCACTTGGACCAATTTTGGTGATTTTTTGAATTATATTATTTTTATTATAATTATTTTAAGTTTTGGAGTGTTAATTAATTTAAAAATAAAATAAATGATTGAAAAATGAATTTTATATTTTTCAAAAATCTCTCTGATATCAAGGAAATCAGAGAATCAAATTTTACAATTTTCTGATTTTTCTATGATTTATTATAATTATTTTAGTGAAAATGCTAGAAAATACATTTTTTTTAATTTTAAAATTACCCTAGAGCTTTAAAATTTAATATCTCACTAAATAGACCTAAGAAAAATATGGGGTTTGTTCCTAAGTGATTAAAATTCAAAATGTGACATTTTGGTGAATTTTATTATTTTTGTGATTTTTATTATTTTTTAATTATTAAAATATTAAAATAATATTAAAAAATCAACTTTTTAGAAAATTGAAATTTTAATTTTCTTAAATTCCCTAATATCAGAGAGGCTCCAAAACCAATTTGGTGAATTTTTAAAAGTATTTTGAAAGTTATGAATTTTTAAAGTTTAAAATGACTAAATGGCTTAATCAACCCAATTAAGTAGGGCTAACCAAGTCCAATCGACCTCAAATTTTTATGGTGAGTTCCTCTGATCCTAAAGGTCAGTGGAGAATTGATTTCAAGTCAATTTGATGTATGGTTAACTCTAATTAATTAGAGATCCATTTTGGGTGTTTAAGCCAATTAGGGTTGTTTTAAATGAACTAACTCAAAACCTATTTTTCCTAGTGTCCTCTGGTCATAAGGAACATCACCAGATTTTCCTAGAATTTATTTCACAACATGCTATTTATTGAATTAAAATACTCAAAACAAGTAACATGAATTTGAAAAATCAATAACTCTTCATAGGATGGCCTCTCGACTTCGGAAAATTCAGTGGAATGTTCCCAAATTCGTAGGCTTCAAAAGCCCTATGGTCTCATGCCATGGTGAATTGTATACATGCATGGAGAATTAAAAATATGCAGAGAGTAAATAAATTATTAAAAATAAAATACTTGATGAAATTAAATAATTTCTTTTCCACATTATTCTCCTCTCGTTCACTCGAGCAAGAGGGTATTTTTATTTTATTTTTCCGATTTTTCTACACAAAGTTATGAATTTTCAAGTTTAGGAATTAAATAAATCAGAAAAATCCCTAATTTTCTATTTATCCACGCGGCGCCGCGTCAACCTCGGCAGCCTCCGAACGCACACGCGTCGCGCTCCCATTCGACGCCGCCATCCGAGCTCGCAGCCCGGGCCCCGCGGTTCTCGTACCGTCTCCCCGATCCGACGCGATCCCGGCCGTCCGTCCGCGCGTGTATCGAATGGACGACATCCGTTCATCGTCCCCGAGTGTCCTCACCCGAGAGCCGTCCACACTAAATCCCTAATATCTCACTCGATACTCAATGGATTTTCATGTTCTTATGCTCTATGGATTCGTCTTCAAGAGACGAACACATCTATACTAGCGATCATGCATCGAAATTAAAGCATTTGAAATGGAGAATCTCCGTAAGCTCGGGATGAAGAATTAGCTCATACCTTTGCTCGCAGAAGTGTGGCTTCGATCCGAGGGTTGTTGCACCTTCGATTGGATCCCGCAAAGCTCCGCATGAAGTCTCCTGGTCCGGTGAATTGTCTAGTGGGATTTCGACCAAGCCCGATCACAAAGCTTGGAGGCCGGAGCAACTCGGGTGGCCTCGAGATGGGGCTTTGTCGGCGGACACCTTCCCTCGGTCCGGTGAAGGTGTAGAACCAATCAATTTGGGGATTGGCTCACCGTGGAGAAGTGTCCCGGTTTTGGGCCTAGATTTCAACTCGAAATCGAGCTCACAGAGAAGAAATGGCAGGGGGATCTCAGCTGGGATCAAGTGCTCGTGTATGGGGAGGAGTCCGGAACAATTTTGCGTAGAGTTTCCTTAAGGTTTGTTTCACGCACCTCTCATGGCCGAGAGGGGTGGTGTTTAAATAGGAGAGGGTGGAGGGCCTCCCGTGGAGAGTTAGGGCTTGGGATCACCGCTTCTCGGCAAGAGAAGAACAGCCTCCAATGGCCACCGAGGATGTGGGCAGCCTCAACAGTGAGAATTCCAAGTCGGGCTCACATGCGAGCTCTCGGCCATGGTGTTTTCCGGCGACCCGTGCGGCCGGCCGTGCAGCATGGGTCACCCTCGGGTCCAGTGGGTCGTGATCTAGAGGTTTGTGCAATCAATCGGCCATGGACATGTGTAAAGGGTTCGAATCAAAATGGAATGGGAAAGGGTTAGCTTTTGGGTCTAAATGGGTCAACCCTTGGTTTTGGGTTAGGTTCACCCTCCAAGGTCAATTTGGGCTGAAGGGAAAGTCACTTGGATCAGCTTGATTAGTGGGGTCAAGTCACAATCCAAGTACAATTAAGTCTAAGCATGGTTTAGATGGAGTCATGGAAGTGGTTAATCACTCTTAAGAGAATATGGAAAGGGCCTCCTCCTCTTGCCATCTTGGGTATGGTGAGGTGGAAAGTAGATTCCATGGCTCTCATGGCTCCCATGTGGCTCATGCATGGCTTCATGGCTCACCTTTGGCTTGAGAAAAGTGAAGTCAATTTCATGGAAATGGATTTAAGGAAAATTTTGGTATTTAGGGGTGATTTGGCATGAGGCTTGATTTGGAATTATTTGATGATGAATTTAGGACTTAGGTAATGGCTTTAATTAAGTGGATGGCAAATGGAGATGTCATGTGGGCTTTAGGGTGGATTTTGGGCTTTTTGAAATGGTTTTAGATGGGCTTTTAAGATGGTTTAGGAAAGTGGGCTTTTGAATTTTAAAATGGATTTTGGGATGAAATTTTGTAAAGAGATTGGGCCAAATAATTGTTGGGTTTAGCTCATGGATGTATCATGAGTGACTTGAAGCAAATTGGGGGTGATTTGGGTTTGAATTGGGTTGAATTTGGGTTCTTTTGGTGAATGGGCCAATATAGGTCCAAGTGGGCCAAGTTGGGCCAATGTTGGGCTAGGGTTGAAATTGATGTAAAATTAATGTTGAGAAATGTTTATGGGAGTGTTTCAAAGAGGTTTTGACTTTGGTTGGGCTTTGATTTTGGGGTTTGGGCTCATTTGGGTTAGGTTCGGGTTTAGGTCAAAATCGGGCCTTAATGCTTTGGGTTGAATTTCGAGTGGGGTTTAGGTCCAAATTTTTGGGCAAATCATGTTAGGGTTTTGCTTGTGGGGATGCTAAGGAAGATTTAGAAAAGATTTGGGGTTAATTGGAGTTGAATTGGGTGAGTTCGGGTTAAGTCTCGGGTCATGGGTCCAAATTGGGCTTTAATGCCAAAAGTGAAATTGGATTCAAATGTCAATCAAATTGAACTTGGATTTGGTCTAGATTGGTGTTGGGAATGTTGAATTGAAGTTTAGAATTGAATTGGACCAGAATTTGGGTCAATTGGATAGGTTTGGTTTGATATTGGGTTCACTTTGGGTTAAAATGGGCAAATCTGGGGTTTTGACAAAAGTGGGGTAAATTGACAAAATTGGACAATGGTGTAGTTGAACAAAATGAAATTGGGAATATTTGGGATTTTCTGAAATTTTCTAGGAATTGTCTGAATTTTTGGATTTTTGGGTCAAGGGGAGTATTTTGGGTATTTGGAGGGTATTGGGAGGTATTTTTGGAATTTTTGATATTTTTGGGTATGGATGATCAATTTGAGTGATGTGGAAATGTTTGGGATTGATTTTGGGGAATCTTGGGTAATTTAGGTGATTTTGAAAAATTTGGGTAATTTCAG
>JAKZJZ010001133.1:0-31152 GCA_022702705.1 Papilionanthe hookeriana x Papilionanthe teres | reverse complement strand
ATTAAGTATTTAACGAAGAAGAAGGATGCAAAACAAAGATTAATTAGATGGATTCTTCTTTTGCAAGAATTTGATTTCGAGATAATAGATAGGAAGGGTGCTGTTAATAAAATTGCCGATCATCTGTCCAGGCTTGAAACTAAAAAAACCTCTCTGTGATACTGAAGAAATTAATGAAAATTTTATCTGAAGCTAAGACTTATTTTTGGGATGACCCATTTTTATATAAATAAGGAAATGATTTGATTATTCGAAGATGTGTGGCTTTAGAAGAAACTTATGAAATTATTCAAAAAAAATCATAATTCTGATTATGGAGGACATTTTGGAGTTGATAAAACTTCATATAAAATCTTACAACCTTGATTTTATTGGCCTATAAATTTTAAGGATGTTAATGTTTATATTAAAAATTGTGATCAATGTCAACGTGTAGGCAATATTTCTAGAATAAATGAGATGCCTCTCAATTATATGTTGGAAGTTGAAATATTTGACGTTTGAGGATTAGATTTCATGGGACCATTTATACCATCTTTCGAAAATACATACATTTTGAGAGCAGTAGACTATGTATCTGAATGGATAGAAGTTGTTCCTTTACCTCGATGTGATGCTCAAAGTGTTGCAAAGTTTTTAAATAAGAATATATTTTGCAGATTTGTGATACCAAGAGTAATCATAACTGATGGGGGAAGTCATTTTAGAAATGCGATTATAGAAAATTTAGTAAAAAATATCATATTATCCAATCATGAAATTAAAAGAATATTGAAAAAGATTGTTAATCCAAATAGAATGGATTGGTCAATCAAATTGGATTATGCTTTATGGGCATACAGGATTGCCTACAAAACTCCTATAGGAATGTTCCCACATAGACTAATTTTTAGGAAACATTGTCATTTACCAGTTGAACTTGAGCATAAAGCATATTGAACTATTAAAGAGTTCAATTTTAATTTGAATGATGCTGAAGAGATAAGTAACGAATCTTATGAAAATTCTAAGATTTATAAAGAAAAGATGAAGTTATGACATTATCGGAAGATTCTTACTAAAATCAAAAGATTCTTACTAAAAATCTTGAGCCAAGGCAAAAAGTTTTACTATATAATGCTAGATTGAGAATTTTTGCTGGAAAACTTAAGTCCAGGTGGACAGGTCCATTTATGATGATGAAAGTTTATCCATATGGAGCTGTGGATATTAAAGATCCTAAGACTGGAAAAACATTTAAAGTGAACGGTCATTGACTTAAACCTTACTTTTCATTCGATCAATCTAAACCTGATGAGAGGCTGATGTTGGGTCACTCAAAATAAGCTCTGGGTATGTCAAGCTGATGACGTTAAACCAAGCTCTTTGTGGTAGGCAACCAATTTTTATCAGTGTGCTTTGTTTTATGTTTGCTTTGTGTGCTTTTATTTGGTTTGATTTGAGAAAAGTGGTAGAATTTTGGAGTTTTATGTTTTAGTGGTGTTTATTTGACCTTATTTAATGACTTAGAGGAGTCAAAATGAAGATTTTAACTTTTGGCAGAATGTTGCAAAAATGTTCACTAGCGGTATGCACTGCTGGTTAGCGCATAGGTTCCACAGTTATAAAAAAATGTGAAAAATGAGGTTCTAAAAGGCTAAATCACGGGTGAGTAGTTTTTGTAGTTATTAAGGAGTTTTAACACGTCTAGGGTCGGTTTTGTCCTTTCCCAAGTCTATAAAAAGACTCCGAATTTATAAGATATTTGCCCTAGTTCTTAATTTCTTTCCTGAGTCTTAAAAAGAGTATTTTGAGTGAAAAAATGTTATCTTGGGAGAGCGAAGTTAAGAAGAAAGAGGTTGCCAACAAGAAGAAATTTATTTGTGATAGTGCACAAGAGTTATATAATGAATTTATGGCTGTGAGTTGTTGACCTCATTTTTGATGAGGTCTTCTCTTCTTCTCTTTAGTACTTAGGATCTAGCCTTAGGCTTTTCCTTTGACTATCCTAGAGGATTAGAATTGGGACCCACCACTTAGAAATTCAAACCACTTCTTAACTCCCCGCAAACTCCACAAACTTGATTGTAGACCCCTAATCACCTAGAGGGTCGAGATCAAATGTGGAAGTTTAAAGGATGAGTTCCTATAGGACTCTTTGGCCTTAGGATCGCCACAGGTGGCTCGGTCCGGTGAAGGGTCGACTTACACACACACTACACCTATACACTACACTTTCACACACTTCCTAAAAACACACCCATACCCAATTTGACCTCCCGACTCATGCGGGTGATTCACATGGATGGTCCTTAACCCCCAAGCCCTCGGTAAGAGGGTTAGGAACAACATAGTGGGTGCCTCAAATGAGTCCCTTCATGGCTTATGTGGGTTTGATATGGCTTCATGGCTCAACCAAAATTATTTTATTCCACTTACATTCACCCAAGCTTCAATTTTCCAAATTTTCAATTTTTGACCCCCGGGACCCTACACCACAGCTTAGCTACCCAAAACCCTTGAAATTACCCAAATTTTCCAAAAATCTCCAAATTACCCAAAATTCCTCAAAATCAATCCCAAACATTCCCACATTACTCAAATTGATCATCCATAACCAAAAATACCAAAAATTCCAAAAATACCTCCCAATACCCTCCAAATACCCAAAATACCCCCCTTAGCCAAAAAATCCAAAAATTCAGAAAATTCCCAGAAAATTCCAGAAAATCCCAAATATTCCCAATTTCGTTTTGTTCAACTACACCATGGGCCAATTTTGTCAATTTACCCCACTTTTATCAAAACCCCCAATTTGACCCATTTTAACCCAAAGTGAACCCAATGTCAAACCTAACCTACCCAATTGACCCAAATTCTGGTCCAATTCAATTCTAAACTTCAATTTAACATCCCCAACACCAATCTAGACCAAATCCAAGCCCAATTTGATTGGCATTGGGATCCAATTTCACTTTTGGCCTTAAAGCCCAATTTGGACCCATGACCCAAATTTAGCCCAAACTCACCCAATTCAACTCCAATTAACCCCAAATCTTTTCTAAACCTTCCTTAACATCCCCATAAACAAAACACTAACATGATTTGCCCAAATTTTAGACCCAAAGCCCACTCAAATTCAACCCAAAGCTAAAAGGCCCAATTTTGACCTAAACCCAAACTTAACCCAAATGAGCCCAAATCCCAAAATCAAAACCTAACCAAAGCCAAAACCTCTTTGAAACACTCCCATAAACATTCCCCAACATTAATTTTACATCAATTTCAACTCTAGCCTAACTTTGGCCCATGGTAGCCCATTTTGGCCCACCTTAGCCTCTTTACCAAAAAGGCCCATATCCAACCCAATTCAAACCCAAATCACTCAAATTTGTTTCAAACCACTCATGACACATCCCTAAACCAAACTCAACAATTATTTGGCCCAAGCCTTTACCAAAATTTCATCCCAAAATCCATTTTAAAATTCAAAAGCCCACTTTCCTAAACCATTTAAAAGCCCATCTAAAACCATTTCAATGAGCCCAAAATCTACCCTAAAGCCCACATGACATTTCCATTTGCCATCCACTTAATCAAAGCCATTCCCTAAGTTCTAATCACATCATCAAATAATTCCAAATTAAGCCTCATGCCAAATCACCCCTAAAACACCAAAATTTCTCTTAAATCCATTTCCATGAAATTGACTCAACTTTTCCCAAGCCAAAGAAAAGCCATGCAAGCCATAGATAAGCCACATGAAGCCATGGGGGGTTTGACTTGTCACCAAGCTATTAATGGCAAGTGGAGGGAGTCCTTTCCTAAGCCTTCCTTAAGCCATTTTAACCTCTTTAATGCAACACTATAACCCAAAATTAACTTAAACTATTTGGATAGAGACCACACCATCCTCTCTTGGGCGACCCAGCCGATCCTCTCGGCCCAAAATCGAGGCCATGGGGAGGTGCACCCAACCCAAACCAATGGATTGACCAAATTGAAGCCAAAATGGCCTCTTCCCCATTCCATTCCAAGCCACCCCTTTACACATGGCAAGGCCCGATTGATCTGCACAAGCCTCCGACCACGACCCACCTGAGCTTGAGGGTGACCCGACCACGGCCGGCCGGCCACCACAGCCGCCGGAAACCACCGGGCCGAGAGCTCACATGTGAGCCCAAACTTGGAATTCTCACTCGCCGAGGCTGCCTCATGCCCAATGGCCACCATGGTACGTTCTTCACATGCCGAGAGCAGGTGATCCCAGCCCTCAACTCCCCCGGGAGAGCCTCCGGCCATGCCTAGTTTAAACCCCTCACCCTCTCGGCCAAAGGAGGTGCTTCGAACCGGACCATACCAAAACTGCGCCAAAATCACTCCTCACTCCCCTCCGGACTTAGAGCAATTGATCCCCACTGCCCTCCTCGCTCTAATCCCCATTGCTCGAGCTCGATTTCGAGCTCGATTCTCGAGCCGAAACGAGGACACTCCCGAATCTTCCACCAAAATCAAATTAAACTCACCTACACCTTCACCGAGCCAAGAGAAGAAGTTTTCCGGTGAAAGCCCCCTCTCCGGGTCACCCGGTTGTTCCGGACTCCGAAGGTTGTGATCGGCCTTGGTGGAAATCACACCTGAGCAATTCACCACATCCCCGGGCTTCATCCCTAGTCTCCTGCGGCTCCAACGAACGTGCCGAGCATCTCGATCGAGGCTTCACCTCTCGAGCTAAGGTATGGATCAATTCTTCATCCCGAGCTTCTAAACATTCTCCATTTCAAATGAGTCAATTTCAATAAACATTAGCCGTATAGATGTGTTCGTCTCTTCAAGACGAATCCATAGAGTATAAGAACATAAAAATCCATGGAGAATTGAGTGAGATCTTAGGGCTAGAAGGTGGACGGTTCTCGGGTTAGGAGGCTTGGGGACGATGAACGGATGCCGTTCATTTAATACACGCACGGACGGACGGCTCAGATGGCGTCGGACGAGGAGATGATACATGAACCGCGGGCCGCGTGGCGGCCGAGTCGAAGGCGGCGTCGAATAGGAGCGCGCCACGTGTGCATTCGGAGTGCCGAGGGTTGACACGGCGCCGCGTCACTTAAGTAGAAAAATAGGGTATTTTTCGATTTATTTAAATACCAGAACTTCAAAAATCCATATCTTTGTGTAGAAAAATCACAAAAATAAAATAAAAATACCCTCTTACTCAGTGAACAGAGGAGAATAATGTGGAAAAGAAATTAATTAATTTTGTCCAGTATTTTATTTTTGATTAATTATTTACTCCCTGCATTGTTTTAATTCTCCATGCATTCATACAATTCACTATGGCATGAGACCATAGGGCTTTTGAAGCCTCTGAACTTGGGAACATTCCCTGAATTTTCCAAGGTCACAGGCCACCTATGTGAAAAGTTATTGATTTTTCAAATGCATGTTGCTGTTTTGAGTATTTTAATTCAAAAAATTAGCATGTTGTGAAATAAATTCTAGGAAAATTTGGTGATGTTCCTTATGACCAGAGAACCCTAGGAAAAATAGGACTTGAGTTAATTCACTCGGATTAACCCTAATTGTCCTAAATACCCAAAATTAGACTTTAATTAATTAGAGTTAACCATAGATCAAATTGACTTGAAATCAATTCTCCACTGACCTTTAGGATCGGAGGAACCCACCATAAAAGTTTGAAGTCAATTGGACTTGGTTAGCCCTACTAAATGGGTTGATTAAGCCATTTAGTCATTTTAAACTTTAAAAATTCATAACTTTCAAAATACCTTTCAAAAATTCACCAAATTGGTTTTGGAGCCTCTCCGATATCAGGGGAATTTAAGAAAATTAAAATTTCAATTTTCTAAAAAAGTTGATTTTTCATCATTATTTTAATATTTTAATAATTAAAAATAATAAAAATCACAAAAATAATAAAATTCACTAAAATGTCATATTTTGAAATATAATCACTTAGGAACAAACCCCATATTTTTCTTAAGTCTATTTAATGAGATATTAAATTTTAAAGCCCTAGGGTAATTTTAAAATTAAAAAAAAAATGTATTTTCTAGCATTTTCACTAAAATAATTATAATAAATCAAAGAAAAATTAGAAAATTGTAAAATTTGGTTCTCTGGAATCCTTGATATCAGAGAGAATTTTAAAAATGATAAAATTCATTTTTCAACTTATATTCTATTTTTAAATTAATTAATACTCCGAGCTTAAAATAATTCTAATAAATAAAATACAATTCAAAAAATCACAAAAATTGGTCCAAGTGGTCCTCTTGTCATTAGGAATGTCCCATAATTTTCTTAAGGACAGAAACTTTCCCTTGGTCATATTATTAAATTTTCCTTGGAAATCCTTATTTTCCACTAAAAATAATTATATAAATAAATTAAATACAGAAAAATCACATTTTCTCCTCTAATGTCTTTATTGACATATGAGTGAAGTAACATAAAAATTTCAAATTCATTTGAGCTCAATTTAGTGAGTTATGAAATTACTAGGCTTGAAGGGCAAAATGGTAATTAAAATCTTAACCCTTTAATTAAGACCATAGGCTTAATGAAGTTAATAGGCAAAATATTTGATTTTAATTTGATTTGGATGATTGAAATTTAGATAATTAAGGGGTAGAAACCTACTAAACAATTTAAAACAATTTTAATAAACCTTAATTAAATAATTAGTTAAATTTGGAAGAATAATAAAATTGGAATTATTAAAATAGGGATATTATTAGGAAGAGATTTGTTCTTTAATTTAAAAATCCCTAAATTAATCATCCCAATAATATTTAATTCCTAATTAAAATGATAACCCAAGTTTAAGATTTAAAATGCTAAAAGGCTTAATCATTAAATTAAATTAAAGTTAAATTATTTAAAACAAATCCCTTTAAAATTAAAAAATTAAATTAAAAATTATATTAAATTAAATTAAAAATTAAAAATTAAATAAAACTAAATTAAATTAAATTAAATTAAATTAAATTAAATCAAATTAAATTAAATTAAATTATATTAAATTAAATTAAATTATATTAAATTAAATTAAATTAAATTAAATTAAATTAAATTAAATTGAAACTAAATTAAATCAAATTAAATCAAATTAAATTAAATTAAGCTAAATCATATTACATTAAATTAACTTAAGTTAAATTAAATTAAATTAAACCACATTAAACTAAATTAAACTAAGTTAAATTAAATTAAATTAAATTAAATATAACATCACCTAAGACATAAAGAAATTCAAAATAAATCTAAAACAATTTGAACAACTATTCCGAAACTTAAATCCATTAACTAAAATTAAATCACAACCTACTTGAACATCCTCGAAAGCTCGTGATGTCATAACTCTTAAAAGGAGTGTTAAAAGAAGTGTTACTTCACTTATAGGATATTCAAATGTCCTAGTTCATCTGAAGCAAGACAACAAAACTTAAACTCTCGGACGATTAATTCATTTGTGTAATTAAATTCATTTGGACTTAAAACGATCCTAGAAATATTGAAAAGATGTTTAAGATTCGTCTTGAGCACTTCCTCGATATGATAGGATATTTATAAGAACGAGTTGAACTTAGTTGTTCTTTGATGAAGAAAATCGTCCTCAAGCTAAAATACAAGAGCACTAGACGTCATAGGAAATGACCTAGCTATAGGATTAGGAACTTGGTAGAAAACCATAACCTTTCCCTTAGCTTTACCTAGGAACTTACTTTAAATGCTTAAATATTCTAGCTGTATTTTAAGTGCGGCTTGGGATGACGGGAAGACCCTCCGAGGTACGCTTTTATTTTATTGCGATTTACTCTATTGCAACTTATTTAATCGCATCGCACTTACTTTTCTTGCATGATAAACAACGGTTGCATGAAAACCTACACCTTTAGGACGAAACCAAAGCTGAAACCCATAACTAAATTAAAAGACACTACAAGATAAAATTCACCTCCACAACATTTCAAAATATAAGACAACTCAAAATTTAATCACAAACAGGACAACAAAACTACAACTACAACTAAATTAAAACGTCTCATTGAATGATCGGGAATACCTCGGATGATGTAACCCACGTGTTGCTAACGGGATTTCCCACGGTCTAAATGAAAGTGCGGAACTCATTTAGTTTAGTTTAGCAAATTCATACGGACTAAGTGAATTCGATGAAAATAACGGTGCGGGATGACGGAACAGGTGGGATCTTAATCGGTTCTGTTTAATCAACTTTAAGATTTGTTTTAATTAAAACATAAAAAAAAAACACTTGGAAATTAAGACTTTCTTTAAACCAGAACACTTTTCTCATCTCCTGATTTATGACTTCTACAACTAAACCTCTGCAACAACAAGGAGCTCGGAGCATGGTGGGCAGCACGGCCATCGTCATCAGCAAAACCCGAGTCTACTTCAGCAAAACTTTCCTTAGAATTAAATAACCAAGCCGTAGGACTTCGAGGTAGCTTGCACTAGTGCAACATAAATCCTCAACTCTTCATTAGGCATTTGCATGATCATATCATGTAAATTAAGCCTAACTTAGGTCTTAGGAATCCGAGGTAGTCGTCCGATACGACATAAACCCTCACATCTTCGAAGTTTATTTGTATGATTTTATCATACAAATATAAGTCCTAACTAATTAAAATTGGCGAAGATCAAAATATTAAATAAACATTAGGACTTTCCTAAATTCAAACCAAACAATAGGATAGTTTGGGAAGTTGCCGAGATTCCTCTTGGATCCTCGGCTTCTACTTTTCTTCCATTGGATTTACGAAAATAACTGCTCCGAACTTGATCCATTCCCTATTGAAATTCTAAAATTCAATCCCTCGAAAACTTAAACTTTGCAATTCTTGAGAGCGGAACTACGATTATTATCGAGAGTTTTCTTAGGTGATTCCCATCACTTAAGATGTAATTAACTATAGGGGCTTGCCCTTATAGGGAATTTTAAGAACCCGAGTAATATAAACCTCGTTTAATGTTTCTATATTAAACGGGGGAATTTGTCGGCTTATAAAATTGGTTCGCGGACCAAACGGATGTCACAAACCTTTCTAGTTTATTTAATCGAGCCCCATTATCGAGCGGTAGTGTCTATTCTTCGGGATAGATACACGGTTTGTGGTGCGGCGCTTGTTTATATAAACTATTCGGGATGTGAGATCAGTTTGATTTCATATCTTAAAATTTTCAAATTTAAAATTATTTTCAAAATCAAATACTACTTCTCAAATTATTTATTTAAATTAAATTAAAATTCGCTGAGCAATTTACGTAGGCGACCCCCTTTCAAAATAAAACACATAACCTAAAAATATGCCGACATATTTCTGGCGACTCCGCTGGGGAGTGGTTCCTCTCTCCATTTTAATCGAATAGTTACGCTTTCAAAAAATCGGTAGTGTATCCATGTCCCTAATGGATCAAACTACCCTTCTTTCCGTTGGAATACTATGTTCATTTCTCGTCTTGAACGAGTATAGCCAACATTCTCTCGGATTTAGGAGCCATTTGTTTAGACACCCCTAAATAGAGAGGTTCGAGATCCTTTTACCTCATTTCGAGGTGGGGTGGACCCCAATAGGTGTTAGTTTAGGAGTAATCCTTCGAGTCGAGAAGTCTTGCATAAGACTTTCTTTTCCTTTCAACTACGAATCGGAATCATTACCTTCTCTACACCTTTGAACATTCGTTCTAAATAAACAAACCTTCTAATGAACGACTCTTTTAATAAATATACATGAACAAGAATGTGTTCGGACTCTTTTTGTTTCCTTTCTTTTCGTCCTGATGAGAAGAAGCATAACTTGGGATCGACAATCAGAATCTACCTTGCGAAATGGAAGCCCCAAAGTCGATTTTCTCCTTCACCGATGGACTAGATCTCGTCGTTTACAAGGATGAGTCGCCGACAATGGGATCATCCGGTTTGGACAGAGGATTCGAGAACACAAATGTCAAGATCGCCGACGTTACCCTTTTCGCACTGATGGATAAAGTGTCGGAAAGCTGAGAAACCCATGATTGAATTCGACCTTAAATCAACTCGAGAATTTCCCCCTCTGCAAAGGGTTCCAAGTGAGAGGAGTGCGTTGTCCATAGAAGGACCGTTATCTCTACCCCCAGCTGGTCTAGTCGTCTCTGCACCTACCCCGGCTCCCGTCAACGCGAAGGGAAGGAAGTCCAAATTTGTAACGAGCATGTTACCGTGGAGGGTACGGATTTCCGTGCAAGACCTTCGTTTTTGAAATTGGGTCCAGCTCGAGGGTTCCACCCCTAACACGGACTCGGAGGAGAAACGAGCGGGAAGATTGCCGGAAAGGCCGGAAAGTCTGCTAAAGTCGCTTTCCTAGAAGAAATTCCCGAGTACACACCACTACTGAATACATACCATTGTGCGAGTATACACCCCTTTTGGAAGGGAGCGGATTCCATCCCCTTTCCGCCGCGGTGACGAGGAAAATGTCCGCGGAATTGCCTCTACATTACCTCGGCCCGCATACTATAACGACAAAGAAAGAAGAGGGCTAGGATTACACCACTTGCCCGATTACAGACTATGATTGAAAAGTTAGCGAAGAAGGAAAGATGCCCTGTGTCGGAAATTTTAAGAAGGATAGGGCGGGTGCCAGCCAAATCTCGTCTTGGGCCGCGAGTAGAATCTGCTATCGGCTGCAGAAGAACCAAATAAGAAAATGAAGGCTAGCCCACTTGTTGTTGTTTCGGGTTTACGGATCGGGGAGGATACCACCTTCCGACGATTCGGTCGACGGACCTTCGGTCCTAGGCCTTCGTCGCTAGAAGGATGGTATGGCGTCCCACTACCGGCCGGTTAAGACCGAAACAACGATCGGAAAAGGAAAGTCTCGTCGGGAGACTTGAGTCCGAGGAAAGTGCTACTTGCGGTAAAGGGAACTCATGAAAAAGAAACTCGACAATTATCACATGACAAGCTGCGAGGAGGTACGAAAAGACCTGCAGAAGATCGCTATGGAAAAGTTAAGAGCGATATTCGGCGACTAGCGAGGGAAAGAGAGGAGAAATTCGGAGATGAAGTTGACTCGTCGAGTTCATGGATGATGAGTATGCGAGAAATTAACATGGTAGAAACACGAGCTTCGTCGGCTTCACAAGGTGCTCCTGCAAGCTGCGAGAAGAGAGGAGCCGGAAGTAATGAGGAGGCGGCTTCAAGAGAAAGATGATACGATCGCCCGGATGGCGAAAAGGATGGAAGAGATGGGCGTAGCCCTAGCCACTCTCCGAGTCGGGTTCGGCCCCAAAGAGAAACACCCCGAAGTCATTCACATTGTAGACGGAGGAAAGGAGATTACATCCGTCAACGGGGATGATCGATTAAAGAAGGATGCAACACAAAGTATGATTCCGGAAAAGGATATCAAGAGCTTGGTAGAACAGCGGAGTGCAGAAGTCTTAGCACAATCGAAAGAGCGGGACATCCATTCGGACGGGTAGACCTTACCCCGAAGAATTCGACGGCTGTCCAATATCCAGAAAGGCTTTGTACCACCTCTGTTCAAGACCTTTGATGGAGCCGGAAACCCTCGGCAGCATGTTGCACATTTTCGTGCCAGTTGTTGCAACGCCGGTGGAAGTGATGCTTTACTCTTCCGACAATTTGTCAGCAGCCTGTCAGGGATCGCCTTTGATTGGTATGCGGAATTACCAAACGGTTCGGTAAAGATATTTTCGGAATTAGAGAACCTCTTCATCGAGCGATTTGCCGGAGCTCGGCACCACATCACTATAGGTGATTTAGTGGTAGAGAAGCGAGCCGAATGAAACCTTGGTGGACTACATACTTCGATGGAGGAACCTAAGTATGAAGTGTGAGCCACGATTACAAGAACGAGCATGCGATCGGCATTTTACTAAAAAGCATCCATGGCCCGATAACACTTCTCCTCGAGGGATTTACTATTAAGACTTTCGAGAAGTTGTTAAGCAAGGCCGGAAGCTTGCAAGAGGAGGCGAAGCAATTAAGTTTCACCTATAAAACGGATAAACGAAGCCCGTGAAAACTTTTGAAAAGAAGTCCGGGATCGTTGTAGCGATCGACGAAGGCAAGCAGCCGATACGAATATCGTCGAACGGCCGCGGCAACCTCAACGAGATTACCGGCAACCCCGAGCCCGGCTATCGGTCATCTCGACGGTATGAACAACCGCCCGTCCGCAACGTACGTTAAGGGAGCTTCGAGCGAGGAGTATCCGTTCAAGAATGAGGCGATGCCGAAAATGTTCCGCGGTTTGATGAAGACTCCGGATTTCCAACTACCGGAACCTAAGAGACCGGAAGAAGTCGACAAGAAAGGTGATCCCAACTTTTGCCCTTACCACCGGATGCTTGGGCATAAGATAGAAGATTGTATTACCTTCGAGAGTTGGCTCAACGACAATCTTCGGAAAGGGAATATAACGATCCCGAAGGAGTACATGAAGGAACCCCAGAAAGGAGGTTCCGTCAATGTTATCTCGACGGATCTCATTATTCCGATAGATCCCTATACGATTGATGATGGTTGGACTACCGCTTGGACAAAGTCTTCGAAGAAGATTTTGGATCACATCCAAACCGCTTCGGTCGTGAGCCTCGATTCGAGTTCGAAACCCGTCAAGTCGGCGCTATCACTTGCGATAGAAGAACCACCTCAACAAGAAACAATTGAAGAAAAGAAGAAAATTGACGAAGAAGAGAAGACCGAGGCACCTAAGGCTAGACTAGGGGCTGCTTATCCTAGGATAGTTGTTTCCGATTCGGGGGAGAAATCCCTCGAACCCCTGACTCTGTATGATTATCTACTCACTCCGGTGGAATCTTATAATGATGAGGGTTATGGCGTTGGCTACGTTTTGACTGTTTCTAACGATTACGTAACTAGCGACAATCAACCTAATCCGGATGTCGATTCCGATACAATTGACAATTCTCAAATCATACACAATCTCGACGATCACAATGATGAAGAAGACATCCACCAGGAAGGCTACGAGAGTTCAACAAGCAACGAATCTATTTGCGAGTTTCGAGGAGCCCCAATCACAATAGAGTTAGAGCCTTCGGACTCCGAAGCTAATCTGAAGAACTCGTCATTCCGATTCGAAGGAGACACCAACAAACTCGATGCTAAACTTAGAAGAAATCACGAAGTCAACTTAAGAAGTGGAAGAGTTCTACCTCCGAGAATGGGTCCAAAAGACAAAGGAAAGCGGGTGGTTGTTCGGGAAGAACCAACCCGGCGGAAGAAATACCCATTCGAGAAGAAAACGAGGCACATGAAAACAAAGTGGATTACAACGTGCTAGCCCATCTTAGGAAACTACCGGCAAGCGAGCATCTACAACGCTCTCATCTTATCAAAGGAGATGAGAGAAGCTCGATCGAGGCCTTACTTGATCCGAAATTTGCTTAGCTCGAATGGCCGGAGAGTCCTTAGATGAGGTTTGCTCGTTAAAGGAACGACGAGGTGTTACCTTCGCGGACGATGACCTGTTACTTGGGACAACGGACCACAACCGAGCCATTGTACATTTCGATTACAATTGGGAAGTTTACGCTCTCCGAGTATTGGTGGATCCGGGAGCATCGATCAATATAATGAATCTTCGAACGCTAGCATACTTGGAAATTGATGCTCGCGAGCTCGAGGCGGACAAAATGTTATTAAGAGGATTCGACCAGGGAAGGAGAAAGAGCCCTCGGCTCAATAACACTTGCTAATGAAGACCGGTGACTTAGCAAAGACAACCGCGAAATTTCACATAATTGATTCGAAACGTCGTTCAACGCTCTACTTGGGCCGACCATGGATACATGAAAACGGGATGGTACCATCATCTCTACATCGATGCATTAAATACTACGACGGAGGGGAACGAGTGTATTAAAGGTGACTTACGACCGTTCTCCGTACATGAAATCGGAATCCATGAAGATGCGGCTTATTATGCACCTCCGAAGAAAACAATCTTCTCCGGAGATACCATAACAAATGAAGCAAAGGAAATTTGGGACAACGAAGAACCCGAAGTTCTAGTCCAACGATCACTCACCACTCCCTTACGGCGAGATGGTGAAGGTTTCTCCACAACTCGCATCCGAGGTCGAGGCCGGGGACGAGGTCGTGGCGGAGACATTAGGACGATTGGACGAGAGGAAACCGGCCATCAATGTTGATTGGGAAGATAGTTCGAAGAAGAAAAAGAAATCAAGCAAGAAGCGACGACAATAAGTCGAAAGAAGCCGCAATTCAAAATCCCTATTGAAGATGAAAGAAACGAAGAATATAAATCGATGTACGAGAAGATTAACCACTATGTACATACTATGACCACGACCCCGATCCATTCTAATAAGATCGAGGGTATGGAGGTCAAAGAGGTACGTAGCGGTGGTGCAAAGCCCATCAAATTCTACCGTGGTGCTCCTTCCTCCAAAGCTGAAAATAATGTACAACTTGAAGATGCTACTTCATCGGAATTAATGGAATTGCCTTTTGAGTGGTACTCTCCACGTGTTCAAAATTTAATTCGGCGTGGTTTCTTACCTCGACAATGGACAAAAGGTCAATCACAACGTTTTGAAAATTTATGGAATAACTCCGGTCGTCCACCCGACTCAAAACATGGTCTCGGATTCGGCACGGTAGGATCGATTGACGATGCCGAATTTTGCTTGGTTGTCACTGCGAGTCAATGAAAGCTGCATGGAAGCTGCAGAAGAACTCGAAGATTTGCAAATTGGAAACGCTCCACCGAATTCGAAGAAGAGATCAAATCTACGATAGATGAGTTAACGGAAGTTAACTTAGGTACTAGCGAAGAACCTAGACCTACCTTTGTTAGCTCCTTACTCGGTAAAGAAGACTCCGAAGAAATAATCAAGTTATTAATGGAATTTAAAGACTGTTTTGCTTGGAGCTACGATGAGATGCCGGGTTTAGCTCCGGAGGTCGCGGTCCATAAACTAGGGGTAGATCACCGCTCGTTCCGGTCGGACGAGGTCCCGGAAGAATGCGTCTAGAAATCGAACAACAAGTCATAGCTGAAGTTAAAAAGCTAATAGACGCTAAATTTTTCCGTGAAGAACAATACCCGACTTGGTTAGCCAACGTGGTACCGGTCAGGAAGAAGAATGGTCAGATCAGAATTTGTGTGGATTTCAGAGATTTAAACAAAGCATGCCCAAAGGATGAATTCCCTCTACCGATCCCGGAATTAATGATCGACATTGCTTCGACACATGAAATATTCTCGGTCATGGATGGATCTTCGAGATACAACCGGATAAAAATGGCTCCGGAAGATGAAAAACTTACGGCATTCGAACGCCGATCGGAGTATATTGCTTTACACGGTGATGCCATTCGGACCGAAGAACGCGGAGCAACCTACCGAGAGCAATGACAAGAATTTTTGATGATCTCATCCACAATCAAGTCGAATGCTACGTGGACGATGTGGTCATCAAAAGCAAAGTAAAAGAAAACCACCGTACGATTTGAGAAGCTGTTTTCGAACGATTAAGACAATTTAATCTTAAGATGAATCCCTTAAAATGCGCCTTCGGCGTCACCTCGGGAAATTCTTAGGATTCGTTGTCCGACATCGCGGAATTGAAATCGACCCGAAAAGATTAAAGCCATCTTAGAAATGCCACCTCCGGAACCTTAAAACAACTACGATCTTTTCAAGGAAGCGGCATATCTTCGACGCTTTATCTCGGAACTTGTCGGGTAGGTGTCGGCCTTTCTCGGCATTAGTTAAAAGGACGCCAAATTTATTTGGGAAGAGAAATGCCGAGAGGGCCTTCGAGGACATTAAACAATACTTAATGACACCTCCTGTCTTAGCGGCCCCGGTCTCGGGTAGACCGCTAATACTTTATACCGCGGCTTTAGACGACTCTCTCGGAGCCACTGTTAGCCAGAGTCGATGATGAGGGTAAAGAAAATGATCTTTACTACCTAAGCCGTCGTTCTTGCCGACGGAAATAAGGTATCCCGCAATTGAAAAGCATTGTTTGGCCCCGATCTTCGGCCTTTCAAAAGCTCGAGCATTATATGCTTTCTCATAAGGTCAACTGATTTCGAAATTTAATCCGTTGCTGATACTTGATGACCCGTCCAACGCTTTCCGGTAGACTTGCCGGATGGTCGATGATATTATTGCAATTCGATATAACTTTCGTGCCTCTTCGTGCCGTAAAGGGACAAGTCTTAGCGGACTTCCTCGCGGCACACCCTTTGCGGCGGAATCGCCTCTCGATGACGACTTGCCGGATGAACAAATAATGAACCTAGAAGACCACGATGATCGACGTTGGGAATTATATTTCGACGGAGCATCTTCGGCACATAAAGACGAAGAATCGCAAGTGATAGTGCCGGTAAGGCGGGGATCGGACTAATCTTTATAACACGGAGCGGGGGATGTTAAGATACTCCTACCAGCTTGACGGAGCCGTGCACGAATAACGAAGCAGAATATGAAGCCCTTATAACGAGATTGGAATTAACTATTCGAATGGGTATAACGGACATCGACATCTACGGGGATTCGCAATTAATCATCCAACGGATACGCGGACAATACGAGAATTTTAAAACCAAGACTCGAGCAATACTTCCGGTATGCCATATGCATTGTTGGAACAAATTCCGAATGTGACGATCTACGAAATTCCCGAAAGAAAACGCTTTAGCGGATGCACTAGCCCGTCTCGCAAAAGAATTTGCTGTTTGCAAGATGAATCGGTGGAAGTGTCGGTTCACGGACGTCGGGTCCTATCACGGCTCGACATAGACACGATACACGAATCGAAAAAGAAAAAGGATCGATTGCGGCGATAACGGAAAATACGGAAGATTGGCGACAACCATTAATAGATTACACCGCAAACGGGAAAACTACCGAGACGATAGGTCGTTAGCCCATCGGATCAAGAAAAGAACTGCGTCCTACGCATTAATAAACAACACATTATACGGAAGGTCTTTTGATCGAATGTGGCTAAGGTGCTAAGCGGGTCCGAGGCCCGTGAAATTGTTAAAGAGGTGCATTCGGGACTGCGTGGCGCTCACCGATCGGGTCCGAAGATGAAAATGAAAATTAAAAGATTAGGAGTACTACGGCCCTCGATGATGACCGATCGCATGAAAATCGCCAAGAGCGCGTCACCGATGCCGAGTGCGCGGAGTGGTTCTACACCGACCCCCGAATGTGCTTACATCCGAGCGGTTGCATCGTGGCCATTTGAATGTTGGGGCACGGATATAGTGGGTCCGATAGAACCACCATCTTCGAAAGGACATCGCTTCATTCTTGCGGCTACGGATTACTTTTCCAAGTAGGCAGAGGCGGTTCCACTTAGAGAAGTGAAAGCACATCACGTACTACGATTTTTCGAGAACCAAGTTGTTTACCGTTTTGGAGTGCCACGCGAGATCATCTCGGATAATGGGTCGGCATTCGGAAGTACGCAAATCGACAATTTTGTCGGGAGACATGGAATCGGCGGCGATATTCAACAATTTACTACCCAAGAGCAAACGGCTCTGGTGAGGCTTTTAATAAAACTCTCGTTCAAATTTTAAAGAAGACTTTGGAAGATAATAAGAGAAATTGGCACGAGAAATTGTTAGAAGCCTTATGGGCCTACCGGACAACTTTCGAACTCCTACTCGAAGCTACACCTTACGCTCTAGTGTATGGGTCCGAGGCGATGTTACCCTTAGAAGTCCGACTTCCTTCACTCGGGATTGCGAGTTGCGAACAAACTCACGACGAGAAGAGAATGCCGGATTACGACTAGAAGAATTGGAAAGCATCGGAAGGGAAAAGACTTGCGGCGCAGACGGAATTTAGAACTATACCAAGCTAAGATGGTTCGAAGCCCATGACAGACCGAGTCCGCCCAAGAACCTTTAAGGTTGGTGACTTAGTTCTCGTTCTCAAAAGACCTATTCTTGCACACCGCAAGATAGGAGGAAAATTTGAACCCACTTGGGAAGGACCGTTTGTGGTTGAGGTAGTCTACTCAGGAGGCTCCTACCAGCTAGTAAACTGCCAAGGAGAACGACATATGCTTCCGATCAATGGACGATACTTGAAAAAGTATTACACTACCTGATGTTTCGAAGGAGTGAATTTTCCATCCCTAGAAGCACGGGTGAAGTAATTACTTATGACTGGGTCCAGAACCCAAAAATAACAAAAATGTGCTAAAATAAATAAAATCATGATAATAAAGTTTTCTTTGTTTTCTCTCTTCCAAGTCAAAATCTTTTTCTGATCTTTTCCCACTTCATTCTTGTTGAATATAAAAATAAAAATTTTCGTCTTTAATAAACATTTTCTTAATGTTCTTGTTCTTAGTACGGCCCACGATCCTTTTCCTTGTCTTTTCGCGGGGAAATGTCGACCGGGCGGTTGGTCTCGAACTTTAGAAATGGCGTAAGCCTTGCACTCGATGAAAAGAGGGTGAAAGATGGAGCGATAATAGAGATTGACTCGGACTTCGCACCGGCGGGCCCACGATACGAGGAAAGTGGCCGGGTCCCGATTGACCGAGAGGAATTGCCCGGTCGGACGATAATGAAAGTGGGTGGCCCAAGCCACCGATCCGACGACAGGAAAAGAAAAACGGACATCGAAGAAGACAAGAGAATCAAATCACGCAGTCGCTACGGCGGAAGGCGGACTTATCGGCGCCGCGCCCGCGAAACTCGGGAAGTACGAAGAGCTACTCTCACAACGAACTCAACGGAGAAAAAAAATCGCCGTATCCGCGAGATGCTAACTAAATTAGCGACGGACCAGCGCGACGAGGAAGTTGCTTCTTGCCGGTACATATACTTCGAGGATACCGGTTTGCCGGGAACACGAAAAAGGAGACCGGCTCCCGGGACAACGAGAAGAGACCGGAGAAATCTCGAGAGGAACGGAAGAAAGAAGGCTATTACGCCACCGAGATGAAGCCACCGGTAATGCATGACCTTGTTGCGGAAGCGACCCGGGAGGATGTCCCGACCGGACATCATCCCCGAGGAGCCGAGGTATGCGGGGAGAACGTGAAGGGATTGAGCCATATATCCCGCGATACGTCACCGGGCCTCGTTATTTGCAAATTATTCCGGAATACGAGTTAGAAAGAATACGGAATGTCCGGAAGAAAACTTTTGAATACTTCGAGAGAATCGGAGCGGGAGGATCGATATACTTGAAGGCCTCGAGCTACATACGGACGTGTTCTCGGAATATGAACAACAACAAATCGTGGACTGCATCCGGGATTTGAAAAAGATGGGCCGAGCGGGTCGCTTAAGAGAAAACACTTACTCGGAACCCGGAGATGGATGCCGGGGAAGGGGAGAATTACAATACGATGTGGATGTCTGCTATAACCTCGCGAGAAGACGGGAAAGGTAACCCACACAGGATACTCCGTCATGGCCGAGGTGGATCCGATGCCATTAGTAATTAAAAAGATGGTAAAAAGAATGATAACATGGGGGGTATTGCCGGCGGATTGCATACCCAACAGTTGCATCATCAACATTTACAAGAAGGGTGATTGTATAACCCCGCACATAGATCACCACGACTTTGTCGGACCTTTACTGCACGGTTTCTTTTACGAACGAGTGTGATATCATGTTCGGATCGACCTCCGGATAGCGAGGCCCGGTGTGAGTTCCGAGGGCCGGTAAAGATACCATTACCGGTAGGTTCCGTTATGATGCTGAAGGGCAACGGAGCGAGATGTCGCTAAGCATTGCATACCAGGAGTACCAGTGAAGCGGATCTCAGTTACTTTCAGAAGAATGGACGACAGGAAAGCACCTTACCACTTCCAGCCAGACCCGGAGTTAGAGAGCGTCCAGCCTTACGAGCTGTGAGTTACATGGAAAATATCACACCTCCGGCGTACATCCATACGGCATCCTTGCCAAGGATGGCTTGGAAGGTGATGTTATTGACCTTATACCTCACTATTCAGACATGGATATTTGACAGATACCCTTTTGGATGAATTGACAAAGATCATACATAGTCCGTTTTGAGTCTATATGGATTGTATGAGATGTATTCCAGATCGAGTTGTACGATGTATCTTCAGCATGATTGGAATGAAAGTGACCATGTCACAATTTTGGCCTTCACCTCTTTTGTGCAAATTAGTTGGGAAACGCCATTAAAAGTCAAATGAACTTCGAACGAAAACGAGAAAAGAAACAAAAAGAATAAAAGAAAACTTTCCTTAAAATCTAAAAAATGATAAACTCCAAATTCACGATAAAATAAAATTTGAATCGATAAAAGACAAACAAAATGACCACAAAATCTCGATCAAATTTCAAATTCAATCTTTCCAAATTTCGAATCAAATCTCGATCGAATTTCAAATTCGATCTTTTCGGATCTCACATCGAACCTCGGTCGAATTCACACTTACCCTTCCAAATGCGAAGTCCGACTCCGTTCTACTCTCTCCCTTGTACGGGAAGGAAGCGGTTGATTCCATTGACCCGGATCGAATGCGATGGCGAGGAATCACATTCAATCCGAACCGGCAACTTTCGATCAACTCTTCCGAATGGGATATGTAACATCTACATATTCCCTCCTAGTCTATTTCCTTCCAAGAAAGTCTTTTACAACTTTCATGAAATTCTCGAAACACCAAAATTCCACACTTTTCAAATCAACATTACAAATCGTTGCAAAGTCGATTACCCATCAAAATCAACTTTTTGAGGTTGAGGATTTTACATCAGAGATTGCATTTGCTTTAGGATTCTTTCCTGTTGCATTGAAATACATCAAAATCAACTTTTTGAGGTTGAGGATTTTACATCCGAGACTGCACTTGCTTTTAGGATTCTTTCCCTATTGCCTTTGAAATACATCAAAATCAACTTTTTGAGGTTGAGGATTTTACATCCGAGATCTGCACTTCGCTTTAGGATTCTTTCCCTTATTGCCTTTGAAATACATCAAAATCAACTTTTTGAGGTTGAGGATTTTACATCCGAGGCACCGTTTGCTTTAGGATTCTTTCCCTATTGCACTTGAAATACATCAAAATCAACTTTTTGAGGTTGAGGATTTTACATCCGAGACCTATGTCGCTTTAGGATTCTTTCCCTATTGCCTTTGAAATACATCAAAATCAACTTTTTGAGGTTGAGGATTTTACATCCGATACCGCCTTTGCTTTAGGATTCTTTCCCTATTGACCTTTGAATTACATCAAAATCAACTTTTTGAGGTTGAGGATTTTACATCCGATACCGCACTTGCTTTAGGATTCTTTCCTATTGCCTTTGAAATACATCGAAATCAACTCTTTGAGGTTGAGGATTTTACATCCGAGACGCTACCTTGCTTTAGGATTCTTTCCTATTGCACTTTGAAATACATCAAAATCAACTCTTTGAGGTTGAGGATTTTACATCCGAGGCTGCATTGCTTTAGGATTCTTTCCCTGTGCCTTTGAAATACATCAAAATAAACTTTTTGAGGTTGAGGATTTTACATCCAGATACCGCACTGCTCTAGGATTCTTTCCCTATTGCCTCGAAATACATCAAAATCGACTTTTTGAGGTTGAGGATTTTACATCCGATATCTTGCACTCCTTTAGGATTCTTTCCTGTTGCCTTGAAATGCATCAAAATCGAATTCTTGAGGTTGAGGATTTTACATCCAATATCGCATTGCTTTAGATTCTCTTCCTATTGCAATGAAGCACACCAAATCGAGCTCTTGAGGTTAAGGATTTTACATCCAATACCACATTGCTGCGAGATCTCTCCTCATTGTAATGATTCGATCCAATCGATTCGATTTTCTTTTGAGGTTGAGGATGTTACATCTAAAACCGCAAAATTTCGATTTTCATTTCAAATCGAATCCCTTCAAAATTAATCTTAACAAAACTTCGATCTAAATTGAAACTCGAGTTGAAATCTGAATTCACACATCAAAACTTAAAGCTGAAACAAAATTTAAATCGAAATTCCCAGGATCATGTGATTTGGGACTCACCTCCTTTTCCCTTCCCCGGCGAGAGTTCGGGAATCTCCGAGTCTCGGAGATATACTCGACACTCCCCGGCGGAAATTCTTCTACTTCGTCCTAAGTTGGTCACTTGGACATCCGTGTTGGTTTTGTTGATCTTTTCGGTCAACGCCTGATACGCGCGGTGTGCTTGGTTAGCACACCGCACTTATCGGGGGTCCATTTGTTGACCTCATTTTTGATGAGGTCTTCTCTTCTTCTCTTTAGTACTTAGGATCTAGCCTTAGGCTTTTCCTTTGACTATCCTAGAGGATTAGAATTGGGACCCACCACTTAGAAATTCAAACCACTTCTTAACTCCTGCAAACTCCACAAACTTGATTGTAGACCCCTAATCACCTAGAGGGTTGAGATCAAATGTGGAAGTTTAAAGGATGAGTTCCTATGGGACTCTTTGGCCTTAGGATTGCCACTGGGTGGCACAGTGCGGTGAAGGGTTGACTTACACACACACTACACACTATACACTACACTTTCACACACTTCCTAAAAACACACCCATACCCGATTTGACCTCCTGACTCATGCGGGTGATTCGCATGGATGGTCCTTAACCCCTAAGCCCTTAGGCAAGAGGGTTAGGAACAACATAGTGGGTGCCTCAAATGAGTCCCTTCATGGCTTATGTGGGTTTGATATGGCTTCATGGCTCAACCAAAATTATTTTATTCCACTTACATTCACCCAAGCTTCAATTTTCCAAATTTTCAATTTTTGACCCCCGGGACCCTACACCCGCTTAGCCTACCCAAAACTCTTGAAATTACCCAAATTTTCCAAAAATCTCCAAATTACCCAAAATTCCTCAAAATCAATCCCAAACATTCCCACATTACTCAAATTGATCATCCATAACCAAAAATACCAAAAATTCCAAAAATACCTCCCAATACCCTCCGAATACCCAAAATACCCCCCTTAGCCAAAAAATCCAAAAATTCGAGAAAATTCCCAGAAAATTCCAGAAAATCCCAAATATTCCCAATTTCGTTTTGTTCAACTACACCATGGGCCAATTTTGTCAATTTACCCCACTTTTATCAAAACCCCCGATTTGACCCATTTTAACCCAAAGTGAACCCAATGTCGAACCTAACCTACCCAATTGACCCAAATTCTGGTCAATTCAATTCTAAACTTCAATTTAACATCCCCAACACCAATCTAGACCAAATCCAAGCCCAATTTGATTGGCATTGGGATCGATTTCACTTTTGGCCTTAAAGCCCAATTTGGACTCATGACCCGAATTTAGCCCAAACTCACCCGATTCAACTCCAATTAACCCCAAATCTTTTCTAAACCTTCCTTAACATCCCCATAAACAAAACACTAACATGATTTGCCCAAAGTTTAGACCCAAACCCCACTCAAATTCAACCCAAAGCTAAAAGGCCCAATTTTGACCTAAACCCAAACTTAACCCAGAATGAGCCCAAATCCCAAAATCAAAACCTAACCAAAGCCAAAACCTCTTTGAAACACTCCCATAAACATTCCCCAACATTAATTTTACATCAATCTCAACTCTAGCCCAACTTTGGCCCATGGTAGCCCATTTTGGCCCACCTTAGCCTCTTTACCAAAAGGCCCATATCCGACCCGATTCAAACCCAAATCACCTCAAATTTGTTTCAAACCACTCATGACACATCCACTAAACCAAACTCAACAATTATTTGGCCCAAGCCTTTACCAAAATTTCATCCCAAAATCCATTTTAAAATTCAAAAGCCCACTTTCCTAAACCATTTAAAAGCCCATCTAAAACCATTTCAATGAGCCCAAATTCTACCCTAAAGCCCACATGACATTTCCATTTGCCATCCACTTAATCAAAGCCATTCCCTAAGTTCTAATCACATCATCAAATAATTCCAAATTAAGCCTCATGCCAAATCACCCCTAAAACACCAAAATTTCTCTTAAATCCATTTCCATGAAATTGACTCAACTTTTCCCGAAGCCAAAGACAAGCCATGCAAGCCATAGATAAGCCACATGAAGACATGGGGGGTTTGACTTGTCACCAAGCTATTAATGGCGAGTGGAGGGAGTCCTTTCCTAAGCCTTCCTTAAGCCATTTTAACCTCTTTAATGCGACACTATAACCCAAAAATTAACTTAAACTATTTGGATAGAGACCACACCATCCTCTCTTGGGCTGACCCAGTCGATCCTCTCGGCCCAAAATCAGGCCATGGGGAGGTGCACCCAACCCAAACCAATGGATTGACCAAATTAAAGCCAAAATGGCCTCTTCCCCATTCCATTCCAAGCCACCCCTTTTACACATGGCAAGGCCCAATTGACTGCACAAGCCTCCAGCCCTGACCCACCGAGCTTGAGGGTGACTGACCCTGGCCGGCCAGCCACCACGGCCGCCGGAAACCACCGAGGCGAGAGCTCGCATGTGAGCCCGAACTTGGAATTCTCACCTGCTGAGGCCGCCTCATGCCCGATGGCCACCATGGCTGTTCTTCACATGCCGAGAGCGGCTGATCCCAGCCCTCGGCTCCCACGGGAGAGCCTCCAGCCATGCCTATTTAAACCCCTCACCCTCTCGGCAAAAGGAGGTGCTGAACCAGACCATACCAAAACTCTGCCAAAATCACTCCCCACTCCCCTCCAGACTTAGAGCAATTGATCCCCACTGCCCTCCTGCTCTAATCCCCATTGCTTGAGCTCAATTTCAGAGCTCAATTCTCAGGCCAGAACAGGACACTCCTGAATCTTCCACCAAAATCAAATTAAACTCACCTACACCTTCACCGGAGCCAGAGAAGAAGTTTTCCGGTGAAAGCCCCCTCTCCGGGTCACCCGGTTGTTCCGGACTCCGAAGGTTGTGATCGGCCTTGGTGGAAATCACACCTAGGCGATTCACCACATCCCCAGGGCTTCATCCCTAGTCTCCTGCGGCTCCAACGAACGTGCCGAGCATCTCCGATCGAGGCTTCACCTCTCGGAGCTAAGGTATGGATCAATTCTTCATCCCGAGCTTCTAAACATTCTCCATTTCAAATGAGTCAATTTCAATAAACATTAGCCGTATAGATGTGTTCGTCTCTTCGAGACGAATCCATGGAGTATAAGAACATAAAAATCCATGGAGAATTGAGTGAGATCTTGGGGCTAGAAGGTGGACGGTTCTCGGGTTAGGAGGCTTGGGGACGACGAACGGATGCCGTTCATTTAATACACGCGCGGACGGACGGCTCAGATGGCGTCGGACGAGGAGATGATACATGAACCGCGGGCCGCATGGCACTGAGTCAGAAGGCGGCGTCAAATGGGAGCGCGCCACGTGTGCATTCGGAGCTGCCGAGGTTGACACGGCGCCGCGTCACTTAAGTAGAAAAATAGGGTATTTTCTGATTTATTTAAATACCAGAACTTCAAAAATCCATATCTTTGTGTAGAAAAATCACAAAAATAAAATAAAAATACTCTCTTGCTCAGTGAACAGAGGAGAATAATGTGGAAAAGAAATTAATTAATTTTGTCCAGTATTTTATTTTTGATTAATTATTTACTCCTTGCATTGTTTTAATTCTCCATGCATTCATACAATTCACTATGGCATGAGACCATAGGGCTTTTGAAGCCTACGAACTTGGGAACATTCCACGAATTTTCCAAGGTCGAGGCCGCGTCCGTGAAAAGTTATTGATTTTTCAAATGCATGTTGTTGTTTTGAGTATTTTAATTCCAAAAATTAGCATGTTGTGAAATAAATTCTAGGAAAATTTGGTGATGTTCCTTATGACCAGAAGAACCCTAAGAAAAATAGGACTTGAGTTAATTCACTCAGATTAACCCTAATTGTCCTAAATACCCAAAATTGGACTTTAATTAATTAGAGTTAACCATAGATCAAATTGACTTGAAATCAATTCTCCACTGACCTTTAGGATCGGAGGAACCCACCATAAAAGTTTGAAGTCAATTGGACTTGGTTAGCCCTACTAAATGGGTTGATTAAGCCATTTAGTCATTTTAAACTTTAAAAATTCATAACTTTCAAAATACCTTTCAAAAATTCACCAAATTGGTTTTGGAGCCTCTCTGATATCAGGGGAATTTAAAAAAATTAAAATTTCAATTTTCTAAAAAAAGTTGATTTTTCATCATTATTTTAATATTTTAATAATTAAAAATAATAAAAAATCACAAAAATAATAAAATTCACCAAAATGTCATATTTTGAAATATAATCACTTAGGAACAAACCCCATATTTTTCTTAAGTCTATTTAATGAGATATTAAATTTTAAAGCCCTAGGGTAATTTTAAAATTAAAAAAAAATGTATTTTCTAGCATTTTCACTAAAATAATTATAATAAATCAAAGAAAAATCAGAAAATTGTAAAATTTGGTTCTCTGGAATCCTTGATATCAGAGAGAATTTTAAAAATTATAAGATTCATTTTTCAACTTATATTCTATTTTTAAATTAATTAATACTCCAGAGCTTAAAATAATTCTAATAAATAAAATACAATTCAAAAAATCACAAAAATTGGTCCAAGTGGTCCTCTGGTCATTAGGAATGTCCCATAATTTTCTTAAGGACAGAAACTTTCCCTTGGTCATATTATTAAATTTTCCTTGGAAATCCTTATTTTCCACCAAAAATAATTATATAAATAAATTAAATACAGAAAAATCACATTTTCTCCTCTAATGTCTTTATTGACATATGAGTGAAGTAACATAAAAATTTCAAATTCATTTGAGCTCGATTTAGTGAGTTATGAAATTACTTAGGCTTGAAGGGCAAAATGGTAATTAAAATCTTAACCCTTTAATTAAGACCTTAGGCTTAATGAAGTTAATAGGCAAAATATTTGATTTTAATTTGATTTGGATGATTGAAATTTAGATAATTAAGGGGTAGAAACCTACTAAACAATTTAAAACAATTTTAATAAACCTTAATTAAATAATTAGTTAAATTTGGAAGAATAATAAAATTGGAATTATTAAAATAGGGATATTATTAGGAAGAGATTTGTTCTTTAATTTAAAAATCCCTAAATTAATCATCCCAATAATATTTAATTCCTAATTAAAATGATAACCCAAGTTTAAGATTTAAAATGCTAAAAGGCTTAATCATTAAATTAAATTAAAGTTAAATTATTTAAAACAAATCCCTTTAAAATTAAAAAATTAAATTAAAAATTATATTAAATTAAATTAAAAATTAAAAATTAAATAAAACTAAATTAAATTAAATTAAATTAAATTAAATTAAATCAAATTAAATTAAATTAAATTATATTAAATTAAATTAAATTATATTAAATTAAATTAAATTATATTAAATTAAATTAAATTAAATTAAATTGAAACTAAATTAAATCAAATTAAATCAAATTAAATTAAATTAAGCTAAATCATATTACATTAAATTAACTTAAGTTAAATTAAATTAAATTAAACCACATTAAACTAAATTAAACTAAGTTAAATTAAATTAAATTAAATTAAATATAACATCACCTAAGACATAAAGAAATTCAAAATAAATCTAAAACAATTTGAACACTATTCCGAACTTAAATCCATTAACTAAAATTAAATCACAACCTACTTGAACATCCTCGAAAGCTCATGATGTCATAACTCTTAAAAGGAGTGTTAAAAGAAGTGTTACTTCACTTATAGGATATTCAAATGTCCTAATTCACTGAGCAAGACAACAAAACTTAAACTCTCAGACGATTAATTCATTTGTGTAATTAAATTCATTTGGAATTAAAACAATCCTAGAAATATTGAAAAGATGTTTAAGATTCGTCTTGAGCACTTCCTCGATATGATAGGATATTTATAAGAACGAGTTGAACTTAGTTGTTCTTTGATGAAGAAAATCGTCCTCAAACTAAAATACGAGAGCTCAGACGTCATAGGAAATGACTAGCTATAGGATTAGGAACTTGGTAGAAAACCATAACCTTTCCCTTAGCTTTACCTAGGATCTTACTTTAAATGCTTAAATATTTTAACTGTGTTTTAAGTGCAGCTTGGGATGACGGGAAGACCCTCTAGGTACGCTTTTATTTTATTGCGATTTACTCTATTGCAACTTATTTAATCGCATCGCACTTACTTTTCTTGCATGATAAACAACGATTGCATGAAAACCTACACCTTTAGGACGAAACCAAACCGAAACCCATAACTAAATTAAAAGACACTACGAAGATAAAATTCACCTCCACGACATTTCAAAATATAAGACAACTCAAAATTTAATCACGAAACAGGACAACAAAACTACAACTACAACTAAATTAAAACGTCTCATTGAATGATCGGGAATACCTCGGATGATGTAACCCACGTGTTGCTAACGGGATTTCACGCGATGCTAAATGAAAGTGCGGAACTCATTTAGTTGAGTTTAGCAAATTCATCCGGACTAAGTGAATTCGAGGAAAATAACGGTGCGGGATGACGGGAACCGTGGGATCTTAATCGGTTCATTTAATCAACTTTAAGATTTGTTTTAATTAAAACATAAAAAAAAACACTTGGAAATTAAGACTTTCTTTAAACCGAACACTTCTCTCATCTCACGATTTATGACTTCTACGACTAAACCTCTGCAACAACAAGGAGCTCGGAGCATGGTGGGCGGCACGGCCATCGTCATCGGCAAAACCCGAGTCTACTTCGACAAAACTTTCCTTAGAATTAAATAACCAAGCCGTAGGACTTCGAGGTAGCTTGCACTAGTGCAACATAAATCCTCGACTCTTCGTTAGGCATTTGCATGATCATATCATGTAAATTAAGCCCTAACCGGTCTTAGGAATCCGAGGTAGTCGTCCGATACGACATAAACCCTCACATCTTCGAGGCTATTTGTATGATTTTATCATACAAATATAAGTCCTAACTAATTAAAATTGGCAAGATCAAAATATTAAATAAACATTAGGACTTTCCTAAATTCAAACCAAACAATAGGATAGTTTGGGAAGTTGCCAAGATTCCTCTTGGATCCTCAGCTTCTCCTACTTTTCTTCCATTGGATTTCTAAAAATAACTGCTCCAAACTTGATCCATTCCCTATTGAAATTCTAAAATTCAATCCCTTGAAAACTTAAACTTTGCAATTCTTGAGAGCAGAACTACTGATTATTATCGAGAGTTTTCTTAGGTGATTCCCATCACTTAAGATGTAATTAACTATAGGGGCTTGCCCTTATAGGGAATTTTAAGAACCCAGGTAATATAAACCTTGTTTAATGTTTCTATATTAAACAGGGGAATTTGTCGGCTTATAAAATTGGTTCGCAGACCAAACGGATGTCACAAACCTTTCTAGTTTATTTAATCGAGCCCCATTATCAAGCAGTGTGTCTATTCTTCGGGATAGATACACGGTTTGTGGTGCGGCGCTCGTTTATATAAACTATTCGAGATGTGAGATCAGTTTGATTTCATATCTTAAAATTTTCAAATTTAAAATTATTTTCAAAATCAAATACTACTTCTCAAATTATTTATTTAAATTAAATTAAAATTCGCCGACAATTTCTGTAGGCGACCCCCCTTTTCAAAATAAAACACATAACCTAAAAATATGCCGACATGAGTATCAAAGGAATAGCAGAAAGGATTACGAAGATCGAGGCCGATGTGGAGTCTATTGATGCAAAGGTAAATGAAATTAATGCACATTTAGCGCGCATTGGATGACAACTCAAAATGCAATTCAGTAATACAAGTCATGTGGAAAAAGCGAATAAAGTGATATACCTGAAGAACAAATGGATAGAAGAAGAAGATGTAAGAGCTTTTAATCATCACCCGTTTTATTAGATTTACATTCTAGATGGTTCAAATGGAACTAATGATTGTTCTGGATATAGTCCGCCTAATGGAGATTGAAAGTAAATTATGTGTGGTATTCTGGTTTAGTTATGTGTTTAGTGTTTTAAGTGTGTGTCTGTGTTTAATGTTTGTGTTCGTTGCACTTTACATATGTTGTTACACCTCAAAGATGTAAATTTGTGTTTAAATTTCATGTGTTTGAACTTATGTATTGGGGAATTTCATCCAAAGTGTTTAGATAGAAATTTATAGTTTGTGTTAAGTGTGTTTTGATATTTAAGTAATATAAGTTTTTGTTTGTGTGAAATTTGTCGGGAATCATTGGAAATTAAAGAGTACTTTGGATTATTAGAAGAGTTTATGGGGAGAAATAATTATTTGAAGAGATTAAAGGTGATTAACCTAGATTTTTGATGGAATTAACTTAATTGTCAAAATTTGGGCACTGGCGCCTAAGCGCCAAACCGACAGTGCATAAGCACCAGATTTCGTAGCTAAGCGCGGTATGCCATGTGCATAGGTGTTGGTTTGTGAAAATCAATTTTTTGTAGTTTAAAACCCAAAATTTGCCATTTTTAACACCCCCATCACCTTCAACCTCTCGATTTCGCAAAATAGGAGCCTAGGGCATCACTATTTGGATCATTTAAGAGCCCATTTCATCGAAATTTATTGGATTTGAATTTCTTATGCTATGATCACTGCTCATAAGTAAAAATTTTTTATTTTTACCATGTAATTTGAGTACATTATTGAGCAATCGAAAAATCACTATTCATGGTGAAAATTTGAGAAAAGCATTAGAATTTACTTGGATTTAGTGGAGTTTAGCTTTGGAAGTTGAGTTAACAAGTTTAGTTTAAATTTAAAATTTATGGTGAATTTTTTGTGAATTTTTAGAGATGGCTCCAAAGTCAAAATGCTTGAAAGAAAAAGAAAATTTTGATTCCGACAAATTTTTCATTTTTAGAGCACAGAATCGTTACATTGATGCACTTGCATCGCGGAAATTGATTCTAGAACGAGTTTTTAGCAAGTCATGAGGAGATATTGAGGAGATGATTGCTAGAAGGAATTGGGGGAAGATACTACTACTTCTCTACTGTTGCAGTTGTTTCTATGGTGAGAGAGTTCTATGCTAACTTGCCAGCAACAGAAGATAATCTGGTCATGGTTAAG
>JAKZJZ010001132.1:0-31159 GCA_022702705.1 Papilionanthe hookeriana x Papilionanthe teres | reverse complement strand
TCTGGAACAATTTTGGCAGAGTTTTGGCAAGGTTTTTGTTCAGCACCTCTTTGGCCGAGAGGGTGAGGGGTTTAAATAGGAGAGGGTGGAAGGCCTCCCAGGGGGAGTTAGGGCTTGGGATCAGCTGCTCTGGTGAGGAGAAGATCAGCCATGGTAGCCACTGGGGATGGGGCAGCTCAGCAAGTGAGAATTTCAATGTTGGCTCACATGTGAACTCTCGGCCATGGTGTTTTCCGGCGGCCTGGTGGCCGGCCGGCTAGGCAATGGTCACCATCTTGGTCAGGTGGGTCAGGGCTGGGGTTTAGTGTAGGCAATTGGCAAATGCCATGTGTAAAGGAGTTGGATTGAAATGGAATGGGGGATGAGCCTAAATTTGGACCTAAATGGGTCAACCCACCCATTTGGGCTAGGTGCACCACCCAAGGCCTGATTTTGGCTGAGGGAAAAGTGATTTGGCTCAGCATAATCAGTAGGGTCAAGTCACCATCCAAGCACAATTAGGCTTAAGCATGGTTTAGTGGAATCATGGAAGTGGTTAATCACCTTTAGGAATTAAGGAAAGAGCCTCCTCCTTTTGCCCAAAATGGCATGGTGACATGTAAAGAGGCTCTCATGTCTTGCATATGGCTTATGCATGGCTCCATGGCTCCATTTGGCTTGGGAAAAGTGAAGTCAATTTCATGGAAATGGATTTAATGAAAATTTTGGTATTTAGGGGTGATTTGGCATGAGGCTTGATTTGGAATTATTTGATGATGAATTTAGGACTTAGGGATGATTTTAATTGAAAGTATGATGAGGGGAAATGTCATATGGGCTTTAGGGTAGATTTGGGCTTTTGAATTTTGAAGGAAATGGGCTTTTAAAATGGTTTAAGGAATGGGCCCCTTATGTTTAAAAATGAATTTATGGATGGGAATTTTGTAAAGAGGTTGGGCCAAATAATTGTTGGGTTTAGCTCATAGATGTGTCATGAGTGATTTGAAACAAATTGGGGGTGATTTGGATTTGAATTGGGTTGAATTTGGGTTAGGTTTGGGCTTAGGTCAAAATGGGCCTTTTAACCTTGGGTTGAGTTTGAGTGGGGTTTGGGTCTAAATTCTGGGCAAATTATGTTAGGGTTTTGTTTGTGGGAATGTTAAGGAAGATTTAGAAAAGATTTGAGGTTAATTGGAGTTGAATTGGGTGAGTTTAGGTTAAGTTTGGGTCATGGGTCCAAATTTGGGCTTTAAGGCCAAAAGTGAGATTGGATCCAAATGTCAATCAAATTGGACTTGGATTTGGTCTAAATTGGTATTAGGAATGTTGAATTGAAGTTTAGAATTGAATTGGACCAAAATTGGGGTCAATTGGATAGGTTTGGTTTAACATTGGGTTCACTTTGGGTTAAAATGGGTCAATTTGGGGGTTTTGACAAAAGTAGGGTAAATTGACAAAATTGGCCCATGGTGTAGTTGGACAAAATGAAATTGGGAATATTTAGGATTTTCTGGAATTTTCTGGGAATTTTCTGAATTTTTGGATTTTTGGGTCAAGAAGGGTATTTTGGGTATTTGGAGGGTATTGGGAGGTTTTCTTGGAATTTTTGGTATTTTTGGATATAGATGGTCAATTTGAGTGGTGTAGAAATGTTTGGGAATAATTTTGAAGAATTTTAGGTAATTTGGAAATTTTGCAAAAATTTGGGTAATTTCGAGGTTTTGGGTAGGTTTAGTAGGTGTAGGGTCCCGGGGTCAAAAATTGAAAATTTGGGAAATTGAAGATTGGGTGGATGTAAGTGGAAATAAGTCATTTTGGTTGAGCCATGAAGTCATTTCAAGCCCATATGAGCCATGAGAGGACTCATTTGAGGCATCCACTATGTTGTTCCTAACCCTCTTAGCCAAGGCTTAGGGGTTAAGGACCATCCATGTGAATCACCTACATGAGTCAGGAGGTCAAGTTGGGTATGGGTGTGGTTTTAGGAAGTGTGTGGAAATGTAGTGTGTAAGTGTAGTGTATAAGTGTAGTGTGTGTAAGTCGGCCCCTCATCGACCGGGCCACCAGGGGTAGTCCTAAGGCCAAAGAGTCCTATAGGAACTCATCCTTTAAACTTCCACATTTGATTTCAACCCTCTAGGTGATTAGGGGTCTATGGTCAAGTTTGTGGAGTTTACAGGGAGTTTAGAAATGTTTGGAATTTCTAGAAGGTGGGTCCCAATTCTAGTCCTCTAAGATAGTCAAAGGAAAAGCCTAAGGCTAGATCCTAAGCACTAAAAAAGAAGAAGGGAAGACCTCATCAAAAATGAGGTCAACAAATGGACCCCCAATAGGTGTGGTGAGCTGACGGAGCACACCGCGCGTATTGGTGTTGACCGAAGCGATCAACAAAACCAACACAGATGTCCAAATGACGAACTTAGGATGGAGTAGAAGAGTTTCCGCTGGGGAGTGTCGAGTATATCTCTGGAACCAGAGATTCTTGAACTCTCGCTGGGGAAAGGAAAAGGAGGTAAATCCCAAATCACATGATCTGGGGGAATTTCGATTTAGATTTTATTTTGTTTCAATTTATGTTTTGATGTGTGAGTTTAAATTTTGTTTGGAGTTTCAATTTAGATTGGAGTTTTGTCAAAATTAATTTGAGGGATTTGATTTGAAATGAAAATTAGGATTTTGAGGTTTTAGATGTAACATCTCCAACCTCGAAAGAAAATTGAATTGATTAGATTGAATTGTTGCAATGAGAAGATATCTCAGAGCAAAGTGGTGTTGGATGTAAAATCCTTAACCTCAAGAATTTGAATTCGATTTGATGTATTTCATTGCGATAGGGAAAAGATCCTAAAGCAATGCGACTGCATGATGTAAAATCCTCGACCCAAAGGTTGAATTTTGATGTATTTCAGTGCAATAGGAAGAGAATCCTAAAGCAGTGCAGTCTTGGATGTAAAATCCTCGACCCAAAAGTTTTGAATTTTGATGTATTTCAGTGCAATAGGAAGAGAATCCTAAAGCGAGTGCAGTCTTGGATGTAAAATCCTCGACCCAAAAGTTTGAATTTTGATGTATTTCAGTGCAATAGGAAGAGAATCCTAAAGCAGTGCAGTCTTGGATGTAAAATCCTCGACCCAAAAGTTTGATTTGATGTATTTCAGTGCAATAGGAAAAGAATCCTAAAGCAGTGCAGTCTTGGACGTAAAATCCTCGACCCAAAAGTTTTGAATTTTGATGTATTTCAGTGCAATAGGAAGAGAATCCTAAAGCAGTGCAGTCTTGGATGTAAAATCCTCGACCCAAAAGTTTGAATTTTGATGTATTTCAGTGCAATAGGAAGAGAATCCTAAAGCAGTTCAGTCTTGGATGTAAAATCCTCGACCCAAAAATTTTAAATTTTGATGTATTTCAGTGCAATAGGAAGAGAATCCTAAAGCAGTGCAGTCTTGGATGTAAAATCCTCGACCCAAAAGTTTGAATTTTGATGTATTTCAGTGCGATAGGAAGAGAATCCTAAAGCGATGCGATCTTGGATGTAAAATCCTCGACCCAAAAATTTTGAATTTTGATGTATTTCGGTGCGATAGGAAGAGAATCCTAAAGCAGTGCAGTCTTGGATGTAAAATCCTCGACCCAAAAGGAGTTTGATTTTTTGATGTATTTCAGTGCAATAGGAAGAGAATCCTAAAGCAGTGCAGTCTTGGATGTAAAATCCTCGACCCAAAAGTTTTGAATTTTGATGTATTTCATTGCAATAGGAAGAGAATCCTAAAGCAGTGCAATCTTGGATGTAAAATCCTCGACCCAAAAGTTTGAATTTTGATGTATTTCAGTGCAATAGGAAGAGAATCCTAAAGCAGTGCAATCTTGGATGTAAAATCCTCGACCCAAAAGTTTTGAATTTTGATGTATTTCAGTGCAATAGGAAGAGAATCCTAAAGCAGTGCAGTCTTGGATGTAAAATCCTCGACCCAAAAGTTTGAATTTTGATTTGAGATCTAGAAGATCGGATTTGAGATTTGATAGAGATTGAATTTGAATTTGATTGAGACTTGAAGCCTGGAAAGATTGAATTTGGAAATTTGGAAGGATGAGTTTGAACTCGATTGAAACTTGATTTAAGATTTGATTTGAAATTGGAAGATCAAATTCGAAATTTGATCGAGATTGATTCGAAATTTGATCGAGGATTTGATTTGGAATTTGATCGAGGATTTGATTTGGAATTTGTAAAGATGGAATTTGATTTTGAAGTTTGGAAAGATGGAATTTGAAATTTGATTTGTATTGATTTTGTTTATCTTTTAATGGTTCAAATTTTATTTTATTGTTTATTTATCGTTCATGTGAATTTGTATTTGTCATTTTTCGCATTTTTTTTTATTTTCGAATTTAACAGAATGAAGTAGGATAAGATCCGAAAGAGATCTTGATTTGGAAAAGAAAACGAGGAAAACTTTATTATCATGATTTTATTTATTTTAGCACATTTTATTATTTTTGAGTTCGGACCTAATCATAAGTAATTACTTTCACCCGTGTTTCTTAGGATGAAGAATTCATTCCTTCGAAACATCGTAGCCGTAATACTTTTTCAAGTATCGTCCGTTGATCGAAGCATATGTCGTTCTCCCCGGCAATTCACTAGCCGGTAGGAACCTCCCCGAGTATATCGCTTCAACCACAAACGGTCCTTCCCAAGTGGGTTCAAATTTTCCTCCTATCTCGCGTGTGCAAGAATAGGTCTCTCGAGAACGAGAACTAAGTCACCAACTTTGAATGTTCTTGGGCGGACCAGCTTGTCATGGCTCGAACCATCTTAGCTTGGTATAGTTCTAAATTCTGCTGCGCCGCAAGTCTTTTCCCTTCCAAGCTTTCTAATTCTTCGAGTCGTAGTCCGGCATTTTCTTCGTCGTGATCTCGTTTGCAACTCGCAACTCCGAGTGAAGGAAGTCGAACCTCTAAAGGTAACACTCGCTCGGACCCATACACCGCAGCGTAAGGTGTAGCTTCGAGTAGGAGTTCGAAGGTTGTCCGCAGGCCCATAAGGCTTCTAACAATTTCTCGTGCCAATTTCTCTTATTATCGTCCAAGGTTTTCTTTAAGATTCGAACGAGAGTTTTATTAAAAGCCTCGCCGAGACCGTTTGCTCTTGGGTAGTAAATTGTCGAGTATCGCCAGCCGATTCCGTGTCTCCCGACAAAATTGTTGATTTGTGTGCTTCCGAATGCCGACCCATTATCCGAGATGATCCTCGCGCGGCACTCCGAAACGGTAGACAACTTGGTTCTTGAAAACCGTAGCACGTGGTGTGCTTTCACTTCTCTAAGTGGAACCGCTTCCGCCCACTCGGAAAAGTAATCCGTAGCCGCAAGAATAAAGCGATTTCTTTTCGAAGATGGTGGTTCTATTGGACCCACTATATCTGTGCCCCAACATTCAAACGGCCACGACGCAATTGTCGGGTGTAGCACATTTGGAGGTTGGTGTAGAATCACTCCGCGCACTCGGCATTGGTGACAACTCTCGCGATTTTCATGCAGCCGGTCATCATCGAGGGCCGTAGTACCCTAGTCTTTTAATTTTCATTTTCATCTTGGACCCGACCAGTGAGCGCCACAGAGTCCCGAATGCACCTCTTTAACAATTTCACGGGCCTCGACCCGCTTAGGCACCTTAGCCACATTTGATCAAAAGACCTTCGTATAATGTGTTGTTTATTAATGCGTAGGACGTAGTTCTTTTCGATCCGATGGGCCAGCGACCTATCGTCCGGTAGCTTTCCCTGTTTGCGGTGTAGTTCATCAATGGCCGTCGCCAATCTTCTGTGTTTTCCGTCACCGCCGCAACCGATTCTTTTTCTTTTGTCGATTTGTGTATCGTGTCTATGTCGAGTCGCTGATAGGACCCGACGTCCGCGAACCGACACTTCCACCGATTCATCTTGCAAACAGCAAATTCTTTTGCGAGACGAGCTAAAGCATCCGCTAAAGCATTCTCTTTTCTAGGAATTTTGTAGATTGTCACATTTGGAATCCGTTCCAACACTGTATGGCATACCTGGAAGTATTGTTCGAGTCTTCGGTTTAAAAATTCCGTATTGTCCCAGCGATTTGTTGAATGATTAACCGTGAATCCCCGTAGATATCGATGTCTCGTTATCCCCATTCGAATAGTTAATTCCAATCCCGTTATGAGGGCTTCGTATTCTCGCTCGTTGTTTGTACACCGGCTCGTCATGTGGTAGGAGTATCTTAACATCCCCCGCTCCGTGTTATAAAGATTAGCCCGATTCCCGCCTTACCGGCACTATCACTTGCGATTCTTCGTCTTTGTGTGCTGAAGATGCTCCGTCGAAATATAATTCCCAACGTCGATCATCGTGGTCTTCTAGGTTCATTATTTGTTCATCCGGCAAATCATCACCGAGAGGAGATTCGCCGGCAAAGGGTGTGTCGCGAGAAAGTCCGCTAAGACTTGTCCCTTCACGACACGCAGAGGCACGAAAGTTATATCGAATTGCAATAATATCATCGACCATCCGGCAAGTCCGCCGGAAAGTGTTGGACGAGTCATCAAGTATCGCAATGGATTAAACTTCGAGATCAAGTCGACCTTATGAGAAAGCATGTAGTGCCCGAGCTTTCGAGCGGCGAAGATCGTGGCCAAACAATGCTTTTCAATTGCGGGATACCTTACTTCCGTCGGAAGTAAACGACGGCTTAAGTAGTAAAGAGCATTTTCTTTACCCTCATCATCGACTCTGGGCTAACAGTGGCTCCGAGAGAGTCGTCTAGAGCCGCGGTGTAAAGTATCGCCGGTCTACTCCGAGACCGGGCCGCTAAGACATGAGGTGTCATTAAATATTGTTTAATGTCCTCAAGGCCTTCTCGGCATTTCCCTTCCCAAATAAATTTGGCGTCCTTTTTAACTAGTGCCGAGAAAGGCCGACACCTACTCGACAGTGCTCGAGATAAAGCGTCGAAGATATGCCGCTCCCTCGAAAGGATCGTAGTTGTTTTAAGGTTTTGGGAGGCGGCATTTCTAAGATAGCTTTTAATCTTTTCCGGGTCGATTTTAATTCCACGATGTCGGACAACGAATCCTAAGAATTTCCCGGAGGTGACGCCGAAGGCGCATTTTAAGGGATTCATCTTAAGGTTAAATTGTCTTAATCGTTCGAAAACAATTCTCAAATCATACAGGTGGTTTTCCTTTACTTTGCTTTTGATGACCACATCGTCCACGTAGCATTCGACTTGATTGTGGATGAGATCATCAAAAATTCTTGTCATTGCTCTTTGGTAAGTTGCTCCTGCGTTCTTCAGTCCGAATGGCATCACCGTGTAGCAAAATACTCCGATCGGCGTTCGAATGCCGTAAGCTTTTCATCTTCCGGAGCCATTTTTATCCGGTTGTATCCCGAAGATCCATCCATGAATGAGAATATTTCATGTGTCAAAGCAATATCGATCATCGCTCCTGAATCGGTAGAGGGAATTCATCTTTTGGACATGCCTTATTTAAATCTCTAAAGTCCACACAAATTCCGATCCGACCATTCTTCTTTCCGACCGGCACCACATCAAGCTAACCAGGTCGGGTATTGTTCTTCACGGACAAATTTAGCGTATATTAGCTTTTTTAACTTCGGCTATGACTTGTTGTTCGATTTCTAGACGCATTCTTCCGGGACCTTGTCCGACCGGAATGTAGTAGGATCCACTCCTAACTTATGGATCGCAACCTCTGGGGCTAATCCCGGCATTTCATCGTAGCTCCAAGCAAAACAAGCCTTTAAATTCCATTAATAACTTGATTATTTCTTCGGAGTCTTCTTTATTAAGTAAGGAGCTAACAAAGGTAGGTCTAGGCTCTTCGCTAGTACCCAAGTTAACTTCCGTTAACTCATCTATCGTAGATTTGATTTCTTCTTCGACTTCGGTGGAGCGTCTCCAATTAGTAAATCTTCGAGTTCGTCCGTAGTTTCCATGCGCTTTCATTGGACTTGCAAGTGACAACCAAGCAAAATTCGCATCGTCAATCGACCCTACCGTGCCGAATCCGAGTCCATACTTTGAATCGGGTGGACGACCGAGTTATTCCATAACTTTTCAAAATGTTGTGATCGGGCCTTTCGTCCATTGTCGAGGTAAGAAACCACGTTGAATTAAATTTTGAACACAGGAGAGTACCACTCAAAAGGTAATTCCATTAATTCCGATGAAGTGACATCTTCGAATTGTACATTATTTTCGGCTTTGGAGGAAGAAGCACCACGTAGGAATTTGATCGGCTTCGCACCGTCACTACGTACCTCTTGACCTCCATACCCTCGATCTTATTAGAATGGATCGGAGTTAGGTCATAGTATGTACGTAGTGGTTAATCTTCTCGTACATTGATTTGTATTCTTCGTTCTTTTCATCTTCGAGGGAGATCTTGTATTGCGGCTTCTTTCGACTTATTGTTGTCGCTTCTTGCTCGATTTCTTTTTCTTCTTCGTAACTATATTCCCAATCAACATTGATGGTTGGTTTTCTCGTCCAATCGTCCTAACGTCTCTACCACGGCCTCGTCCCCGGCCTCGACCTCGGATGCGAGTTGTGGAGAAACCTTCACCATCTCGCCGAAGGGAGTGGTGAGTGACTCGTTGGACTAGAACTTTAGGTTCTTCGTTGTCTCGAACTTTCTTTGCTTCATTTGTTACGGTATCTCCGGAGAAGATTGTTTTCTTTGGCGGTGCATAATAAGCCGCATCTTCATGGATCCCAATCTCATGTACGGAGAATGGTTGTAAGTCGCCTTTGATGCACTCGTTCCCCTCCATCGTAATATTTCGATGCACCGATGCGGAGATGATGGTACCATCCCGTTTTCATGTATCCATGGTCGGCCCGAGAGAGCGTTGAATGATGTTTCGAATCGATTATATGAAATTTTGCGGTTGTCTTTGCTAAATCACCGGTCTTCATCGATAGCGTTATTGACCCGAGGGCTCTTTCTCCTTTCTCGGTTGAATCCTCTTAATAACATTTTGTCGGCCTCGAGCTCACGAGCATCAATTTCCAAGTATGGTAGTGTTCGAAGACTCATTATATTGATTGATGCTCCCGGATCCACCAATACTCCGGAGAGCGTAAACTTCCCAATTGTAACTCGAAATGTACAATGGTCGGTCGTGATCCGCTCGTCCCAAGTAGTAGGTCATTGTCCGTGAAGGTAACGCCTCGTCGTTCCTTTAACGAGCAAACCTCATCTAAGGAATCTCCGGCCATTTGAGCTAAGCAAATTTCCGGATCAAGTAAGGCCTTGATCGAGCTTCTCTCATCTCCTTTCGATAAGATGAGAGCATCGTAGATGCTCGGCTCGGTCGGTAGTTTCCTAAGATGGGCTAGCACGTTGTAGTCCACTTTGTTCTCCTCGCGTCTCGGCTTCTTCTCGAATGGGTATTTCTTCCGCCGGGGTTGGTTCTTCTTGAACAACCACCCGCTTTCCTTCGTCTTTCGGACCCATTCTTGGAGGTAGAACTTTTCCACTTCTTAAGTCGACTTCGTAATTTCTTCCCGAATCTAGTGTCGAGTTTGCCGGTGTCTCCTCCCCGAATCGGAATGACGAGCTCTTCCGGATTATCTTCAAAATCGAAGGCTCTAACTCTATCGTAACTCGAGCTCCTCGAAACTCACGCATAGATCCGTTGCTTGTCGAACTCTCGTAGCCTCCTTGATGGATGCCTTCTTCGTCATTGTGATCGTCGAGATCATGTATGATTCGAGAATTGTTGTCGGTATCGAAATCGACGCCCGGATTGTCGCTAGTTACGTAATCGTTAGAAACAATCAAAACGTAGCCAACGCCATCACCCTTATCATTATATGATCCCACCGAAGTGAGCGGATAATCACACAAAATCGGAGGTTCGAGGGATTTCTCCCCCGAATCGAAACAACTATCCTAGGATAAGGACCTCTAGCCTAGCCTTAGAGTCTCGATCCTCTCTTCTTCGTCAATTTTCTTCTTCTCTTCGATTTTCTCCCGTCGAGGTGGTTCTTCTATCGCAAGTGATAGTACCGGCTTAACAGGTCTCGAACTCTGAATTGAAGCTCGCACCGAAGCGGTTCGGATGTTGTCTAAAATCTTCTTCGAAAATCTCGTCCAGGCAGTAGTCCATCCATCGTCAGTTGCATAGGGATTTATCGGGATGACGGGATCGGTTGAGATAACATCGACGGAACCTCCTTCTCGGGTTCCTTCATGTACTCCTTCGGGATTGTTATATTTCCTTTCCGAAGGTTGTCGTTGAGCCAACTTTTCGAAGGTAATGCAGTCTTTCTATCTTGTGCCCAAGCATCCGATGGTAGGGGCAAAAGTCGGGATCACCTTTCTTGTTGACTTCCTCCGGGTCTTTTCGGGCTCGCACTGGAAATCTGGAGTTTTCATTAAGCTACGGAACATCTTCGGTACTCGCTTCATTTTTGAACGGATATTCTCTCGCTCGAAGCTCCCTCAATGTACGTCGCGGACGAGACGGTTGTTCATACTCGCGGAGACGACCGATAGTCTGGACCGGGGTTGCCGGTAATTTTGTTGTGGTTGCTCGCGGCCGTTTCGGTGGTATTTCCGCATCGGTTGTTTGCCTTTGTCAACCGCCGCAACGACCCCGCATTTCTTTTCGAAGGTCTTCACCGACTTTTGCTTGTCCGTCTTGTCGGCAAAACTTAATTGCTTCGCCTCTTCTTGCAAGCTTCCGCCTTGCTTAACAACTTCTCAAAAGTCTTAATAGTGAATCCCTCGAGGAGAAGTGCTATCGGCCGTGAATGCTTTTAAGCAAGATGCCGACCGCATGTTGTTCTTGCAGTTGTGGTTCACACTTCATGCTTAAATTTCTCCATCGAAGTATGTAATCCACTAGAGTTTCATTCGGCCTTTGTTTCTCTACCACTAAATCACCTATAGTGATGTGGTGCCGAGCTCCGCAAATCGCTTAATGAAGAGGCTCTCTAGCTCCGAGAACGTCTTCACCGAACCATTCGGCACTCCGCATACCGGCCGAAGGCGATTCCCGACGGACCGCTAACGAACCGTCGGAAGAGTAGCGCATCGCTCCCGCCAGACATTGCAACATCTCGGCACGAAAGTGTGCAACATGCTCGTCGGGGTTCCCTGCCCGTCGAAGGTCTTAAACGGCAGGTGGTACGAAGCCTTTCGGGCATCGGATAGCCGTCGAATTCTTCCGGTAAGGTCTACCCGTCCGAATGGATGTCCCGTTCTTCGATTGTGCTAGGGCTTCTCGCACTCGCCGCTCTACCAAGTTCTCGATATCCTTTTCGTGATCGACTTCGTGTTGTATCCTTTTCACTGGTCATCCCCATCGACGGATGTAATCTCCTTTCCTCCGTCTACGATGTGAATGACTTCTCGGGGTGTCTCTCTATGTGGTTGTACTTCGACTTCCGGAGAGTGGCCGCAGCTATGGCCATCTCTTCCATCCTCTTCGCCATTCGAGCGATCGTGTCGTCCTTTTCCCGAAGCCGTCTCTTCATCGCTCCGGCTCCTCTCTTCTCGCGCCGCAGGAGCACCTCGAGAAGATGACGAAGCTCGTGTCTCAACCATGTTGATTTCCGCATATTCGTTGTCCATGAATTCCGATGAGTCGATCTCATCTCCGAACTTTTCTTCTCTTTCTTTTGCCAACCGTCTGATGTCGGTTCTCAACTTTTCCATGGCATCTTCTAGCCGGAGCTTTCGTGTATCTTCGTGGTTGTCATGCGATGGTTGCCGGGTCCTTTTTTCACGAGTCCCCTTCATCGCAAGTAGCGCTTTCTTCGTATTCCAGCCTCCCCGGCGAGACTTTCTCTCGGGCCGCCGTTTCGGTCTCAATCGCCCCGTAGTGGGACGCCACACCATCCTTCTAGCAGCAAGGGTCTAGGACCGCATGGTCCGTCGGCCAAATGTCGGAAGGTGGTATCCTCCCTAATCCGTAACCCCGATACTACGACGTGCGGGCTAGCCTTCATTCTCTTGCTTGGCTTTTCTATCATGACGACGGGCTCTACTCGGGGTCCAAGGCGGGATTCGACCCAAGCACCCGCCCTATCCTTCGTAGAATTTCCGACACGGGCAGCTTTTCCTTCCTTGCTAACTTTTCTACCAAAGTTTGGCAGTCGAGCAAACGGCGTAGTTCCGGTTCTTTTCTTGCGGTTATCGTTGTAGTATGCGGGCCGTGGTAATGTGGCAAAGCAATCTTTCGAACATTCTCTTCATCCTCTCGCGGCGGAGAGGGGATGGAACCCGCTTCCTCCCAAAAGTGGTATGTAGTCAGCAAATGGTGTATATTCTAGTAACGGTGTATATTCCGGCAACTCGAATTTCCTCCGGAAGACAATCTCGAGCAGCTCCGGCTTCCCCGGCGATCCTTCTATTTCTATTTCTTCTTCGGGTCTTCGTCAGCCGAAGGAATCTTCGAACCGGACCCGATTTCGAAGACAAGGTCTTACAGAAGATCCGTACCCTCCACGGTAACGAGTTTATCATAGCTCCGGATTCCTTTCCCTTTGATTTGCGTGAAGTCGGGGTAGGTGCGTAAACAACTAGACCAGATGGGGGTAGTGAGAATGTCCTCCTCGCGGACAAGCAAGATTCTCCTAGTCGGGACCCTTCGCAGGGAGGAAACTCTCGGGTCGACCTAAGGTCGAACTCAGGCGCGGGTTCCTCGGCCGCGATACCTTGTTTGTCGCGTGCAAAGAGGGAGACGTCGGTGACTTCGACGTTCGTAGTTTTCAAATCCTCGTCCAAATCGGATGACCCCATTGTCGGGCAAATTTCATCCTTATGACAGCGAAGTCCAAGTCCGTTGGTGAAGGAGAAAATCGCCTCGGGGCTTCCATTTCGCAAGGTAGATTCTCGTCGTCGGTCCCAAGTTATGCTTCTTTTCTTTAGGACGAAAAGAAAGGAATTGAAAAGAGTCCGAACTCATTCTTGTTCATGTATTTATAAGAAGGAATTATTTGTTAAAAGAGTCACTTATTGAGAGGGTTTGTTTATTTAGAACGAAATGTTCAAAGGTGTAGAGAAGGTAAGGAATCCGATTCGTAAAGGAAAAGAAAGTCTTAAGCAAGACTTCCCGACTCGAAGGATCACTCCTAAACTAACACCTATCTGGGTCCACCCCACCTCGTAAATGAGGTAAAAGGATCTCGAACCTCTCTGTTTAGGGGTGTCTAAACAAGTGGCTCCTAAATCCGAGAGAATGTTGGCTATACTTGTTCAAGATAGAAATGAACATAGTATTCCAACAGAAAGAAGGGTAGTTTGATCCATTAGGGACATGGATACACTACCGATTTTTGAAAGCAGAATTATTTGATTATAATGGAGAGAGGAATATTCCCCAGCGGAGTCGCCAGAATTTGTCGGCATATTTTTAGGTTGTATTGTATTTTAAAAGGGGGGTCGCCTAACAGAAATTGTGCGGCGAATTTTTTTAATTTAATTTAAATAAATAATTTGAAAAGTAGTATTTGATTTTGAAAATAATTTTAAATTTGAAGATTTTAAGATATGAAATCAAACCGATCTCACATCCTAAATAGTTTATATAAACGAGCACCGTACCATAAACCGTGTATCTATCCCGAAGAATAGCACACCGCTTCGACGGTGGGGCTCGATTAAATAAACTAGAAGATTTGTGACATCCGTTTGGTCCGCGAACCAATTTTATAAGCCGACAAATTCCCCCGCTTAATATGAAAGTATCAAAACAGGTTTATATTACCTCGGGTTCTTTAAAATTCCCTATAAGGGCAAGCCCCTATAGTTAATTACATCTTAAGTGACGGGAATCACTTAAGAAAACTCTCGATAATAATCAATAACTCGCTTTCAAGAATTTCAAAGTTTAAGGTTTTCAAAGATCGAATTTTCGAATTTCAATAGGGAATGGATCAAATTTTGGAACATTTTGTTTTGTGAATCCAAAGGAAGAAAGGTAGGAGAAATCACCGATTCGAAGTGAACTTCGGTAATTTCCCGACTATCCTATCGTTTGGCTTCGAGTTTAGGAAAGTCCTAATACTTATTTAAATGTTTTGATCTCGCCAATTTTAATTAATTATGGCTTATATTTGTATGATAAAATCAAACAAATAAATTTCAGAAGATGTGAGGGTTTATTGTCGTATCGGACGACTACCTCGTAATCCTAAGACCGGTTAGGGCTTAATTTGCATAAAATGATTATGCAAGTGCCTAACGAAAAGGTCGAGGATTTATGTTGCACTAGTGCAAACTACCTCGAAGTCCTATGGCTTCGTTATTTAATTCTAGGAAAGTTTTGCTGAAGTAGGTTCAAGTTTTGCCGACGACGATGGCCGTGCCGCCCACCATGCTCCAAGCTCCTTGTTGTTGCAGAGGTTTAGTTTTAGAAATCATAAATCGTGGGATGAGAAAAGTGTTTTGGTTTAGAGAAGTCTTAATTTTCCAAGTGTTCTTGTATTTCGATTAAAACAAATCTTAAAGTCGATTATAACGACACCTGTTAAGATCCCACGGCTCCATCCTTCCGCATCATTATTTTTATCGGATTCACTTAGTCCGTATGAATTTGCTAAACTCAACTCGAATGAGTTCCACACTTTCATTTAGATCGCGGGAAATCCCGTTAGCAACACGTAGGTTACATCATCCGAGGTATTCCCGATCATCCAACAAGACGTTTTAATTTAGTTGCAATTGTAGTTTTGTGTTCGTTTGTGATTAAATTTCGAGTTGTTTTATATTTTGAAATGTCGTGGCGTGAATTTTATCTTGCAATGACTTTTAACTTAGTTTTGGTTTCAGCTTTAGTGGACTATCCTAAAGGTGTGGGTTTTCATGCAACAGCTTGTTTTATCATGCAAGAAAAGTAAAGTGCATTCGCAATAAAGTAAATTGCAAGAAAATAAATTGCAAGAAAGTAAATCGCAATAAAATAAAAGCGTACCCTGAGGGTCTTCCCGTCATCCCAAGCCGCACTTAAAACACAATTAGAATATTTAAACAAGTTCCTAGGTAAAGCTAAGGGAAGGGTTATGGTTTTCTACCAAATTCCTAATCCTATAGCTAGTCATCTCCTATGACGTCTAGGTTCTTTGTGTTTTTTTTGTTTTGAGGACGATTTTCTTCATCAAAGGACAATTAAGTCCAATTGTTCTTATAAATATCCTATCATATTGAGGAAGTGCTTAAGAAGAATCTTAAACATCTTTTCAATATTTTCAGTGATTGTTTTAAGTCCAAATGAATTTAATTATATAAATGAATCGATCGTCCGAGGTTTTCAAGTCTTGTTAACTCGCTCAGCTGAATCCAGACATTTGAATATCCTATGAGCGAGATAACACTTCATTTGATGTTCCATTTAGGAGTTATAATAATCAAAGCTTTCAAGGGTAAATTAAGTATTCAAATGATTCGATTTAAGTTAAAGGGTTTAAATTTGAATAGTTGTTCAAGTTGTTTTATATTTAATTTCCTTTATGTCTTAGGTGATGTTATATTTAATTTAATTTAATTTAATTGAGTTTTAATTTAACTTAATTTAATTTAATTTAATTTGATGTTTAATTAATTTGATTTGATTTAATTTAATTTAATTTAATTTAATTTAATTTAATTGTTTAATTTAATTTAATTATTTAATTTAATTTAATTATTTAATTATTTAATTTAATTTAATTTAATTATTTAATTTAATTTAATTTAATTATTTAATTTAATTTAATTTAATTGTTTTAATTTAATTTAATTTAATTATTAAATTTAATTTAATTTTGATTTAATTTATCTTTAATTTACTTTATCTTTAATTTTAATTGAAATTTCAAAAGAGTTTAATAATTTAATTAAGTCTTTTAATATTTTAAATTTGAGTTATCATTTTAATTAAAAATTGAGTATTAATGAGATGATTAATTTAGGGATTTTTAAATTAAAGAATAAATCTCTTCCTAATAAATATCCCTATTTTAATAATTCCAATTTTATTATTCTTCCAAATTTAATCCATTATTTAATTAAAGTTTAATCATTTAAAAATTGTTTAATGGGTTTCTACCCTTTAATTATTTAAATTTCAATCATCCAAATCAGATTAAGATCAAATATTTTACTTGTTGATTTTTATTAAACCTAAAGTTTTAATTAAGGGTTAAAAGTTTAATTACCATTTTACCCCTTAAGCTTAATAATTTTATAACTTACTAAATTGAACTCAAACGAACTTGAAATTTTTATGTAACTTCACTCATATGTCAATAAAGCCATGAGAGGAGAAAATGTGATTTTTCTGTATTTAATTTATTTATATAATTATTTTTGGTGGAAAATAGAGATTTTCAAGGAAAATTTGATAACATGACCAAAGGAAAGTTTCTGTCCTTAAGAAAATTAGGGGACATTCCTAATGACCAGAGAAGCACTTGGACCAATTTTGGTGATTTTTTGAATTATATTATTTTTATTATAATTATTTTGAGTTTTGGAGTGTTAATTAATTTAAAAATAAAATAAATGTTGAAATGTAGATTTTATATTTTTCAAAAATCTCTCTGATATCAAGGAAACCAGAGAAACAAATTTTGCAATTTTCTGATTTTTCTATGATTTATAATAATTATTTTAGTGAAAATGCTAGAAAATACATTTTTTTAATTTTAAAATTACCCTAGGGCTTTAAAATTCAATATCTCACTAAATAGACCTAGGAAAAATGTGGGGTTTGCTCCTAAGTGATTAAAATTCAAAATGTGACATTTTGGTGAATTTTATTATTTTTGTGATTTTTATTATTTTTTAATTATTAAAAATATTAAAATATTATTAAAAATCATCTTTTTTAGAAAATTGAAATTTTAATTTTCTTAGGTTCCCCTGATATCAAAGAGGCTCCAAAACCAATTTGGTGAATTTTTGAAAAGTATTTTAAAAGTTATGAATTTTTAAAGTTTAAAATGGCTAAGTGACTTAATCAACCCAATTAGTAGGGCTAACCAAGTCCAATTGACCTCAAATTTTTATGGTGGGTTCCTCTGATCCTAAAGGTCAGTGGAGAATTGATTTCAAGTCAATTTGATACCTGGTTAACTCTAATTAATTAAAGACCTATTTTGGGTGTTTAAGCCAATTAGGGCTGTTTTAAATGAACTAAGCCAAAATCTATTTTTCCTAAGGTTCTCTCGGTCATAAGGAACATCACCAAATTTTCCTAGAATTTATTTCACAACATGCTAATTTTCGAAATTAAAATACTCAAAACAGAGGACTCGAACTTGAAAAATCAAGAACTCTTCATAGGATGGCTCTCGACTTTGGAAAATTCATGGAATGTTCCCAAATTCGTAGGCTTCAAAAGCCCTATGGTCTCATGCCATGGTGAATTGTATACATGCATGGAGAATTAAAACAATGCAGAGAGTAAATAAATTATAAAAAATAAAATACTCGATGAAATTAAGTAATTTCTTTTCCACATTATTCTCCTCTCGTTCACCGAGCAAGAGGGTATTTTTATTTTATTTTTGTGATTTTTCTACACAAAGATATGGATTTTTGAAGTTTAGGGAATTAAATAAATCGTAAAATACCCTATTTATTTACTTATCCACGCGGCGCCGACGAAACATCGGCAGCTCCGAAGGGGTACGTGTCGCGCCGTGATCGGGCGCCGCCATCCGAGTCGCCAGCCCCGGCCCCGCGGTTCTCGTACCGTCTCCCCGGTCCGACGCCATCCGAGCCGTTCGTCCGCGCGTGTATTGAATGGACGCGCATCCGTTCATCGTCCCCAAGCGTTCTCACCCGAGAGCCGTCCACACTAAACCCCTAAGATCTCACTCGATTCTCAATTGATTTTTACGTTCTTATACTCTATGGATTCGTCTTGAAGAGACGAACACATCTATACGGCTAACATGCATTGAAACTAAGGCATTTAAAATGGAGAATCTCCAGAAGCTCGGGATGAAGAGTTAGCTCATACCTTAGCTCGTAGAAGTGTGGCTTCAATCCGAGAGTTGTCGCACCTTCGATCGGGTCCTGAGCAAGCTCCGCATGAAGTCTCCCGGTCTCAGTGAATTGTCCGGATATGATTTCGACCAAGCCCGATCACAAAGCTTGGAGGCCGGAGCAACCGGGTGGCCCGGAGATGGGCTTTTGATGGTGGACACCTTCCTCTGGTCCGGTGAAGGTGTAGAGCCAATCAATTTGGGTATTGGCTCACCGTGGAGAAGTGTCCCGGTTTCGGGTGGAATTTCAACTCTGAAATCGAGCTTACAGAGGAGAAATGGCAGGGGGATTTCACCTGGGGATCAAGTGCTCTAAAGGTGGAGAGGGTCCGGAACAATTTTGCGCAGTTTTGGCAAGGTTTGTGCTTCTCTCCCTTCATGGCCGAGAGGGGTGGAGTTTAAATCAGAGAGGGCGGAAGGCCTCTCGGGGGAGTTAGGGCTCGGGATCACTGCTCTCGGTGAGGAGAAGATCAGCCATGGTAGCCACTCGGGGATGGGGCAGCTCTGCAAGTGAGAATTTCAATGTTGGCTCACATGTGAGCTCTCGGCCATGGTGTTTTCCGGCGGCCTGGTGGCCGGCCGGCCAGGCAATGGTCACCATCTTGGTCAGGTGGGTCAGGGCTGGAGGTTTGTGCAATCAATTGGCCATGGACATGTGTAAAGGAGTTGGATTGAAATGGAATGGGGGATGAGCCTATTTTGGGTCCAAATGGGTCAACTCACCTTTGGGCTTGGTTCACCTCCCCATGGCCTGATTTTGGGCCGAGAGGATCAGCTGGGTCAGCCCAAGAGAGAGTGGTGTGGTCTCTATCCATGATGAGGTGGCTAAACATGGTTTAGTGTGCGACATGCTTAAGGTAAAAAGGCTTAATGAAAGATTAGGAAAGGAGCCCCTCCTTTTACCATTAATGGCATGGTCACATGTCAAGCCTCCCATGGCTTCATGTGGCTTGTCAATGGCTTGCATGGCTTGTCTTCGGCTTGGAGAAAGTTGAGTCAATTTCATAAAAATGGGTTTTAAGAAATTTTTGGTAATTTGATGGGAATTTGGATGAAGCTTCATTTGGAATAATTCAATGATGATTTTAGGACTTAGGTAATGGATTTAATTAAATGGATGACAAATGGAGATGTCATGTGGGCTTTAGGGTAGATTTGGGCTTTTGAATTTTGAAGGAAATGGGCTTTTAGAAGGGTTTAAGGGAAGTGGGCTTTTAAGTTTATGAATGTGTTCATGGATGAAAATTTTTGTAAAAGGTTGGGCCAAATAATTGTTGGGTTTAGCTCATGGATGTATCATGAGTAACTTGAAGCAAATTTGGGGTAGTTTGGGCTTGAATTGGGTTGGATTTGGATTCTTTTGGTGAATGGGCCAATGTAGGTCAAATTGGGCCTTTTGATTTTGGGTTGAATTTTAGTGGGGTTTGGGTCCAAATTTTGGGCAAATCATGTTAGGGTTTTGTTTGTGGGAATGTCAAGGAAGATTTAGAAAAGATTTGAGGTTAATTGAGTCGAATTGGGTGAGTTTGGGTTAAGTTTGGGTCATGGGTCCAAATTTGGGCTTTAAGGCCCAAAAGTGAGATTGGATCCAAATGTCAATCAAATTGGACTTGGATTTGGTTTAAATTGGTATTGGGAATGTTGAATTGAAGTTTAGAATTGAATTGGACCAAAATTGGGATCAATTGGGTAGGTTTGGTTCGACATCGGGTTCACTTTGGGTTAAAATGGGTCAATTTGGGGGTTTTGACAAAAGTAGGTAAATCGACAAAATTGGCCCATGGTGTAGTTGGACAAAATGAAATTGGGAATGTTTAGGATTTTCTGGAATTTTCTGGGAACTTTCTGAATTTTTGGATTTTTAGGCCAAGAAGGGTATTTTGGGTATTTAGAGGGTATTGGGGGGTATTTTTGGAATCTTTGGTATTTTTGGGTATGGATGATCAATTTGAGTGATTTGGAGATGTTTGGGATTGATTTTGGAAAATTTTGGGTAATTTGGAAATTTTGCAAAATTTGGGTAATTTCAATGGTTTCGGTAGGTTTAAGAGTGTAGGGTCTCTGGGGTCAAAAATTGAAAATTTGGGAAATTGGAGATCGGGTGAATTTAGGTGAAAAGAAATCATTTTGGTTGAGCCATGAAGCCATTTCAAGCCCATATGAGCCATGAAAGGACTCATTTCGAGGCATTCACTATGTTGTTCCTAACCCTCTTACCAAGGCTTAGTGGGTTAAGGACCATCCATGTGAATCACCTACATGAGTCGGGAGGTTAAGTTGGGTATGGGTGTAGTTTTAGGAAGTGTGTGGAAATGTAGTGTGTAAGTGTAGTGTAAGTCACCCCTTCACTCGCACCGAAGCCACCTGTAGGCGTCCTAAGGCCAAAGAGTCCTATAGAACTCATCCTTTAAACTTCCACATTTCGATTTCAACCCTCTAGGTGATTAGGGGTCTATAGTCAAGTTTGTGGAGTTTGCGCAGGAGTTTAGAAGTGGTTTGAATTTCTAAAAGGCGGGTCCCAATTCTAGTCCTCTAAGATAGTCAAAGGAAAAGCCTAAGGCTAGATCCTAAGCACTAAAAAGAAGAAGGGAAGACCTCATCAAAAATGAGGTCAACAAGGTGTAGCTTGAGTAGGAGTTCTGAAGGTTGTCCGGTAGGCCCATAAGGCTTCTAACAATTTCTCGTGCCAATTTCTCTTATTATCGTCCAGGGTTTTCTTTAAGATTTGAACGAGAGTTTTATTAAAAGCCTCAGCCAGACCGTTTGCTCTTGGGTAGTAAATCGTCGAGTATCGCCAGCCGATTCCGTGTCTCCCGACAAAATTGTTGATTTGTGTGCTTCCGAATGCCGACCCATTATCCGAGATGATCCCGCGCGACACTCCGAAACGGTAGACAACTTGGTTCTCGAAAACCGTAGCACGTGGTGTGCTTTCACTTCTCTAAGCGGAACCGCCTCGCCCACTCGGAAAAGTAATCCGTAGCCGCAAGAATGAAACGATGTCCTTTCGAAGATGGTGGTTCTATCGGACCCACTATATCCGTGCCCCAACATTCAAACGGCCACGACGCAATTGTCGGGTGTAGCACATTTGGAGGTCGGTGCAGAACCACTCCGTGCACTCGGCATTGGTGACAGCCTTCGGCGATTTTCATGCAGTCGGTCATCATCGAGGGCCAGTAGTACCCTAGTCTTTTAATTTTCATCTTCATTTTTGGACCCGACTGGTGAGCGCCACAGAGTCCTGAATGCACCTCTTTAACGATTTCACGGGCCTCGGACCCGCTTAAGCACCTTAGCCACATTTCGATCAAAAGACCTTCTCGTACAATGTGTTGTTTATTAATGCGTAGGACGCAGTTCTTTTCGATCCGATGGGCCAGCGACCTATCGTCCGGTAGCTTTCCCGTTTGCAGTGTAGTTCATCAATGGCCGTCGCCAATCTTCTCGTGTTTTCCGTCACCGCCGCAACCGATTCTTTTTCTTCGCCGATTTGTGTATCACGTCTATGTCAAGCCGTGATAGGACTCCGACGTCCGCGAACCGACACTTCCACCGATTCATCTTGCAAACAGTGCAAATTCTTTTGCGAGACGGGCTAAAGCATCCGCTAAAGCATTCTCTTTTCTAGGAATTTTGTAGATCGTTACATTTGGAATCTGTTCCAACAATCGTATGGCATATCGGAAGTATTGTTCGAGTCTTGGTTTAAAAATTCCGTATTGTCCGGCGATCCGTCGAATGATTAACTCGTGAATCCCCGTAGATGTTGATGTCCGTTATCCCCATTCGAATAGTTAATTCCAATCCCGTTATGAGGGCTTCGTATCTCGCTTCGTTGTTTGTACACGGTTCTCGTCAAGTGGTAGGAGTATCTTAACATCCCCCGCTCCGGTGTTATAAAGATTAGCCCGATTCCCGCCTTACCGGCACTATCACTTGCGATTCTTCGTCTTTGTGTGTCGAAGATGCTCCGTCGAAATATAATTCCCAACGTCGATCGTCAAGGTCTTCTAGGTTCATTATTTGTTCATCCTGCGATCGTCATCGAGAGGAGATTCGGCCGGCAAAGGATGTGCCGCGAGGAAGTCCGCTAAGACTTGTCCCTTTACGGCACGCAGAGGCACGAAAGTTATATCGAATTGCAATAATATCATCGACCATCCGGCAAGTCCGCCGGAAAGTGTTGGACGAGTCATCAAGTATTGCAATGGATTAAACTTCGAGATTAGGTTGATCTTATGAGAAAGCATGTAGTGCCCGAGCTTTCGAGCGGCGAAGATCGTGGCCAAACAATGCTTTTCAATTGCGGGATACCTTACTTCCGTCGGAAGTAAACGACGGCTTAAGTAGTAAAGAGCATTTTCTTTACCCTCATCATCGACTCAGGCTAATGTGGCTCCGAGAGAGTCATCTAAAGCCGCGGTGTAAAGTATCGCCGGTCTACCCGAGATCGGGGCCGCTAAGACAGAGGTGTCATTAAATATTGTTTAATGTCTTCGAAGGCCTTCTCGGCATTTCTCTTCCCAAATAAATTTGGCGTCCTTTTTAACTAGTGCCGAGAAAGGCCGACACCTACTCCGACGTGTTCGAGATAAAGCGTCGAAGATATGCCAGCCTTCCCTCGAAAAGATCGTAGTTGTTTTAAGGTTTTCGGGAGGCGGCATTTCTAAGATGGCTTTAATCTTCTCCGGTCGATTTCAATTCCACGATGTCGGACAACGAATCCTAAGAATTTCCGGAGGTGACGCCGAAGGCGCATTTTAAGGGATTCATCTTAAGGTTAAATTGTCTTAATCGTTCGAAAACAATTCTCAAATCATACAGTGGTTTTCCTTTACTTTGCTTTTGATGACGACATCGTCCACGTAGCACTCGACTTGATCGTGGATGAGATCATCAAAAATTCTTGTCATTGCTCTTCGGTAAGTCGCTCCCGCGTTCTTCGAGTCCGAATGGCATCACCGTGTAGCAAAATACTCCGATCGGCGTTCGAATGCCGTAAGTTTTTCATCTTCTCGGAGCTATTTTTATCCGGTTGTATCCTCGAAGATCCATCCATGAATGAGAATATTTCATGTGTCGAAGCAATATCAATCATCGCTCTGGAATTGGTAGAGGGAATTCATCTTTTGGACATGCCTCGTTTAAATCTCTCGAAGTCCACACAAATTCCGATCCGACCATTCTTCTTTCGACCGGCACCACATTGGCTAACTGTGCCGGCATTGTTCTTCACGGACAAATTTAAGCATCTATTAGCTTTTTAACTTCGGCTATGACTTGTTGTTCGATTTCCGGACGCATTCTTCTCGGGACCTCGTCCGACCGGAACGTGGCAGATCCACTCCTAACTTATGGACCGCAACCTCCGGGGCTAATCCCGGCATTTCATCGTAGCTCCAAGCAAAACAGTCTTTAAATTCCATTAATAACTTGATTATTTCTTCGGAGTCTTCTTTATCGAGTAAGGAGCTAACAAAGGTAGGTCTAGGCTTTTGTTAGTACTTAAGTTAACTTCCGTTAACTCATCTATCGTGGATTTAATTTCTTCTTCGAATTCCGGTGGAGCGTCTCCAATTTGTAAATCTTCGAGTTCGTCCGTAGTTTCCATGCAGTTTTCATCGGACTTGCAAGTGACAACCAAGCAAAATTCGGCATCGTCAACCGACCCTACCGTGCCGAATCCGAGTCCATACTTTGAATCGGGAGGACGGCCGGAGTTATTCCATAACTTTTCAAAATGTTGTGATTGGCCTTTTGTCCATCGTCGAGGTAAGAAACCACGTTGAATTAAATTTTGAACACGAGGAGAGTACCACTCAAAAGGTGATTCCATTAATTCCGATGAAGTGACATCTTCGAATTGTACATTATTTTCAGCTTGGAGGAAGAAGCACCACTGTAGAATTTGATCGGCTTTCGCACCGTCACTACGTACCTCTTCGACCTCCATACCCTCGATCTTATTAGAATAGATCGGAGTTAGGGTCATAAGATGTACGTAGTGGTTAATCTTCTCGTACATCGATTTGTATTCTTCGTTCTTTTCATCTTCGAGGGAGATCTTGTATTGCGGCTTCTTTCGACTTATTGTTGTCGCTTCTTGCTTCGATTTCTTTTTCTTCTTCGTAACTATCATCCCAATCAACATTGATGGCTGGTTTCTTCCGTCCAATTGTCCTAGTGTCTCTACCACGGCCTCGTCCCCCGCCTCGACCTCGGATGCGAGTTGTGGAGAAACCTTCACCATCTCGCCGAAGGGAGTGGTGAGTGACCGTTGGACTAGAACTTCAGGTTCTTCGTTGTCTCGAACTTTCTTTGCTTCATTTGTTATGGTATCTCCGGAGAAGATTGTTTTCTTTGGCGGTGCATAATAAGCCGCATCTTCATGGACTCCAATCTCATGTACGTGAGAATGGTTAGTAAGTCACCTTTGATGCACCGTTCCCCTCCATCGTAGTACTTGATGCACCGGTGTAGAGATGATGGTACCATCCCGTTTTCATGTATCCATGGTCGGCCTAGTAGAGCGTTGAACGACGTTTCGAATCGATTATATGAAATTTTGCGGTTGTCTTTGCTAAATCACCGGTCTTCATCGTAGCGTTATCGACCCGAGGGCTCTTTCTCCTTTCTCGGTTGAATCCTCTTAATAACATTTTGTCGGCCTCGAGCTCACGAGCATCAATTTCCAAGTATGCTAGTGTTCGAAGACTCATTATATCGATTGATGCTCCCGGATCCACCAAAACTCCGGAGAGCGTAAACTTCCCAATCGTAATCGAAATGTACAACGGTCGGTTGTGATCCGCCGTCCCAAGTAGTAGGTCATTGTCCGTGAAGGTAACACCTCGTCGTTCCTTTAACGAGCAAACCTCATCCAAGGAATCTCCGCCATTTGAGCTAAGCAAACTTCCGGATCAAGTAAGGCCTCGATCGAGCTTCTCTCATCTCCTTTCGATAAGATGAGAGCATCGTAGATGCTCGCCTTGGCCGGTAGTTTCCTAAGATGGGCTAGCACGTTGTAGTCCACTTTGTTCTCCTCGCGTCTCGCTTCTTCTCGAATGGGTATTTCTTCCGCCGGGTTGGTTCTTCTGAACAACCACCGCTTTCCTTTGTCTTTTGGACCCATTCTCGGAGGTAGAACTCTTCCACTTCTCAAGTCGACTTCGTAATTTCTTCCGAATCTAGCGTCGAGTTTGCCGGTGTCTCCTCCCGAATCGGAATGACAAGCTCTTCCGGATTATCTTCAAAATCTGAAGGCTCTAACTTTATCGTAACCGGAGCTCCTCGAAACTCGCCGCATAGATCCGTTGCTTCGTCGAACTCTCGTAGCCTCCTCGATGGATGCCTTCTTTGTCATTGTGATCGTCGAGATCATGTATGATTTGAGAATTGTTGTTGGTATCGAAATCGACGCCCGGATTGTCGCTAGTTACGTAATCGTTAGAAACAGATCAAAACGTAGCCAACGCCATCACCCTTATCATTATATGATCCCACCGAAGTGAGCAGATAATCATACAAAAATCGAGGTTCGAGGGATTTCTCCCCCGAATCGGAAACAACTATTCTAGGATAAGCAGCCTCTAGTCTAGCCTTAGGAGTCTCGGGCCCCTCTTCTTCGTCAATTTTCTTCTTCTCTTCGATTGTCTCCCGTCGAGGTGGTTCTTCTATCGCAAGTGATAGTACCGGCTTAACGGGTCTCGAACTCGAATCGAAGCTCGCACCGAAGCGGTTCGGATGTTATCTAAAATCTTCTTCGAAGACCTTGTCCAGCGGTAGTCCATCCATCGTCGGCTGCATGTGGATCTATCGGGATGACGGGACCGGTTGAGATAACATCGACGGAACCTCCTTTCGGGGTTCCTTCATGTACTCCTTCGGGATTGTTATATTTCCTTTCCGAAGGTTGTCGTCGAGCCAACTTTTCAAGGTAATGCAGCCTTTCTATCTCGTGCCCAAGCATCCGATGGTAGGGCAAAAGTCGGGATCACCTTTCTTGTTGACTTCCTCTGGTCTTTTGGGCTCGACAGCTCGGAAATCTGGAGTTTTCATTAAGCTACGGAACATCTTCTGGCATCGCTTCATTTTTGAACGGATATTCTCTCGCTCGAAGCTCCCTCAATGTACGTTGCGGACGAGACGGTTGTTCATACTCGCGGAGATGACCGATAGCTGGACCGGGTTGCCGGTAATTTTGTTGTGGTTGCCGCGGCCGTTCCGGTGGTATTTGCATCGGTTGTTTGCCTTTGTCAATCGCCGCAACGACCCTGCATTTCTTTTCGAAAGTCTTCACCGGCTTCCGCTTGTCCGTCTTGTCTGCAAAACTTAATTGCTTCGCCTCTTCTTGCAAGCTTCCGACCTTGCTTAACAACTTCTCAAAAGTCTTAATAGTGAATCCTCGAGGAGAAGTGCTATCGGCCGTGAATGCTTTTAAGCAAGATGCCGACCGCATGTTGTTCTTGGCATTGTGGTTCACACTTCATGCTTAAGTTTCTCCATCGAAGTATGTAATCCACCAAAGTTTCATTCGGCCTTTGTTTCTCTACCACTAAATCACCTATAGTGATGTGGTGCCGAGCTCCGCAAATCGCTTAATGAAAAGACTCTCTAGCTCCGAGAATGTCTTCACGTAACCGGCTGGGTAATTTTGCATACTGGCCGAAGGCGATTCTCGACGTGACTACTAACGAACCGTCGGAAGAGTAACGCATCGCTCCCGCCGCATTGCAACAACCGGCACGAAAGTGTGCAACATGCCGTCGGGGTTCCCTGCTCCGTCGAAGGTCTTAAACGTGAGGTGGTACGAAGCCTTTCGGTATCGGACAGCGTCGACTTCTCGGGTAAGGTCTACCCGTCCGAATAGATGTCCCGTTCTTCGATTGTGCTAAGGCTTCTCGCACTCGCCGCTCTACCAAGTTCTTGATATCCTTTTCGTGGATCATACTTTGTGTTGTGTCCTTTTTTCACTGGTCATCCCCATCGACGGATGTAATCTCCTTTCCTCCGTCTACGATGTGAATGACTTCGGGGGTGTCTCTCTATGTGGTTGTACTTCGACTTCGGAGAGTGGCCGAGCTATGGCCATCTCTTCCATCCTCTTCGCCATTCGAGCGATCGTGTCGTCCTTTTCCCCGAAGCCGTCTCTTCATCGCCTCGGCTCCTCTCTTCTGCAGCTCGCAGGAGCACCTCGAGAAGCCGATGAAGCTCGTGTCTCAACCATGTTGATTTCTCGCATATTCATTGTCCATGAATTCCGATGAGTCGATCTCATCTCCGAACTTTCTTCTCTTTCTTTTGCCAACCGTCGGATGTCGGTTCTCAACTTTTCCATGGCATCTTCTAGCGGAGCTTCGTGTATCTTCGTGGTTGTCATGCGATGGTTGCCGGGTCCTTTTTTCACAAGTCCCCTTCATCGCAAGAGCACTTTCTTCGTATTCCAGCCTCCTCGGCGAGACTTTCTTTCTCGGGCCGCCGTTTCGCCTCAATCGCCCCGTAGTGGGACGCCACACCATCCTTCTAGCAGCAGAAGGTCTAGGACCAGCATGGTCTCATCGGCCAAATGCCGGAAGGTGGTATCCTCCCTAATCCGTAACCCCGATACTACGACAAGCGGGCTAGCCTTCATTCTCTTGCTCGGCTTTTCTATCATGACGGCGGGTTCTACTCGAGGCCCAAGACGGATTTGACCGAGCACCCGCCCTATCCTTCGTAGAATTTCCGACACGGGCGCTTTTCCTTCCTTGCTAGCTTTTCTACCAAAGTTTGCAGCCGAGTAAACGACGTAGTTCTAGTTCTTTCTTGCGGCTATTGTTGTAGTATGCGGGCCGTGGTAATGTGGCAAGCAATCTTTCGAACATTCTCCTCATCCTCTCGCGGCGAGAGGGGATGGAACCCGCTTCCTCCCAAAAGTGGTATGTAGTCGAGGCAATGGTGTATATTCCGTAACGGTGTATATTCCGGCAACTCGGAATTTCCTCCAGGAAGGTAATCTCAGACAGCTTCCGGCTTCCCCGGCGATCCTTCTATTTCTATTTCTTCTTCGGGTCTTTGTCGGTCGAAGGAATCTTCGAACCGGACCCGATTTCGAAGACGTAAGGTCTTACAGAAGATCCGTACCCTCCACGGTAACAGTGTTTATCATAGCTTCCGGATTCCTTTCCCCTTCGATTTGCGTAAGTCGGGGTAGGTGCGAAACAACTAGACTCGAATGGGGGTAGTGAGAACAGTCCTCCCGCGGACAGCAGTACTCTCCTAGTCGGGACCCTTCGCAGGGAGGAAACTCTCGGGTCGACCTAAGGTCGAACTCGCGCGTGATTCCTCGCTTCGCATACCTTGTTCGTCGCGGCAAAGAGGGAGACGTCGGTGACCTCGACGTTCGTAGCTTTAAATCCCTCGTCCAAATCGGATGACCCCATTATCGGCAGCCTCATCCTTATGCATGACGAAGTCCGATCCGTCGGTGAAGGAGAAAATCAGTTTCGGGGCTTCCATTTCTGCAAGGTAGATTCTGGTTGTCAGTCCCAAGTTATGCTTCTTTTCTTTAGGACGAAAAGAAAGGAATTGAAAAGAGTCCGAACTTATTCTTTGTTCATGTATTAAAAAAAAAGAATCATTTGTTAAAAGAATCACTTATTAGAGGGTTTGTTTATTTAGAACGGAATGTTCAAAGGTGTAGAGAAGGTAAGGAATCCGATTCAGAGTTGGAAAGGGAAAGAAAGTCTTAAGCAAGACTTCTCGACTCGAAGGATCATTCCTAAACTAACACCTATCGGGGTCCACCCCACCTCGTAAATGAGGTAAAAGGATCTCGGAACCTCTCTCGTTTAGGGGTGTCTAAACAAAGGCTCCTAAATCCGAGAGAATGTTGGCTATACTTGTTCAAGATAGAAATGAACATAGTATTCCAACGGAAAGAAGGGTAGTTCGATCCATTAGGGACATGGATACACTACCGATTTTTTGAAAGCAGTAATTATTTGATTATAATGGAGAGAGGAATGATCCCTCACGGAGTCGCCGAAGTTTGTTCGCATATTTTAGGTTGTATTGTATTTTAAAGGGGGGTCGCCTAACGTAAGTTGTCGGCGAATTTAAATTTTAAATTTGATTTAAATATATATATAATTTAGAAAGTAGTATTTGGTTTTGAAAATAATTTTTAAATTTGAAAGTTTTAAGATATGAGATTAAACCGATCTCACATCCCGAATAGTTTATATAAACGAGCGCCGCACCACAAACCGTGTATCTATCCCTAAGGATGACACACCGCTCGATGGTGGGGCTCGATCAAATAAACTAGAAGTTTTGTGACATCCGTTTGGTCCGCGAACCAATTTTATAAGCCGACAAATTCCCCGCTTAATATGAAAGTATCAAACAGGGTTTATATTACTCCGGGTTCTTTAAAATTCCCTATAAGGGCAAGCCCCTATAGTTAATTACATCTTAAGTGACGGGAATCACCTAAGAAAACTCTCGATAATAATCAATAACTCCGCTTTCAAGAATTTCAAAGTTTAAGGTTTTCAAAGATTGAATTTTGGAATTTCAATGAGTGAATAGATCAAATTTGGAACATTTTTGTTTTGTGAATCCGAAGGAAGAAAGGTAGGAGGAATCACCGATTCGAAGTGAACTTCGGTAATTTCCCGACTATCCTATCGTTTCGGCTTCGAGTTTAGGAAAGTCCTAATACTTATTTAAATGTTTTGATCTTGCCAATTTTAATTAATTAGGGCTTATATTTGTATGATAAAATCAAACAAATAAATTTCAGAAGATGTGAGGGTTTATTGTCGTATCTGACGACTACCTCGAATCCTAAGACCGGTTAGGCTTAATTTGCATAAAATGATTATGCAAGTGCCTAACGAAAAGGTCGAGGATTTATGTTGCACTAGTGCAAACTACCTCGAAGTCCTATGGCTTGGTTATTTAATTCTAGGAAAGTTTTGTCGAAATAGGTTCAAGTTTTCGTCGACGACGATGGCCGTGCCGCCCACCATGCTCCAAGCTCCTTATTGTCAGCAGAGGTTTAGTTTTAGAAATCATAAATCAGGGGATGAGAAAAGTGTTTTGGTTTAGAGAAAATCTTAATTTCCAAGTGTTTTTTACGTTTTAATTAAAACAAATCTTAAAGTTGATTATAACGACACCGGTTAAGATCCCACTGGCTCCATCCTTCCGCATCATTATTTTTATCGGATTCACTTAGTCCGTATGAATTTGCTAAACTCAACCGAATGAGTTCCACACTTTCATTTAGACCGTGGGAAATCCCGTTAAGCAACACGTAGGTTACATCATCCGAGGTATTCCCGATCATCCAACAGACGTTTTAATTTAGTTGCAATTGTAGTTTTGTGTTCTGTTTGTGATTAAATTTTGAGTTGTTTTATATTTTGAAATGTTGTGGCGGTGAATTTTATCTTGCAATGACTTTTAACTTAGTTTTGGTTTCAGCTTTAGGGACTATCCTAAAGGTGTGGGTTTTCATGCAACAGTTGTTTTATCATGCAAGAAAAGTAAAGTGCATCCGCAATAAAGTAAATTGTAGGAAGTAAATTGCAAGAGAGCAAATTGCAATAAAAAAATAAAAGCGTACCCTGAGGGTCTTCCCGTCATCCCAAGCTACACTTAAAACACAATTAGAATATTTAAGCAAGTCCCTAGGTAAAGCTAAGGGAAGGGTTATGGTTTTCTACCAAATTCCTAATCATATAGCTAGTCAACTCTTATGACGTCTAGGTTCTTTGTGTTTTTTTTTGTTTGAGGACGATTTTCTTCATCAAAGGACAATTAAGTCCAATTGTTCTTATAAATATCCTATCATATCGAGGAAGTGCTTAAGAAGAATCTTAAACATCTTTTCAATATTTTCAGGATTATTTTAAGTCCAAATGAATTTAATTATATAAATGAATCGATCGTCCGAGGTTTTCAAGTCTTGTTAACTCGCTCGCTGAACTAGGACATTCGAATATCCTATGAGTGAGATAACACTTCATTTGATGTTCCATTTGAGAGTTATAATAATCAAAGCTTTCAAGGGTAAATTAAGTATTCAAATGATTCGATTTAAGTTAAAGGGTTTAAATTGGAATAGTTGTTCAAGTCGCTTTACATTTATT
>JAKZJZ010001131.1:0-31181 GCA_022702705.1 Papilionanthe hookeriana x Papilionanthe teres | reverse complement strand
AAATTAAATCAAATCAAATTAATTAAACATCAAATCAAATTAAATTAAATTAAACTAAATTAAAACTCAATTAAATTAAGTTGAATTAAATATAACATCACCTAAGACATAAAGAATTCAAAATAAATGTAAAGTAACTTGAACACTTATTCCAAATTTAAACCCTTTAACTTAAATCGAATCATTTGAATACTAATTTACCCTTGAAAGCTTTGATTATTATAACTCCTAAATGGAACATCAAATGAAGTGTTACCTCACTCATAGGATATTCAAATGTCCTAGTTCACTGAGCAAGTTAACAAGACTTGAAAACCTCGGACGATCGATTCATTTATATAATTAAATTCATTTGGACTTAAAACAATCCTAAAAATATTGAAAAGATGTTTAAGATTTGTCTTAAGCACTTCCTCAATATGATAGGACATTTATAAGAACAATTGGACTTAATTGTTCTTTGATGAAGAAAATCGTCCTCAAACAAAAACATAAAGAACCTAGACGTCATAGAGAGTTGACTAGCTATAGGATTAGGAATCTGGTAAAAACCATAACCTTTCCCTTAGCTTTACCTAGGAACTTGCTTAAATATTCTAATTGTGTTTTAAGTGCAGCTTGGGATGACGGGAAGACCCTCCAGTGTACGCTTTTATTTTATTGCAATTTACTTTCTTGCAATTTACTTTCTTCAATTTACTTTATCGCGAATGCATTTTACTTTTCTTGCATGATAAAACAACTGCTGCATGAAAACTCACACCTTTAGGATAGTCACTAAAAGCTGAAACCAAAACTAAGTTAAAAGTCATTGCAAGATAAAATTCACCGCCACAACATTTCAAAATATAAAACAACTCAAAATTTAATCACAAACGAACACAAAACTACAATTGCAACTAAATTAAAACGTCCGTTGGATGATCGGGAATACCTCGGATGATGTAACCTACGTGTTGCTAACGGGATTTCCCACGGTCTAAATGAAAGTGTGGAACTCATTCAGTTGAGTTTAGCAAATTCATCTCGGACTAAGTGAATCCGATAAAAATAATGATGCCGGAAGGATGGAGCACGTGGGATCTTAACCGGTGTCGTTATAATCAACTTTAAGATTTGTTTTAATCAAAATACAAAACACTCGGAAATTAAGACTTCTCTAAACCAAAACACTTTTCTCATCCCCCGATTTATGATTTCTAAAACTAAACCTCTCGCAACAACCAGGAGCTCGGAGCATGGTGGGCGGCACGGCCATCGTCGTCGGCAGAAACTTCAACCTACTTCAACAAACTCTTCTTAGAATTAAAACAACAAAGCCATAGGATTTCGAGGTAGCTTGTCTAGTGCAACATAAATCCTCAACTCTTCGTTAGGCATTTGCATTGCAAATTAAGCCCTAACCGGTCTTAGGATTCCGAGGTAGTCGTCCGATACGACATAAACCCTCACATCTTCTAAAGTTATTTGTTTGATTTTATCATACAAATATAAGCCCTAATTAATTAAAATTGGCAATATTGAAATACTAAATAAACATTAGGACTTTCCTAAATTCAAGCCAAAACAATAGGATAGTCGGGAAATTACCGAAGTTCACTTCGAATCAGTGATTTCTCCTACCTTTCTTCCTTTGGATTCACAAAACAGAATGTTCCAAATTTGATCCATTCCCTATTGAAATTCCAAAATTCAATCTTTGAAAACTTTAAACTTTGAAATTCTTGAGAGCGAGATTATTGGTTATCATCGAGAGTTTTCTTAGGTGATTCCCGTCACTTAAGATGTAATTAACTATAGTGGGCTTGCCCTTATGGGAATTTTAAAGAACCTGAGTAATATAAACCCTGTTTAATGCTTTCATATTAAGCGGGGAATTTTATCTGGCTTATAAAATTGGTTCGCGGAACAAACGGATGTCACAAATCTTCTAGTTTATTTAATCGAGCCCCACCGTCGAGCGATTGTGTCTATCCTTAGGGATAGATACACGGTTTGTGGTGCGGTGCTCGTTTATATAAACTATTTGGGATGTGAGATCGGTTTAATCTCATATCTTAAAACCTTCAAATTTAAAATTATTTTCAAAATCAAATACTACTTTTCAAATTATTTATTTTAATTAAATTAAAAATTCGCCGACAGCTTCTGTTAGGCGACCCCCCCTTTTAAAAAATATCACACAACCTAAAAATAGTGCCGGCAGATTTCTGGCGACTCCACTGGGGATGGATTCCTCTCTCCATTATAATCAAATAATCTCGTTTAAAAATCGGTAAGTGTATCCATGTCCCTAATGGATCGAAACTACTCTTCTTTCCGTTGCGAATACTATGTTCATTTCTATCTCGAACAAGTATAGCCAACATTCTCTCGGATTTAGGAGCCACTGTTGGAGACACCCCTAAACAGAGAGGTTCCGAGATCCTTTTACCTCATTTTCGAGGTGGTGGACCCCTAATAGGTGTTAGTTTAGGAATGATCCTTCGAGTCAAGAAGTCTTGCTTAAGACTTTCTTTCCCTTTCCAACTCGAATCGGATTCCTTACCTTCTCTACACCTTTGAACATTCCGTTCTAAATAAACAAGACCCCTCTAATAAGTGACTCTTTTAACAAAATGATTCCTTCTTATAAATACATACGAACAAAGAATGAGTTCGACTTTTTTAATTCCTTTCTTTTCGTCCGAAGAAAAGAAGCATAACTCGGGACCGACAAACCGTAATCTACCCCGCAAATGGAAGCCCCGAAACCGATTTTCTCCTTCACTCAACGGACCGGACTTCGCCGTCTATAAGGATGAGCCGCCCGACAATGGGATCATCCGATTTGGGACGGGGATTTGAAAACACGAACGTCAAGGTCACCGACGTCTCCCTCTTTGCACCGACGAACAAGGTATCCGAAGCCGAGGAGCCACCGCTCGAGTTCAACCTTAGGTCGACCCAAGAGTTTCCTCCCCGCAAAGGGTCCCGACTAGGAGGAGTACCGCCGTCCGCAGGAGGATCAGTTCTTACTACCCCCATCGGTCTAGTTGTTTCGCGCACCTACCCCGACTTACGCCAAATCAAAGGGGAAAGAAATCCGTAACTATGGTAAACACCGTTATCGATGGAGGGTACGGATCTTCCCGTAAGACCTTCGGTCTTCGAAATCGAGTCCGGCTCGAAGATTCCGTCGCCGACAAAGACCCGAAGAAGAAATAGAAATAGAAGGATCGCCTGGAAGCCGGAGACTCGCCGAGATCGCCTTCCCTGGAGGAAATTCCCGCAGTTGCCGAATATACACCGCTACCGGAATATACACCACCGCCCGACTACATACCACTTTGGGAGGAAGCGAGGTTCCATCCCCTCTCCGCCGCGGAGGACGAGGAGAATGTTCGCAAGATTGTCGCCACATTACCTCGGCCCGCATACTACAACGATAGGCCGCAAGAAAAGAACTGAGAACTACGCCGTTTGCTCGATCGCAAACTCTTGGTAGAAAAGCTGAAGCAAATAAGGAAAACGCGCCCGGTGTCGGAAATTCTACGAAGGATAGGGCGGGTGCCGGCCGAATCCCATCTCGGCCCCGAATAGAGCCCGCCATCATGATAGAAAAGCCAAGCAAGAGAATGAAGGCTAGCCCGCCCGTCGTAGTATCGGGATTACAGACTGAGGAGGATACCACCTTCCGACAGTTCGCCAACGTGACCATCCGGTCCTAGACCTTTCCGTCGCGAAGGATGGTGCGGCGTCCCACTACGGGGCAGCTTGAGATCGAAACGAGCGACTCGAGAAAGAAAGTCTCGCCGGGAGGCTGGAATGCGAAGAAAGTGCTCACTGCGATGAAGGGACTCGTGAAAAAGGACCCGAGCAACCATCGCATGACAACCACAAAGATGCACGGTAAAGCTCCGTTATAAGATGCCATGGAAAAGTTGAGAACCGACATCCGACGGTCGGCAAAAGAAAGAGAAGAAAAGTTCGGAGATGAGATCGACTCATCTGAATTCATGGACAACGAATATGCAGAAATCAACATGGTTGAGACACGAGCTTCATCAGCCTTCTCGAGGTGCTCCTCGTAGCCGCAGAAGAGAGGAGCCGGAATCGATGAAGAGACGACTTCGGAAAAAGACGACACGATCGCTCAAATGGCGAAGAGGATGGAAGAGATGGCCATAGCTCCGGCCACTCTCCGCAGTCAAGTACAACCACATAGAGAGACACCCCGTGAAGTCATTCACATCGTAGACGGAGGAAAGGAGATTACATCCATCAACTGGGGATGACCGAGCCGAAAAAGGATACAAGACAAAGTATGATCCCCGAAAAGGATATCAAGAACTTGGTAGAGCAAGCAGGTGCGAGAAGCCTTAGCACAATCGAAGAACGGGACATCTATTCGGACGGGTAGACCTTACCCGGGAAGAATCCGACGCCGTCCAATACCCGAAAGGCTTCGTACCACCTCTGTTTAAGACCTTCGACGAGCACCGGAACCCCCGACGGCATGTTGCACACTTTCATGCTAGTTGTCTGCAATGCGGCGGGAGCGATGCGTTACTCTTCCGACGGTCCGTCGCGCATCGTCGGGAATCGCCTTCGACGGGTATGCGGGATACCCAACGGGTTCGGCTGAAGACATTCTCGCAGCTAGAGAGCCTCTTCATCAAGCGATTTGCGGAGCTAGCACACCACATCACTATAGGTGATTTAGTGGTAGAGAAACAAAGGCCGAATGAAACTCTAGTGGATTACATACTTCGATGGAGAAATTTAAGTATGAAGTGTGAACCACAACCTGCAAGAACAACATGCGATAGGCATCTTGCTTAAAAGCATTCACGGTCCGATAGCTACTTCTCCTCGAGGATTCACTGATTAAGACTTTTAAGAAGTTGTTAAGCAAGGCCGGAAGCTTGCAGAAGAGGCGAAGCAATTAAGTTTCGTCGACAAGACGGACAAGCGAGAAGCCGGTGAAGACCTTCGAAAAGAAATCCGGGGTCGTTGCAGCGGCTGACAAAGGCAAACAACCGATGCAAATACCACCGTAACGGCCGCAAGCAACCACAACAAAATTACCGAATAACCCGGTCCAGCTCATCGGCTCGTCTCCGCAAGATGAACAACCGTCTCGTCCGCAACGTACATCGAGGGAGCTTCGAGCGCAGAATATCCGTTCAAGAATGAAGCAAGTACCAAAGATGTTCCGTAGCTTAATGAAAACTCCGGATTTCCGAGCGCTGCAGCCCAAAAGACCGAGAGGAAGTCAACAAGAAAGGTGATCCCAACTTTTGCCCCTACCATCTGGATGCTCGAGCACAAGATAGAAGATTGCATTACCTTTAAAAGTTGGCTCAATGACAACCTTCGGAAAGGAAATATAACAATCCCGAAGGAGTACATGAAGGAACCCCGTGAAAGGAGGTTCCATCAATGTTATCTCAACCGATCCCGTCATCCCGATAGATCCCTATGCAATCGACGATGGATGGACTACCGCCCAGACGAGATCTTCGAAGAAGATTTTAGACAACATCCGAACCGCTTCGGTGCGAGCTTCAATTCGTAGTTCGAGACCCGTTAGCCGTACTATCACTTGCGATAGAAGAACCACCTCGACGGAGACAATCGAAGAGAAGAAGAAAATCGACGAAGAAGAGGGACCGAGATTCCTAAGGCTAGGCTAGGGGTCGCTTATCCTAGGATAGTTGTTTTCGATTCGGGGAGAAATCCCTCGAACCTCTCGATTTTGTATGATTATCCGCTCACTTCGGTGGGATCATATAATGATAAGGGTGATGGCGTTGGCTACGTTTTGATCGTTTCTAACGATTACGTAACTAGCGACAATCCGAGGCGTCGATTTCGATACCAACAACAATTCTCAAATCATACAAGATCTCGACGATCAAAATGACGAAGAAGGCATCCATCAAGGAGGCTACGAGAGTTCAACAAGCAACGGATCTATCCGTGAGTTTCGAGGAGCTCCGGTCACGATAGAGTTAGAGCCTTCGGATTCGAAAGATAATCCGGAAGAGCCGATCATTCCGATTCGAGAGGAGACACCGACAAACTCAACACTAGATTCGAAGAAATTACGAAGTCAACTTAAGAAGTGGAAGAGTTCTACCTCCGAGAATGGGTCCGAAAAGACAAAGGAAAGCGGAGTGGTTGTTCAAGAAGAACCAACCCCGAAAGAAGAAATACCCATTCGAGAAGAAGCCGAGACGCATGAGAATAAAGTGGACTACAACGTGCTAGCCCATCTTAGGAAACTACCGACGCAACCGAGCATTTACGACGCTCTCATCTTATCAAAGGAGATGAGAGAAGCTCGATCAAGGCCTTACTTGATCCGGAAATTTGCTTAGCACAAATGGCCGGGAGATTCCTTAGATGAGGTTTGCTCGTTAAAGGAACAACGAGGTATTACCTTCACGGACAATGACCTACTACTTGGGACGGCGAGATCACAACCGACCGTTGTACATTTCGGTTCACAATTGGGAAGTTTACGCTCTCCGAGTATTGGTGGATCCGGGAGCATCAATAAATATAATGAGTCTTCGAACACTAGCATACTTGGAAATTGATGCTCGTGAGCTCGAGACCAGACAAAATGTTATTAAGAGGATTCAACCGAGAAAGGAGAAAGAGCCCTCGGGTCGATAACGCTACCGATGAAAACCGGTGACTTAGCAAAGACAACCGCAAAATTTCATATAATCGATTCGAAACGTCGTTCAACGCTCTCTTGGGCCGACCATGGATACATGAAAACGAGGATGGTACCATCATCTGCGCATCGTTGCATCAAGTATTACGATGGAGGGGAACGATTGCATCAAAGGCGACTTACAACCATTCTCCGTACATGAGATTGGAATCCATGAAGATGCGACTTATTATGCACCGCCAAAGAAAACAATCTTCTCCGGAGATACCATAACAAATGAAGCAAAGAAAGTTCGAGACAACGAAGAACCCGAAGTTCTAGTCCAACGATCACTCACCACTCCCTTCGGCGAGATGGTGAAGGTTTCTCCACAACTCGCATCCGAGGTCGAGGCGGGGGACGAGGCCGTGGTAGAGACACTAGGACAATTGGACGAGAGGAAACCAGCCATCAATGTTGATTGGGAAGATAGTTCCGAAGAAGAAAAAGAAATCAAGCAAGAAGCGAGCAATAATAAGTCGAAAGAAGCCGCAATACAAGATCTCCCTCGAAGATGAAAAGAACGAAGAATATAAATCAATGTATGAGAAGATTAACCACTACGTACACACTATGACCCTAACTCCGATCCATTCTAATAAGATCGAGGGTATGGAGGTCAAAGAGGTACGTAGTGACGCGTGCAAAGCCGATCAAATTCTACCGCGGTGCTTCTTCCTCCAAAACCGAAAATAATGTACAATTCGAAGATGTCACTTCATCGAATTAATGGAATTACCTTTTGAGTGGTACTCTCCCTGTGTTCAAAATTTAATTCAACGTGGTTTCTTACCACGACAATGGACAAAAGACGATCACAACATTTTGAAAAGTTATGGAACAACTCCGCCGTCCTCCCAATTCAAAGTATGGACTCGGATTCGGCACGGTAGAGGTCGGGTTGACGATATCGAATTTTGCTTGGTTGTCACTTGCAAGTCCAATGAAAACTGCATGGAAACTACGAGACGAACTCGAAGATTTACAAATTGGAGACGCTCCACCGAATTCGAAGAAGAAATTAAATCCACGATAGATGAGTTAATGGAAGTTAACTTAGGTACTTGCGAAGAGCTTAGACCTACCTTTGTTAGCTCCTTACTCAACAAAGAAGACTCCGAAGAAATAATCAAGTTATTAATGGAATTTAAAGACTCGTTTTGCTTGGAGCTACGATGAAATGCCGTGGATTAGCTCCGAGAGGTTGCGTAGTCCATAAGCTAGAGTGGATCCTACTGCGTCCGACGGACAAGGTCCCGGAAGAATGCGTTTAGAAATCGAACAACAAGTCATAGCTCGAGGTTAAAAAGCTAATAGACGCTAAATTTGTCCGTGAAGAACAATACCGACTTGGTTAGCCAATGTGGTGCCGATCGAAAGAAGAATGGTCGGATCAGAATTTGTGTGGACTTCGGAGATTTAAGCAAGGCATGTCCAAAAGATGAATTCCCTCTACCGATTCCAGAGCCGATGATCGATATTGCTTCGACACATGAAATATTCTCGTTCATGGATGGATCTTCGGGATACAACCGGATAAAAATGGCTCCGAAAGATGAAAAGCTTACGGCATTCGAACGCCGATCGTAGTATTTTGCTACACAGAGTGATGCCATTCGGACTCGAAGAACGCAGGAGCAACCTACCAAAGAGCAATGACAAGAATTTTTGATGATCTCATCCACAATCAAGTCGAATGCTACGTGGACGATGTCGTCATCAAAAGCAAAGTAAAGGAAAACCACCAGTATGATTTGAGAATTGTTTTCGAACGATTAAGACAATTTAACCTTAAGATGAATCCTTAAAATGCGCCTTCGGCGTCACCTCCGGAAATTCTTAGGATTCGTTGTCCGACATCGTGGAATCGAAATCGATCCGGAGAAGATTAAAGCTATCTTAGAAATGCCGCCTCCCAAAACCTTAAAACAATTACGATCTTTTCAAGGGAAGTCGGCATATCTTCGACGCTTTATCTCAAACCCGTCAGGTAGGTGTCGACCTTTCTCGGCACTAGTGAAAAAGGACGCCAAATTTATTTGGGAAGAGAAATGCCGAAGGCCTTCGAAGACATTAAACAATATTTAATGACACCTCCTGTCTTAGCAGCCCCGGTCTTAGGTAGACCGCTGATACTTTACACGCGGCTTTGGATGACTCTCTCGGAGCCTCGTTAGCCTGGGTCGATGATGAGGGTAAAGAAAATGCTCTTTACTACTTAAGCCGGTCGTTTACTTCCGACGGAAGTAAGGTATCCCGCAATTGAAAAGCATTGTTTGGCCACGATCTTCGCCGCTCAAAAGCTCGGGCACTACATGCTTTCTCATAAGGTCAACCTAATCTCGAAGTTTAATCCATTCGTAATACTCGATGACTCGTCCAACACTTTCCGACAGACTTGCCGTGATGGTCAATGATATTATTGCAATTCGATATAACTTTCGTGCCTCTCGCGTGTCGTAAAGGGACAAGTCTTAGCGGACTTCCTCGCAACGACACCCTTGCCGGTTCGAATCTCCTCTCAATGACGATCTGCCGAGATGAACAAATAATGAATCTAGAAGACATTGATGATCGACGTTAGGAATTATATTTCGACGGAGCATCTTCAAAGACACAAAGACGAAGAATCACAAGTGATCAGTGCCCGGTAAGGCAGGAATCGGGCTAATCTTTATAACACGGAGCGGGGGATGTTATGATACTCCTACCACTTGACGTAACCATGTACAAACAACGAAGCGGAATACGAAGCCCTCATAACGGGATTGGAATTAACTATTCAAATGGGGATAACAGACATCAACATCTACGGGGATTCACGGCTTAATCATTCAACGATTGCTGGACAGATGTAGATTTTTAAACCAAGACTCGAACAATACTTCCAAGATATGCCATACTGTTGTCGAATCGCATTCCAAATGTGACAATTTACAAAATTCTTAGAAAAGAGAATGCTTTAGCAGATGCTTTAGCTCGTCTCGCAAAAGAATTTGCCTGTTTGCAAGATGAATCGGTGGAAGTGTCGGTTCACGGACGTCGAGTCCTATCACAGACTTGACATAGACACAATACACAAATCGAAAAAGAAAAAGAATCGATTGCAGCAGTGACGATGAAAACACGGAAGATCGGCGACGACCATTAATAGACTACACCACAAACGGGAAAGCTACCGGACGATAGGTCGCTAGCCCATCGGATCAAGAAAAGAACTGCGTCCTACGCATTAATAAACAACACATTATACGAAGGTCTTTTGATCAAATGTGGCTAAGGTGCCTAAGCGGGTCCGAGGCCCGTGAAATTGTTAAAGAGGTGCATTCGGGACTCGTGGCGCTCACCGGTCGGGTCCAAAGATGAAAATGAAAATTAAAAGACTAGGGTACTACCGGCCCTCGATGATGACCGACTGCATGAAAATCGCCAAGAGCCGTCATCAATGCCAAGTGCACGGAGTGATTCTACACCAACCTCCAATGTGCTACACTCGACAATTGCGTCGTGGCCATTTGAATGTTGGAGCACGGATATAGTGGGTCCGATAGAACCACCATCTTCAAAAGGACATCACTTCATTCTTGCGGCTACGGATTACTTTTCCGAGTGGGCGAAGTAGTTCCACTTAGAGAAGTGAAAGCACACCACGTGCTACGCTTTTCAAGAACCAAGTTGTCTACCGTTTCGGAGTGCCGCGCAGGATCATCTCGGATAATGGGTCGGCATTCGAAGTACACAAATCAACAATTTTGTCGGGAGACACGGAATCGGCCGGCGATACTCGACAATTTACTACCCAAGAGCAAACGGTCTCGCCGAGGCTTTTAATAAAACTCTCGTTCAAATCTTAAAGAAAACCCCGGACGATAATAAGAGAAATTGGCACGAGAAATTGTTAGAAGCTTTATGGGCCTACCGGACAACCTTCGAACTCCTACTCGAAGCTACACCTTACGCTCCGGTGTATGGGTCCGAGGCGAGTGTTACCTTTAGAGGTTCGGCCTTCCTTCACTCAAAATTGCGGTTGTAAACAAGATCACGACGAAGAAAACGCCGGATTACGACTCGAAGAATTAGAAAGCTTGGAAGGGAAAAGACTTGCGGCGCAACGAATTTAGAACTATACCAAGCTAAGATGGTTCGAAGCCCATGACAAGCGCGGTCCGCCCGAGAACCTTCAAAGTTGGTGACTTGGTTCTCGTTCTCAAGAGACCTATTCTTGCACACCGCAAGATAGGAGGAAAATTTGAACCCACTTGGGAAGGACCATTTGTGGTTGAAGCGAGTATACTCAGGAGGTTCCTACCAGCTAGTGAATTGCCAGGGAGAACGACATATGCTTCCGATCAACGGACGATACTTGAAAAAGTATTACGCTACCTGATGTTTCGAAGGAATGAATTCTTCATCCCTAAGAAACACGGGCGGAGTAATTACTTATGATTGGGTCCGAACCCAAAAAATAATAAAATGTGCTAAGATAAATAAAATCATGATAATTAAGTTTTCCTTGATTTCTTTTTCAAATCAAAATCTCTTCCCTCATCTTATCCTACTTCATTCCTGTTAAATTTCAAAATATAAGAATAATAAAAAAATGTATCTTTAATAAACATTTTCTTAATGTTCTTGTTCTTAGTACAACCCCTGATCCTTTTCCTTGTCTTTTCGCAGGAAATGTCGAACGGGCGGTTGGTCTTGAACTTTAAGAATGGCGTAAGCCTTGCACTCGATGAAAAGAGGGTGAAAGATGGAGCGATAATCGAGATTGACTCGGATTTCGCACCGGCGGAGCCTACGATACGAGGAAAGTGACTGGGTCCCGGCTAACCGAGAAGAACTACCCGGCAGGACGAGTGATGAAAGTGGGTGCCCCAAGCCACCAATCCAACAACAAGAAAAGAAAGGCAAATACTCGAAGAAGACAAAGAAAATGAAGTCCGTAGTCGCTACAGCGGAGGGCAGGCTTGTCAGCGTCGCGCCCACAGAGATTCAAGAAGTGCGGAGAGCCACTCTCACAGCCACGCAACGAAGAAATAAGAATGGCCTCATCCGTAAGATGTTAACAAAACTAGCCGCGGACCAGCGCGACGAGACAATTGCTAATGCCAGCACACACACTTCAAGGACACCGGTTCACCAGGAACCTAAAGAAAGGAGGCCAGCTCCTACAATAACAAAAAGAACCAGGGAAATCTCCAGAAGATCAGAAGAAAGAAGGCTACCACGCCACCGGATAGAACCACCAGCAGCGTGCATGACCTTGTTGCGAAGCAACCCGGGGGATGTCCCGACGGTGCATCATCCCTAAGGAGCCGAGGTATGCGGGGGAACGTGAAGGGATTGAACCATATATCCCACAATATGTCACAAGGCCTCGCCATCCGCAGATCATTCCGGAATACGAGCCGGAGAGGATGCAAAATGTTGAAAAGAAAACTTTCGAATACTTCGAGAGAATTAAAGGAAGAAGAATCAACATACTAGAAGGCCTCGAGCTACACACCGACGTATTCTCGTAGTATGAACAACAGCAAATCGTGGATTGTATCCGGGATTTGAAGAGAATGGGCCGAGCAGGCCGCCTAAGGGAAAACACATACTCGGAACCCCGGAGATGGATGCCAGGGAAAGGAAGAATCACAATACAATGCGGATGCTGCTACAACTTTGCTGAAGATAGAAAGGGAAACCCACCAGGGATACTCCATCATGGGCAAGTAGATCCGATGCCATTAGTCATCAAGAGAATGGTAAGAAGGTTGATAACATGGAGGGTACTGCCAGCAGATTGCATACCCAATAGCTGCATTATCAATATCTACAAACAGGGTGATCGCATACCCCACATATTGATCACCACGACTTCGTCGACCTTTCGCACGGTCTCTTTCTTGAATGAGTGTAACATCATGTTCGGATCCGACCTCCGGATAGCGAGCCCGGGTGAGTTCCGAGGGCCAAGTAAAGATACCTTTACCGTGGGTTCCGTCATGATACTCGCAAGGCAACGGAGCGGATATCGCAAAGCATTGCATACCAGGAGTGCCAGTGGAGCGAATCTCGGTTACCTTCGGGAGAATGGACGACGATAAAATACCTTACCATTTCCAACCGGACCCGCAGCTGGAGAACCTCCGGCCTTACGAGCCGTGAGTTACATGGGAAATATCACACCTCCAACGTACATCCAATGCAGCATCCTTGCCAAGGATGGCTTGGAAGGTGATGTTATTGACCATGTACCCCACTATTCGAACATGGATTTTTGACGGATGCTTCTTTGGATGGATCAACAAAGATCATACACGATCCGTTTTGAGTCTACATGGATTGTATGAAATATATTCCAGATCGAGTTGTACGACGTATTTTCAACATGATTGGAATGAAAGTGACCATGTCACGTTTTTGGCCTTCACCTCTTTTGTGCAAATTGATTGGGAAACGCCATTAAAGTTAAATGAACTTTGAACAAAGAACAGAAAAGAAATAAAACAAAAAAAAAGAGAATAAAAGAAAACTTTCTAAAAAAAATCTAAAAATGACAAACACCAAGTTCACATGAACATTAAATAAACGATAAAATAAAATAAATCATTAAAAGATAAACGAAATCAACACAAATCTCAAATTCAATCTTTCCAGATTCTAAATCTCTATCAAATCTCAAATCCGATCTTCTAGATCTCAAATCAAATCCTCAATCAAATTTCAAATCCAGTCTCAATCAAATTTCAAATTTGATCTTTCCAAATTCCAAATCAAATCCTCAATCAAATTTCAAATCCAATCTCGATCAAGTTTCAAACTTGATCTTCCAAATTTCAAATCAAATCTTAAATCAAATTTCAATCGAGTTCAAACTCATCCTTTCAAATTTCCAAATTTCCAAATTCAATCTTTCCAGGCTTCAAGTCTCAATCAAATTTCAAATTTGATCTTTCCAAATTTCGAATCAAATTCTCAATCAAATTCAAAAATTCAACTTTTTGGGTCGAGGATTTTACATCCAAGACCGCATCGCTTTAGGATCCTTTTCCTATCGCACCGAAATACATCAAATTCAACCTTTTGGGTCGAGGATTTTACATCCAAGACCGTACCGCTTTAGAATTCTTTTCCTATTGCACTCGAAATACATCAAATTCAAATTTTTGGGTCGAGGATTTTACATCCAAGATCGCACTCGCTTTAGGATTCTTTCCCTATCGCACTGAAATACATCAAAATCAAACTCTTTTGGGTCGAGGATTTTACATCCAAGACCGCACTCGCTTTAGGATTCTTTCCTATCGCACTCGAAATACATCAAATTCAAATTTTTGGGTCGAGGATTTTACATCCAAGACCGCACTCGCTTTAGGATTCTTTCCTATTGCACCGAAATACATCAAAATCAAACTCTTTGGGTCGAGGATTTTACATCCAAGACCGCATCGCTTTAGGATCCTTTTCCTATCGCACTGAAATACATCAAAATTCAAACTTTTGGGTCGAGGATTTTACATCCAAGACTGCACCGCTTTAGGATTCTTTTCCTATTGCACTCGAAATACATTAAATTCAACCTTTTGGGTCGAGGATTTTACATCCAAGACCGCATCGCTTTAGGATCATTTTCCTATTGACCTTGAAATACATCAAGTTCAAATTTTTGGGTCGAGGATTTTACATCCAAGACTCGCATTCGCTTAGGATTCTTTCCCTATCGCACTGAAATACATCAAATTCAACCTTTTGGGTCGAGGATTTTACATCCAAGATCTGCATCGCTTTAGGATTCTTTTTCTATTGCACTGAAATACACTAAATTTAACCTTTTGGGTCGAGGATTTTACATCCAAGACTGCACTGCTTTAGGATTCTTTTCCTATTGCACTGAAATACATCAGAATCGAACTCTTGAGGTTAAGGATTTTACATCCAACACCGCATTACTACGAGATATCTTCTCATTGCAACGATTCAATCTAATCAATTCAATTTTCTTTCGAGGTTGAAGATATTACATCTAAAACCCCAGAATTCCAATTTTCATTTCAAATCAAATCCTTCAAATTAATTTTGACAAACTTCAATCTAAATTGAAACTCCAAACTAAAATTTAAACTCACACATCAAAACATAAATTGAAACAAAATAAAATCTAAATCGAAATTCCCTAGTGTCATGTGATTTGGGATTTACCTCCTTTTCCTTTCCCCGGCGAGAGTTCAAGAATCTTCGGTTCCGGAGATATACTTGACACTCCCCGGCAGAAACTCTTCTACTTCGTCCTAAGTTCGTCACTTGGACATCCGTGTTGGTTTTGTTGATCGCTTCGGTCAACACCAATACGCGCGGTGTGCTCCGTCGGCTCACCACACCTATTGGAGTCCATTTGTTGACCTCATTTTTGATGAGGTCTTCCCTTCTTCTTTTAGTGCTTAGGATCTAGCCTTAGGCTTTTCCTTTGACTATCTTAGAGGACTAGAATTGGGACCCGCCTTTTAGAAATTCAAACCACTTCTAAACTCCCTGCAAACTCCACAAACTTGACTATAGACCCCTAATCACTTAGAGGGTTGAAATCAAATGTGGAAGTTTAAAGGATGAGTTCCTATAGGACTCTTTGGCCTTAGGACTGCCCTGGGTGGTCTGGTCTGGTGAAGGGGCTGACTTACACATACACTTACATACACACTACACTTACACACTACATTTCCACACACTTCCTAAAACCACACCCATACCCAACTTAACCTCCTGACTCATGTAGGTGATTCACATGGATGGTCCTTAACCCCTAAGCTCTTGGCTAAGAGGGTTAGGAACAACATAGTGAATGCCTCAAATGAGTCCTTTCATGGCTCATATGGGCTTGAAATGGCTTCATGGCTCAACCAAAATGATTTCTTCCCACTTGAATTCACCCAATCTTCAATTTCCCAAATTTTCAATTTTTGACCCCCGGGACCCTACACCTACTAAACCTACCCTAAACCCTTGAAATTACCCAATTTTTTACAAAATTTCCAAATTACCCAAAATTTTCCAAAATCAATCCCAAACATCTCCACATCACTCAAATTGATCATCCATACCCAAAAATACCAAAGATTCCAAAAATACCTCCCAATACCCTCCAAATACCCAAAATACCCTTCTTGGCCTAAAAATCCAAAAATTCAGAAAATTCCCAGAAAATTCCAGAAAATCCCAAATATTCCCAATTTCATTTTGTCCAACTACACCATGGGCCAATTTTTTCAATTTACCCTACTTTTGTCAAAACCCCCAAATTGACCCATTTTAACCCAAAGTGAACCCAATGTCAAACCAAACCTATCCAATTGACCCAAATTCTGGTCCAATTCAATTCTAAACTTCAATTCAACATTCCCAATACCAATCTAAACCAAATCCAAGTCCAATTTGATTGACATTTGGATCCAATCTCACTTTTGGCCTTAAAGCCCAATTTAGACCCATGACCCAAACTTAACCCAAACTCACCCAATTCAACTCCAATTAACCTCAAATCTTTTCTAAATCTTCCTTAACATTCCCACAAACAAAACCCTAACATGATTTGCCCAAAATTTGAACCCAAACCCCACTCAAACTCAACCCAAGGTTAAAAGGCCCATTTTCGACCTAAGCCCAAACCTAACCCAAATTCAACCCAATTCAAATCCAAATTATCCCCAATTTGTTTCAAATCACTCATGACACATCCATGAGCTACAAACAACAATTATTTGGCCCAACCTTTTACAAAAATTCTCATCCATGAACACATTCATAAACTTAAAAGCCCACTTCCCTTAAACCCTCCTAAAAGCCCATTTCCTTCAAAATTCAAAAGCCCAAATCATCCTAAAGCCCACATGACACTTCCCCTCATCATCCATTTGATCAAAATCACCCCTAAGTTGCAAAATCATCAATTAAACCATTCCAAATCAAGCCACATGTCAAATTACCCCCTAAATGCCAAATATTTCTAAAACCCTTTTTCATGAAATAAGCCAACCTTTTCCCAAGCCAAATGGAGCCATGAACAAGCCATTCTCAAGCCACATGAAGCCATGAGGGCTTTGACTTGTCATTAGTCCATTTATGGCAAGAAGAGGGGATCTTTCTTAAGCCTCCCTTAAGCCTTTTTTACCTTAAGCATGTCACACTCTAAACCATGCTTTGCCACCTAATCCTTGATGGAGACTCCACCACACATGGGAGGTTGACCCACCCGACCTCCTCGACCCAAAACCAGGTCTTGGGGAGGTGCACCCAACCCATTTGCATGGGTTGACCAAAATAAGCTAAAATGGCCCCTTCCCCTTTCTACTTTGATTCAACCACTTTACACATGGCATTTGCCAATCGCCTACACTAAACCCCGACCTCGACCCACCCGACCAAGATGGTGACCATTGCTCGGCCGGCCGGCCACCGAGGCCGCCGGAAAACACCATGGCCGAGAGCTCACATGTGAGCCAACATTGAAATTCTCACTTGCCGAGCCGCCCCATGCCTAGTGGTCACCATGGCCGTTCTTCTCCTCACCGTAGCAACTCGATCCCAAGCCCTAACTCCCCCTGGGAGGCCCCCCAGCCAGCTCTATTTAAACTCCACCCCTCTCGGCCATGAAATAAGAAAAGCATAAACCTTGCCAAAACTCTGCCAAAATTGTTCCAGACCCTCCTCCACCCTTAGAGCACTTGATCCCCAGTGAAATTCCCCTGCCATTTCTCCTCCGTAAGCTCAATTTCGCAGTTGAAATTCCACCCAAAACCAGGACACTTCTCCACGGTGAGCCAATTCCCAAATTGATTGGCTCTACACCTTCACCGGACCAAGAGAAGGTGTCCACCATCAAAAGCCCCATCTCCGTACCACCCAGTTGCTCCGACCTCCAAGCTTTGTGATCGGGCTTGGTCGAAATCATATCCGTACAATTCACCGGACCGGAGACTTCATCCGGAGCTTGCTAGGACCCAATCGAAGGTGCAACAACTCTCGGATTGAAGCCACACTTCTCCGAGCCAAGGTATGAGCTAACTCTTCATCCCGAGCTTCCGGAGATTCTCCATTTTAAATGCTTTAGTTTCAATGCATGTTAACCGTATAGATGTGTTCGTCTCTTCAAGACGAATCCATAGAGTATAAGAACGTAAAAATCCATCGAGAATCGAGTGAGATCTTAGGGATTTAGTGTGGACGGCTCTCGGGTGAGAACACTTGGGGACGATGAACGGATGCCGTCCATTCAATACACGCGCGCACGGATGGTCGGGATCGCGTCGGACCGGGAGACGGTACGAGAACCGCGGGGCCCGGCCGCCGACTCGGGTGGCGGCGTCGAATGGGAGCTCGCCGCTCGGTCTTTCGGAGTCGCCGAGGATGCGCCGGCGCCGCGTGGATAAATAGAAAAATAGGGTATTTTCCGATTTATTTAATTCCCTAAACTTCAAAAATTCATATCTCTCGTGTAGAAAAATCAGAAAAATAAAATAAAAATACCCTCTTGCTCGGTGAAGAGAGGAGAATAATGTGGAAAAGAAATCACTTAATTTCATCAAATATTTTATTTTTTATGATTTATTTACTCTCTGCATTGTTTTAATTCTCCATGCATGCATACAATTCACCATGGCATGAGACCATAGGGCTTTTGAAGCCTCTGAATTTGGGAACATTCCCTGAATTTTCCAAAGTCGAGGCCATCCCTATGAGGAGTTCTTGATTTTTCAAATTCAGTGTCACTGTTTTGAGTATTTTAATTCCAATAAATAGCATGTTGTGAAATAAATTCTAGGAAAATTTGGTGACGTTCCTTATGACCAGCAGAACCCTAGGAAAAATAGGTTTTGACTTAGTTCATTCAAAACAACCCTAATTGGCTTAAACACCCAAAATAGGTCTTTAATTAATTAGAGTTAACGAGGTATCAAATTGACTTGAAATCAATTCTCCACTGACTTTTAGGATCAGAGGAATCTACCATAAAAATTTGAGGTCAATTGGACTTGGTTAGCCCCACTAATTGGGTTAATTAAGTCACTTAGCCATTTTAAACTTTAAAAATTCATAACTTTTAAAATACCTTTCAAAAATTCACCAGATTGGTTTTGGAGCCTCTCTGATATCAGGGGAATCTAAGAAAATTAAATTTTCAATTTTCTAAAAAGTTGATTTTTAATAATATTTTAATATTTTTAATAATTAAAAAATAATAAAAATCACAAAATAATAAAATTCACCAAAATGTCACATTTTGAATTTTAATCACTTAGGAACAAATCCCACATTTTTCTTAGGTCTATTTAGTGAGATATTGAATTTTAAAGCCCTAGGGTAATTTTAAAATTAAAAAAATGTATTTTCTAGCATTTTCACTAAAATAATTATAATAAATCATAGGAAAATTAGAAAATTGCAAAATTTGCTTCTCTGGTTTCCTTGATATCAGAGAGATTTTTGAAAAATATAAAATCCATTTTTCAACATTTATTTTATTTTTAAATTAATTAACACTCCAAAACTCAAAATAATTATAATAAAAATAATATAATTCAAAAAATCACCAAAATTGGTCCAAGTGCTTCTCTGTTCATTAGGAATGTCCCCTAATTTTCTTAAGGACAGAAACTTTCCTTTGGTCATGTTATCAAATTTTCCTTGAAAATCTCTATTTTCCACTAAAAATAATTGTATAAATAAATTAAATACAGAAAAATCACATTTTCTCCTCTCATGTCTTTATTGACATATGAGTGAAGTCACATAAAAATTTCAAGTTCATTTGGGTTCAATTTAGTGAGTTATGAAATTATTAAGCTTAAGGGGTAAAATGGTAATTAAACTTTTAACCCTTAATTAAAACTTTAGGTTTAATAAAAAAATCAACAAGTAAAATATTTGATCTTAATCTGGTTTGGATGATTGAAATTTAAATAATTAAAGGGTAGAAACCCATTAAATAATTTTAAAATAATTAAACTTTAATTAAATAATAGATTAAATTTGGAAGAATAATAAAATTGGAATTATTAAAATAAGGGATATTTATTAGGAAGAGATTTATTCTTTAATTTAAAAATCCCTAAATTAATCATCTCATTAATATTCAACTCTTAATTAAAATGATAATTCAAATTCAAAATATTAAAAGACTTAATCATTAAACTAAAATTAAATTATTAAACTCTTTCAAAAATTTCAATTAAAATTAAAGATAAAACTAAATTAAAAATTAAATTAAATTAAGTAAATTAAATTGGATTAAATTAAATTAAATTAAAATTAAATTAAATAATTAAATAAAATTAAATTAAATCAATTAAATTAAATTAAATTAAATTAAATTAAATTTAAATTAAATTAAATAATTAAATTAAATTAAATTAAACAATTAAATTAAATTAAATTAAATTAAATTAAATTAAATAATTAAATTAAATTAAATTAAACAATTAAATTAAATTAAATTAAATTAAATTAAATTAAATTAAATAATTAAATTAAATTAAATCAAATCAAATTAATTAAACATCAAATCAAATTAAATTAAATTAAACTAAATTAAAACTCAATTAAATTAAGTTGAATTAAATATAACATCACCTAAGACATAAAGAATTCAAAATAAATGTAAAGCAACTTGAACACTATTCCAAATTTAAACCCTTTAACTTAAATCGAATCATTTGAATACTAATTTACCCTTGAAAGCTTTGATTATTATAACTCCTAAATGGAACATCAAATGAAGTGTTACCTCACTCATAGGATATTCAAATGTCCTAGTTCACTGAGCAAGTTAACAAGACTTGAAAACCTCGGACGATCGATTCATTTATATAATTAAATTCATTTGGACTTAAAATAATCCTAAAAATATTGAAAAGATGTTTAAGATTTGTCTTAAGCACTTCCTCAATATGATAGGACATTTATAAGAACAATTGGACTTAATTGTTCTTTGATGAAGAAAATCGTCCTCAAACAAAAACATAAAGAACCTAGACGTCATAGGAGTTGACTAGCTATAGGATTAGGAATGCAGTGAAAACCATAACCTTTCCCTTAGCTTTACCTAGGAACTTGCTTAAATATTCTAATTGTGTTTTAAGTGCGGCTTGGGATGACGGGAAGACCCTCCGAGTACGCTTTTATTTTATTGCAATTTACTTTCTTGCAATTTACTTTCTTGCAATTTACTTTATTGCAAATGCATTTTACTTTTCTTGCATGATAAAACAATCGTTGCATGAAAACTCACACCTTTAGGATAGTCCCTAAAACTGAAACCAAAACTAAGTTAAAAGTCATTGCAAGATAAAATTCACCGCCACAACATTTCAAAATATAAAACAACTCAAAATTTAATCACAAACGAACACAAAACTACAATTGCAACTAAATTAAAACGTCCTTGTTGGATGATCGGAATACCTCGGATGATGTAACCTACGTGTTGCTAACGGGATTTCCACGGTCTAAATGAAAGTGTGGAACTCATTCAGTTGAGTTTAGCCAATTCATCCGGACTAAGTGAATCCGATAAAAATAATGATGCCGAAGGATGGAACCGTGGGATCTTAACCGGTGTCGTTATAATCAACTTTAAGATTTGTTTTAATCAAAATACAAACACTCGAAATTAAGACTTCTCTAAACCAAAACACTTTTCTCATCCCCCGATTTATGATTTCTAAAACTAAACCTCCGCAACAACCGAGAGCTCGGAGCATGGTGGGCGGCACGGCCATCGTCGTCAGCAAAACCTAAACCTACTTCAGCAAAATCTTCTTAGAATTAAAACAACAAAGCCATAGGATTTCGAGGTAGCTTACCTAGTGCAACATAAATCCTCAACTCTTCGTTAGGCATTTGCATTGCAAATTAAGCCCTAACCGGTCTTAGGATTCCGAGGTAGTCGTCCGATACGACATAAACCCTCACATCTTCTAGAGCTATTTGTTTGATTTTATCATACAAATATAAGCCCTAATTAATTAAAATTGGCAAGATTGAAATACTAAATAAACATTAGGACTTTCCTAAATTCAAGCCAAACAATAGGATAGTCGGAAATTACCGAAGTTCACTTCGAATCGGTGATTTCTCCTACCTTTCTTCCTTTGGATTCACAAAACAAAATGTTCCAAATTTGATCCATTCCCTATTGAAATTCCAAAATTCAATCTTTGAAAACTTTAAACTTTGAAATTCTTGAGAGCGGAATTATTGGTTATTATCGAGAGTTTTCTTAGGTGATTCCCGTCACTTAAGATGTAATTAACTATAGGGGCTTGCCCTTATAGGGAATTTTAAAGAACCCGAGTAATATAAACCCCGTTTAATGTTTTCATATTAAGCGAGGGAATTTTGTCGGCTTATAAAATTGGTTCGCGGAACAAACGGATGTCACAAATCTTCTAGTTTATTTAATCGAGCCCCACGATCGAGCGGTGTGTCTATCCTTAGGGGTAGATACACGGTTTGTGGTGCGGTGCTCGTTTATATAAACTATTTGGGATGTGAGATCGGTTTAATCTCATATCTTAAAACCTTCAAATTTAAAATTATTTTCAAAATCAAATACTACTTTTCAAATTATTTATTTTAATTAAATTAAAAATTCACCGACAGCTTCTGTTAGGCGACCCCCCCTTTTAAAAAATATCACACAACCTAAAAATAGGGCCGGCAACTGTCCCTACCATCGGATGATCGGACATAAAATTGAAGACTACTTCACTTTCAAGAATTGGCTCGAGAACAACCTTCGACAAGGGAACATAACGATCCCGAAGGAATACATGAAGGAACCCCAAAAAGGAGGTTCCGTCAATGTTATCTCGACGAAGCCTATTGTTCTAATCGACCATACACGACTAACAATGGATGGAGTACTGTCTGGACGAAGTCTTCAAAGAAAATTTTGGATCACATCCAGACCGCTTCGTGTTGACCTCATTTTTGATGAGGTCTTCTCTTCTCTCTTTAGTACTTAGAATCTAGCCTTAGGCTTTTCCTTTGACTATCTTAGAGGACTAGAAGTGGAACCTACCCTTTAGAATTTCAAACCACTTCTTAAACTCCCTGCAAACTCCATAAACTTGATTGTAGACCCCTAATCACCTAGAGGGTTGAAATCAAATGTGGAAGTTTAAAGGATGAGTTCCTATAGGACTCTTTGGCCTTAGGACTGCCCACAGGTGGCCCGGTCCGGTGAGGGCCGACTTACACACACACTACACTTATACACTACACTTTCACACACCTCCTAAAATCACACCCATACCCAACTTGTCCTCCTGACTCATGAAGGTGATTCACATGGATGGTCCTTAACCCCTAAGCCCTTGGCTAAGAGGGTTAGGAACAACATAGTGAATGCCTCAAATGAGTCCCTTCATGGCTCATGTGAGCTTGATATGGCTTCATGGCTCAACCAAAATGATTTCATTCCACTTACATTTACCCAATCTTCAATTTTCTAAATTTTCAATTTTTGACCCCCGGGACCCCAGACCCACCAAACCTACCAAATGCTCTTGAAACTAACCAAAATTTGCAAAATCACCTAAATTACCCAAAATTCCCCAAACTCATTCCTAAACATTTCCCTCCACTCAAATTGATCATTCATAGCCAAAAATACCAAAAATTCCAAAAATACCCCCCAATACCCTCCAAATACCCAAAATGCCCCTCTTAGCCAAAAAATCCAAAAATTCAGAAAATTCCCAGAAAATTCGAGAAAATCCCAAATATTCCCAATTCCATTTTGTCCAACTACACCATAGGCCAATTTTGTCAATTTATCCCACTTTTACCAAAACCCCCAATTTAGCCCATTCTTAACCCAAGTGAACCCAATGTCAAACCAAATCTACCCAATTTACCCCAATTTTGGTCCAATTCAATTCTAAACTTCAATTTAACATCCACAATATCAATCTAGACCAAATCTAAGTCCAATTTGATTGACATTTTAATACAATTTCACTTTTGACCTTAAAGCCTAATTTGGACCCATGACCCAAACTTAGCCCAAACTAACCCAATTCAACTCCAATTAACCCCAAATCTTTTCTAAAACTTCCCTAACATCCCCACAAAAAAAATACTAAAATAATTTGCCCAAAATATGGACCCAAACCCCACTCAAATTCAACCCAAAACCAAAAAGCCCAATTTTGACCTAAACCCAAACTTAACCCAAATAGACCCAAACCCCAAAATCCAACCCCAAAAAAAGTTGAAACCTCTTTGAAACAGCCCTACAAACATTTCCCAACATTAATTTTACACTAATTTCAACATTAGCCCAAGTTAACCCAATTTGGCCTACCATTGGCCACTTTACCAAAAAGCCCAAATTCAACTCAATTCAAACCCAAACCACCTCAAATTTATTTCAAATTACTCATGGCACATTTCTAAACCAAACCCAACAATTATTTGGCCCAAACTTTTACAAATTTTCCATCCACCAATTTATTTCCAAGCTTAAAAAGCCCATTTTCTTAAACCTTCCTAAAGAACCCACCCAAAACAAATTTAAAAGCCCAAAACTTATTCCAAAAGCCCACATGAAATTTCTCTCATCATACCCATAATTTAAAACACTTCCTAAGTTCCAATCCCATCATCAAATGATTCCAAATCAAGCCTCATGACAAATCACCCCTAAATGCCAAAAATCCCAAAATCCCTTTCTCATGCAAGTAAGCCAAGCCATGAGCAAGTCTTGAAGCCATGCACAAGCCACATGAAGCCATGGGATTCACTTTACACATCATCATACCATTAATTGAAAAAGGAGGAGCCTCTTTTTAAACCCCCTTAAAAAGGTTTTAACCCTTTTAATGCTTCACCTTAATCCATGATTAATCCAAATATTCATTGATGGTGACTTCACTACCCTTTCCTAGCTGACTCATCTGACCTCCCTCAGCCCAAATCAATCCCTTGGTGGGTGCACCAAGCCCAATTACATGAGTTGACCAAAATCAACCCAAAATGAGCCTCACCCCATTCCATTTCAATTCAACCACTTTACACTTGGCCATTGCCAATTCCCTACACTAAACCCCAGCCCTTGACCTCCTGACCCTGAGGGTGACCCATGCCTGCCGGCCAGCCGCCTGGGTCGCCGGAAAACGTCAAGGCCGAGACATTGGAAGGATCCAAGCATTGAAATTCTCCCTTGCTGAGTTGCCCTATGCCCAGTGGCCATTGCAGCTGTTCTTCCCTTGCCAAGAGCAGCTAATCCCAGTCCCTAACTCCCCCTGGGAGGCCCTCCAGCCTCTCCTATTTAAACACCACCTCTCTCGGCCATAGAAGAGGTGCTGAACCAACCTTAAGGAAATTCTGCCAAAATCATTCCAGACTACTCCCCACACATAGAGAACTTGATCCCCACTGAAATCCCGCTGCCATTTCCTCTCTGTGAGCTCAATTTCGAGTTGAAATCCAAGCCCAAAACCGGGACACTTCTCCACAGTGAGCCAATCCCCAAATTAATTGGTCCTACACCTTCACCAGACCAAGAGAAGAAGTTTTCCAGCAAAACCCCCTTCTCCGGGCCACCCATCTGTTCCAAACTCCAAGCTTTGTAATCGGTTGTGGTCGAAATCATACCTAGACAATTCACCAGGCCAAGGGACTTCATTTGAAGCTTGCTTGGACCCAATCGAAGGTGACACAACTCTCAGATCGAAGCTTCACTTCTCGGAGCAAAGGTATGGACTCACTCTTCTTCCTGAGCTTACAGAGATTCTCCATTTAATTTGAATCAATTTCAATGATTGTTTACTATATGGATGTGTTCGTCTCTTTAAGACGAATCCATAGAGCATAAGAACACAAAAATCCGTTGAGAATCGAGTGAGAAATTAGGGTTAGAAGGTTGACGGTCACGGGTGCACACCCGCCGTAGACGATGACCGGGAGCCGCTCGGATCGAGCGTGTATCGAGCGGACGGTCTGGATCGAGCCGGACAGCGCGATGGTACATGAACTGCGGGCCCCTGGAGCGCTGAGTCGGATGGCGGCTCCAAATCAGGAGACGACGCGTGGCCTTTCGGAGCTGCCGAGGATGGCATGGCGCCGCGTGGATAAGTAGGAAATTAGGGCTATTTTCTATTTATTTAATTACCAGAACTTAGAAAATTCATAACTTTGTGTAGGAAAATCCTAAAAATAAAATAAAAATACCCTCTTGCTCAGTGAACAGAGAAGAATAATGTGGAAAAGAAATCATTTAATTTCATTGAATATTTGATTTTTAATGATTTATTTACTCTCTGCACATTTTCAATTCACCATGGCATGAGACCATAGGGCTTTTGAAGCCTCTGAATTTGGGGACATTCCCTGAATTTTCCAAAGTCAGAGGCCATCCCTATGAAGAGTTATTGACTTTTCAAGTCTAGGTCATTATTCTGAGTATTTTAATTCCAATAATTAGCATGTTGTGAAATAAATTCTAGGAAAATTTGGAGAGGTTTCTTATGACCGAGAGGACCCTAGTGGAAAATAGGTTTTGAGTTAACTCACTTGGAATAACCCTAATTGGCTTAAACACCCAAAATGGAACTTTAATTAATTAGAGCTAATCATACATCAAATTGACTTGAAATCAATTCTCCACAGACCTTTAGGATCAGAGGAACCCACCATAAAAGTTTGAAGTCAATTGGACTTGGTTAGCCCTATCGAAAGGGTTGATTAAGCCATTTAGCCAAACTTAAACTTCAAAAATTCATAACTTTCAAAATACTTTTCAAAAATTCACCAAATCGGTTTTGAAACCTCTCTGATATCAGGAGAATTTAAGAAAATTAAAATTGCAATTTTCTAAAAGAGTTGATTTTTTGCATTATTTTAATATTTTAATACTTAAAAAATAATAAAAATCACAAAAATAATAAAATTCACCAAAATGTCACCTTTTGAATTTTAATCATTTAGGAACAAACCCCATATTTTTCTTAAGTCTCTATGATGAGATATCAAATTTTAATGCCCTAAGGTATTTTTAAAATTAAAAAAAAAATTGTATTTTCTAGCATTTCCACTAAAATAATTCTAATAAATCAAAGAAAAATCAGAAAATTATAAAAATTGGTTCTCTGGTTTCCTTGATATTAGAGAGATTTTTGAAAAATATAAAATTCATTTTTTAACCTTTATTTTATTTTTAAATTAATTAATACTCCAAAACTCAAAATAATTATAATAAAAATAATATAATTCAAAAAAATCACCAAAATTGGTCCAAGTGGTCCTCTGGTCATTAGGAATGTCTCATAATTTTCTTAAGGACATAAACTTTCCCATGGTCATATTATTAAATTTTCCTTGAAAATCCCTATTTTCCACCAAAAATAATTACATAAATAAATTAAATACAGAAAAATTACATTTTCTCCTCTAATGTCTTGATTGAGATATGAGTGAAGTCACATAAAAGTTACAAATTCATTTAAGCTCAATTTAGTGAGTTATGAAATTAGTAAGTTTAAAGGGCAAAATAGTAATTAAAATTTTAACCTATAATTAAAAATTTTAGGTTTAATTAAAAGGGTGGGTAAAATATTTGATACTAAGTTGATTTTGGATGTTTGAAACTTAGGTAGCTAAAGGGTAGAAACCTATCAAATAATTTGAAAATAATTAAAATAAACCTTAATTAAATAATTAATTAAACTTGGAAGAATAATAAAAAAATTGGAATTATTAAAATAGGGATACTATTAGGAGGAGATTTGTTCTTTAATTTAAGAATCCCTAAATTAAGCACCTCAATAATATTTAATTCCTAATTAAAATGATAATCTAAATTCAAGATTCAAAATGCTAAAAGACTTAATCATTAAATTAAATTAAAGTTAAAACATTTAAATTAAATCCTTCTAAAATTTCAATTAAATTAATATTTAACAATTAAATTAAATCATCCTTAAAGCATAAAAAAATAAAATATTAAATTAAAATTAAAATTAAATTAAATTAAAATTTAAATTAAATTAAATTAAATTTAATTTAATTAAATTAAATTTAAATTTAATTAAATTAAATTAAATTAAATTAAACTAAATTCAATTAAATTAAATTAAAACATATTAAATTAAATTAAATTAAATTAAAAAAATAAAATCAAGTTAAAATAAAATTAAAAATTAAATTAAATTAAATTGAAAGTAAAACTAAACCAAATTAAATTAAACTAAAATTAAATTAAATTAAATTGAATTAAATATAACATCACCAAAGACATAAAGAATTCAAAATAAATCTAAAACAACTTGAACACTATTCCAAACTTAAACCTATTAATTGAAATTAAATTAAATCACAAATCACTTGAACATTAATTTGCCCTCAAGAGCTCTTGTTGTCATAACCCCTAAACGGAGTGTTAAGTGAAGTATTACTTCACTCATAGGATATTCAAATGTCCTAGTTCACTGAGCAAGATAACAAAACTTGAACTCCTGGATGATTAATTCATTTGTATAATTAAATTCTCTTGGACTTAAAACGATTCTAGAGGTATTGAAAAGTTGTTTAAGATTCGTCTTAAGCACTTCCTCAATATGATAGGATATTTATAAGAACAATTGAACTTAATTGTTCTTTGATGAAGAAAATCGTCCTCAAACCAAAACACAAGAACCTAGACGTCATAAGAGATGACTAGCTATAGGAGTAGGACCTTGGTAGAATACCATAACCCTTCCCTTAGCTTTACCTAGGAACTTTCTTTAAATGCTTAAATATTCTAAATTGTGTTTAATTGCAGCTTGGGATGACGGTAAGACCCTCCAGGTACGCTTTTGTTTTATTGCAATTTACATCCTTGCAATTTACTTTGTTGCAAATGCACTTTACTTTTCTTGCATGATAAACAACTATTGCATGAAAACCCACACCTCTAAGATAGTCCCTAAAACTGAAACCAAAACTAAATTAAAAGTCATTACAAGATAAAATTTACCGTCACAACATTTCAAAATATAAAACAACTCAAAATTTAATCACAAACAGAACAACAAAACTATAACTACAACTAAATTAAAACGTCTTGTTGGATGATCGGGAATACCTCGGATGATGTAACCTACGTGTTGCTAACGGGATTTTCTACGGTCTAAATGAAAGTGTGGAACTCATTTAGTTGAGTTTAGCAAATTCATCTGGACTAAGTGAATCCGATAAAAATAACGATGCCGAAGGATGGAACCGCGGGATCTTAACCGATGTTGTTATAATCAACTCTAAGATTTGTTTTAACTAAAACACTAAAAAAAACACTTGGATTTTAAGACTTCTCTAAACCGTAACATTTTTCTCATCTCTTGATTTTCACCTTCTATAACTAAACCCTCCGCAACAACAAGGAGCTCGAAGCATGGTGGGCGACACGGCCATCGTCATCAAGAAAACCCGAGTCTACTTCAAAGAAACTTTCTTAGAATTAAATAACCAAACCATAGAACCTCGAGGTAGTTTGCCTAGTGCAACATAAATCCTCAACCTTTTGTTAGGCATTTTCATTGCAAATTAAGCCCTAACCGGTCTTAGGACTCCGAGGTGATCGTTCGGTACGACATAAACCCTCACATCTTCGAGGTTGTTTGCATGACTGCGTCATACAAATATAAGTCCTAATTAATTAAAATTGGCAAGATCAAAACATTAAATAAACATTAGGACTTTCCTAAATTCAAGCCAAACAATAGGAAAGTCGGGAAATTACCGAAGTTCGCTTCGAATCTGTAATTTCTCCTACCTTTCTTCCTTTGAATTCCCAAAAGAAAATGTTCCAAACTTGATCCATTCCCTATTAAAATTCAAAAATTCAATCCCTTGAAAACATAAATTTTAAGATTCTTGAGAGCAGAATTATTGAGTATTATCGAGAGTTTTCTTAAGTGATTCCCGTCATTTAAGATGTAATTAACTATAGGGGCTTGCCCTTATAAGGAATTTTAAGAACCTGAGTAATATAAACCCTGCTTAATTTCTTTGTATTAAGCAGGGGAACTTGTCGGCATATAAAATTGTTTCGCAGACCAAACGGATGTCACAAATCTTCTAGTTTAATTAATCAAGCCCCATCATCAAGTAGTGTGTCTATTCTTCGGGATAAATACACAGTTTGTGATGTGGCGCTCATTTATATAAACTATTTGGGATGTGAGATCAGTTTGATTTCATATCTTAAAATTTTCAAATTCAAAATTATTTTCAAAATCAAATGCTACTTTCTAAATTATATATATATATATATATATATATATATTTAAACAAAATTTAAAATCTAAAAAATAAGCCGCACAATTTCTGGCGACTCCGCTGGGGATGATTCCTCTCTTCATTTTTAATCAAATAATTCTACTTTCAAAAAAATCGGTAGTATATCCATGTCCCTAGTGGATCAAACTACCCTTCTTCCCGTTGGAATACTATGTTCATTTCTACCTTGAACAAGTATAGCCAACATTCTCTCGGATTTAGGAGCCACTGTTTAGACACCCCTAAACAGAGAGGTTTCGAGATCCTTTTACCTCATTTCTGAGGTGGGGTGGGCCCCCAAAAGGTATTAGATAAGGAGCAGTCTTGCGGGTCGAGAATTTTCTACAAGACTTTCTCTTCCTTTTTCAGTTCCTAATCAATTCCTTTACCCTTCCTACAACTCTCCTTCTTTTAATAATTCTTCGTCCTAACGAACAAATCTTTTAGAAAAAACAATTATCTAAATAAATTTTCTTTTAATACCACAAATACACTAAGATAAACGGAAATGTGTTCGGACTCTTTCTTTTTCGTCATAAGTTTTACGACAAGAAGAAGCACGATTCGGGGACTAACACTTGGAATCTGCCCTGCAGAAATGGAAGCCCCAAAACTGATCTTCTCCTTCGTCAACGGACTGGACCTGGCTGTGTTCAAGGATGAACTGCCTGATAATGGAATCATTCGATTCGGACAAGGATTCAGGGACACCGACATCAAAATCCCCGACGTCACTCTCTTTTCACTCGCAAGCAAAGTACCGGAAACTGAGAAGCCGTTGATTGAGTTTAACCTCAAGTCAACTCATGAATTCCCTCCTCTGCAAAAGATTCCAACTGAGAGGAGTACTCGTTGTTCGCAGAAGGACCGTTGTTGCTACTCCCACTCGGTCTAGTTGTCTCTCGTACCTACCCCGGCTTCGCCAAACTAAAGGGGAAGGAAATTCGGAACTCGTGATGAACTCCGTGGAGGGTACGGATCTTCCCGTGAGACGTTCGTTTTCGAGATCGGGTCCGCACTCAAGAATTCTACCACCGACACGGACTCAAAGGAGGAAACGTAGTAGAAGGATTGCTAGAGAAGCCGTAGCCGCCGAAGTTGCTTTCCCGGAGGAAATCCTGAACCGCCGCAAGATACACCACCGCCCGAATACATACCACTTCCG
>JAKZJZ010001130.1:0-31181 GCA_022702705.1 Papilionanthe hookeriana x Papilionanthe teres | reverse complement strand
AGCACTTCTTTTGGCCGAGAGGGTGAGGGGTTTAAATAGGCATGGCTGGAGGCTCTCCTGGGGGAGTTGAGGGCTGGGATCAGCTGCTCTTGGCATGTGAAGAACAGCCATGGTGGCCATTGGGCATGAGGCGGCTCGACGAGTGAGAATTCCAAGTTTGGGCTCACATGTGAGCTCTCGGCCTGGTGGTTTCCGGCGGCTGTGGTGGCTGGCCGGCCAGGGTCAGGTCACCCTCAAGCTCAGGTGGGTCAGGGCTGGAGGCTTGTGCAGTCAATTGGGCCTTGCCATGTGTAAAGGGGGTGGCTTGGAATGGAATGGGGAAGAGGCCATTTTGGCTTCCATTTGGTCAACCCATTGGTTTGGGTTGGGTGCACCTCCCCATGGCCTGATTTTGGGCTGAGAGGATCAGTTGGGTCAGCCAAGAGAGGATGGTGTGGTCTCTATCCAAATAGTTTAAGTTAATTTTGGGTTATAGTGTTGCATTAAAGAGGTTTAAATGGCTTAAGGAAGGCTTAGGAAAGGACTCCCTCCACTTGCCATTAATGGCTTGGTGACAAGTCAAACCCCCCAAGGCTTCATGTGGCTTGTCTATGGCTTGCATGTGGCTTGCATTTGGCTTGAAAAAAGGTTGACTTGTTTCATAAAAAAGGGTTTTAGAAATATTTGACATTTAGGGGGTAATTTGACATGTGGCTTGATTTGGAATGGTTTAATTGATGATTTTGAAACTTAGGGGTGATTTTGATCAAATGGATGATGAGGGGAAGTGTCATGTGGGCTTTAGGATGATTTGGGCTTTTGAATTTTGAAGGAAATGGGCTTTTAGGAAGGTTTAAGGGAAGTGGACTTTTAAGTTTAAGAATGTGTTCATGGATGAGAATCTTTGTAAAAGTTTGGGCCAAAAAATTGTTGGTTTTGGTTTAGGGATGTTTCATGAGCAATTTGAAATAGATTTAAGGTGGTTTGGGTTGACATTGGGTTGAATTTAGGTTTATTTAATAAGTGGGCCAATGTAGGTCAAATTGGGCTAACTTGGGCCAATGTTGGGCTAGGGTTGAAATTGATGTAAAATAAATGTTGGGAAATGTTTATGGGAGTGTTTCAAAGAGATTTTGACTTTGGTTGGGTTTTGATTTTGGGGTTTGGGTCTATTTGGGCTAGGTTTAGGTTTAGGTCAAAATTGGGCCTCTTGATTTTGGGTTGAATTTGAGTGGGGTTTGGGTCTAAATCTTGGGCAAATCATGTTAGTGTTTTGTTCATGGGGATGTTAAGGAAGGTTTAGAAAAGATTTGGGGTTAATTGGAGTTGAATTGGGTGAGTTTGGGCTAAGTTTAGGTCATGGGTTCAAATTGGGCTTTAAGGCCAAAAGTGAAATTGGATCCAAATGTCAATCAAATTGAGCTTGGATTTGGTCTAGATTGGTGTTGGGGATGTTGAATTGAAGTTTAGAATTGAATTGGACCAGAATTTGGGTCAATTGGGTAGGTTTGGTTTGACATTGGGTTCACTTTGGGTTAAAATGGGTCAAATTGGGGGTTTTGATAAAAGTGGGGTAAATTGACAAAATTGGCCCATAATGTAGTTGAACAAAATGAAATTGGGAATATTTGGGATTTTCTGGAATTTTCTGGGAATTTTCTGAATTTTTGGATTTTTTTGGCTAAGAGGGGCATTTTGGGTATTTGGAGGGTATTGGGAGGTATTTTTGGAATTTTGGTATTTTTGGCTATGAATGATCAATTTGAGTGGTGAGGAAATGTTTAGGATTGATTTGGAGAATTTTGGGTAGTTTAGGTGATTTTGCAAATTTTGGGGGATTTCAAGGGTTTTGGGTAGGCTAAGCGGGTGTAGGGTCCCGGGGATCAAAAATAGAAAATTTGGAAAATTGAAGATTGGGTGAATGTAAGTGGAATGAAATCATTTTGGTTGAGCCATGAAGCCACATCAAGCCCACATGATCCATGAAGGGACTCATTTGAGGCATCCACTATGTTGTTCCTAACCTCTTGCAGCGAGGGCTTAGGGGTTAAGGACCATCCATGTGAACCACCTTCATGAGTCAGGAGGTCAAGTTGGGTATGGGTGTGGTTTTAGGAGGTGTGTGAAAGTGTAGTGTATAGGTGTAATGTGTGTGTAAATCAGCCCTTTCACCAGACCAGGCCACCTGTGGGCGGTCCTAAGTGCCAAAGAGTCCTACAGGAACTCATCTTTTAAACTTCCACATTTAATGTCGACCCTCTAGGTGCTTAGGGGTCTACAATCAAGTTTGTGGAGTTTGCAGGGAGTTAAGAAGTGGTTTAAATTTCTAAGTGGTGGGTCCCAATTCTAGTCCTCTAGGATAGTCAAAGGAAAAGTCTAAGGCTAGATCCTAAGTACTAAAGAGAAGAAGAGAAGACCTCATCAAAAATGAGGTCAACACAACATATAGTCATTCTTAAAATGGATAGAAGACTTGAACTCTTAAACTTGATGATTAGATAGCCTTACATCTATAGAGTTAATTTAATTATCTGAAAATCTTTCTAATAAGCTTTACTATAATATTTATTTAAATCAAATTCATAGTATTTCTTAATTAAGGCTTTACTACAACTAATCATTACTTTTATGTAGTATCAAGATTACTTGAGGACAAGTAATAGTTAAGTTTGGGAGATCTTGACTAAAGAAAAATATATTGAGAAATTCATACCGATTTTACATTGATTTTTGATGATATTGCACTTTAAAGAAAGGTATTTTCTATTTTTTGTTGCAGGAATGAAGATTAATAGACAATGGAGCAAACATATGAGAAAAGGAGCGAATCTGGTTCAAAAAGGACCAAAAGAGACATAAGTTAATCTTGGCCGCCGACGGCGCATTTTTCCAGAGATTACAGACAATATTATAAGAGAGCCCGCTGACAGCGAGCCTTAGTAGTTGGCCCATGTTCTAGAAGCCTGTCGACGGTGCCAACGAGCCTGCTGACAGCGAGAAGGTCGGTTCAGGCAAAGATTCATCGAATGTGGACGCCTTTTGAAGAGGTGCTTAAGCAACCTTTGGAAATTTTTGTATCTCTTTAAAAAGAGACAAATTTAGAGTCCAAAATGAGTCCAAGGAGAGTCTGTGTGTGTCCTAGAGAGTTCAAAAAGAGTTAGTACAGAGTCTTTGAAGAGTCTAATAGTGAGTAAGTGAGTTTAGTTGAGTGTGTTGTACAGGAAGGAAGAGCCAGAGGAACTTCGAGGTACGCAGGGAGAAATTTGAGATAAGTTGTGTTTACTATTTTGTAACTTTGATTTTGTATTTGAAATCCAAGTTTTGTGTTATTCTTCCTATGAATTCTGAGTAGTCTTCTCTGTCTTTCTCCTTGTTTTGTGATTTTGTGAAATGGAAAATTGAATTAGTTGTGCCTAAAATATTCAATAAAAATTGTGATAATCTTTTACTTAAATCTTAATTTACTTTTAATTTAGCCAATTGATTTGTTAAAATGTGTTGATTTTACAACTAAAGCAAAGATTACATTTGAGATTTGGGGAGGTCAAAGTCCTTGAAAGGAGGGTGCAAATAAATAGGGAAATATTATATATCGGGCATAGAATTGGAGATTTTAGAGTGACAGACTAAAATCCTTAATTCAGTCTTATAGTTTAGGTGCTGAAGTGTAGATGTTAGCCCTCAAGCGAGGGGAACATAGGAGCTCCAAAGTGAGAGCCGGTATCCTCCCAGCCTAGCCGTAGATTCAATAACCAAGCATAGGATTAGTCAATGTTCTTTATGCCTGGACCAAAGGGTAAAGAATTGGAATGCTTCTATTTGGCACAATATAATTCTAACTAATTTAATTATCCGTTCACTTAATTCTCTTAACAAAGGGGAAGGATACTTTTCTATATTGCAACTTTCCATTCAACATTAGTAGTAGAATTTAGTATAATTGTTCTTTATTTACGTTTACTAGATAATTATTTCAACTGTTGTAATTAGTTCGTAATCTCTAAACTTCTCTGTGGGATCGATATCCAGGACTCCATTAGAGCTCTGTATTACTTGAATGATACTTATACTTGCATTGATAAGGGTTAACTTTGCTATTATTGAATATTTATTTTTACACTTGTTAACACTTATAAATGAACGCATCCCGCTGTCACAAGTTTATCTAGTATTTTATTGAGAAAAGGAAGAGGAAAGTGATCTTTTCTGGTGGTGGCATTTAATTTTTTATAATCAATACAAATTCAACATCCATTAATTTGTCTCGTAGGTATAATTTCATTACATTCAATCACTTTAACAGTCACTCCTCCCTTTTTCGGTACACAATGTATTGGACTTACCCAAGCACTATCCAAAATAGGATAAATAATTCCAGCATCTGGACATTTTAAAATCTCTTTCTTAACTACTTCTTTCATTATAGGATTCGGTCTCCTTTGTGGATCAACTCTCGGTTTATGTTCTTCATCTAATAAAATTTTGTGCATACAAATCGAAGGAATAATTCATTTAATATCTGCCAAAGTCTATCCAAAGCTTTCTTGTATCTTTTTAAAGTTTCCAACAACTTCTGTTATTGGTATTCGTTTAGCTCCGAAGATACAATAACTGGAAATGTAGATGATTCTCCTAAGAACATATACTTTAAATGATTAGGGAGAATTTTCATTTTAATTTCAAGATGTTTTATGATAGATGGAATTAAGCTTTTATCTCCACCTTCCATAGTGTATAATATTTTGAATCTCTCCTGAACATACTCCAAATCTTAATTCTTCTCATTATCTGAATTTTCTTCATCTTCACTTTCTTCTTCAAACATATTTTAATATACATCTTCTTTTTCAAATATATCTTCAAAATGATCGTTTCTCAAGTAATCACAGACCTCCATTCTAAAACGTTCATTATCTTTTCAATTAAGGGATACTTCATAGATTTTAAAATATTAAAGGTTACCTCTTGATCATTAACTCTCATAATTAATTCTCCTTTTTGAACATCAATTACCGCTCTTCCAGTAGCAAGCAATGGTCTTCCCAAAATGATTGGAATTTCTTTATCTTCTTCCATATCAAGTACAATAAAATCCACATGAAATATAAATTTATCCACTTTCACTAACACATCTTCCACCACTCATTTAGGATAAGTAATGGAACGATCGGCAAACTGTAGAGTCACAGATGTAGGAGAAATTTCTCCTATTCCCAAACTTTTGAAGGTTGATAAAGGCATAAGATTAATACTTGCTCCAAGATCACATAAAGATTTTCCAAAAAAAATTTTCACCTATAGCGCACGGAATAGTGAAACTACCAGGATCTTTAAGTTTTTCTAGAAGCTTCTTCTGAATAATTGCATTACACTCTCCGCTAAGTGCAACAGTTTCATGGTCTGTAAACTTTCTTTTCTTTCTTAGAATATCCTTCATAAACTTAGCATAGTCAGGCATCTGTTCTAATGCTTCAACAAAAGGAATGTTAATCGTTAATTTCTTAAGGATCTCCAAAAATTTTCCAAATATGTTATCCCTATTTTGTTTCTTTAATCTTTGAGGAAATGGAAGTGGTGGCTTTTCAGCAGTTATCTTCATTGGTTCAAGAGGATAGTCCAAGTCTGGATAAATCTTGTTTGAACCTTTTTCAATTTCCACCTTCTCCTTTTCTATTTCAACATCTTCTTGCACTTTAGTTTCCAATTCTTTTCCACACCTTAATTGAATAGCCTTACGTTGTTCCTTGTTTTGATCTTTTGGATTGATCTCCACTTTACTTGGAAGTGTTCCTGAAGGTCTATTATTAAGTGCACTGAAAATATGTCCTAATTGATTTTCAATATTCTTCATAGCAACACCTTGAGCTTGTAATTGACTTCCCTTGTTCAGAATCATTTCTTCAGTAGACAACTTCTTATCCTTAAATTGTGGGTTACTATTAATCCTGGGGGATAAGATAGTCTAAAATTAAAATTTCCTTAATTGTTCAAATTTCTAATTTGATACATAGAATTGTTAGCCCAATATGGGTTAACATTAGCATTACTATTATTCCAATTGAAGTTTGGGTGATTCTTCCAACCAGGATTATAATAATTCAAATAAGGATTGTTAGGTCTACTAATAGCATTTAAGGTCTCGAAAGGTGATTGAGATTCTGTTATCTGTCCAAATGAATTTTCCTCTAACACTGGAGGTGGTTGAGAATAATTCATTCCATATTGATTTATTTTCTTTGAAAGGGCTGCAATTTGAGAAACTACCATAGTCATCATATCTGAATCATGAACACTAGCTACTCTCTTAGTATTTACCCGTTCAGAAGGCCATTGAAAATTATTAGTAGCCATTTCTTAAATTAATGCATATGCTTCGTCAAAAGGTTCTGACATTAATGAGCCACAAGCAGCACATCTATAATAGATTTCAATGATCCCACTAATCCATTATAAAATGTTTGAATTATTAACCAATCTAGTAAAGCGTGATTGGGCACTTCCTAAGAGATCTTTATATCTCTCCCAAGCTTCGTATATTGACTCTCATTCAAACTGACAAAAAGATGTAATATCATTTCTTAGTTTAGCAGTCTTTGATGGAGGGAAATATTTTGATAGAAACTTTTAAGATAATTCTCCCCAAGTTCTAATAGATCCAGGTGCTAATGAATTTAACCATGCCTTAGTCTTATCCCTTAATGAAAAAGGAAAAAGTCTAAGTCTGACAGCGTCACTAGACACTCCATCATATTTAAAAGTAGCACACAGTTCTAAAAAACTAGCGAGATGTAAGTTTGGATCCTCATTAGGTGTTCTAGCAAATTAATTGTTTTGTACCATTTGGATAATAGCAGGTTTAAGTTCAAATGAATTAGCAGCAAAATTAGGATTTTGAATAGTTATATGAATTTCATCTGTTGTTGGGTTAGCATAATCTCTTAAAGGTCTTAGCAAATTTCCAATTTCATTTCTTTGATTATCTTGAATATTCTCCATTTTGCAAGGATTTTCAATTTTTTTTGTTGTTTTCTAATTTTTATGACAGTACACTCTAACTTTGAATCGTAAGGTATTAAACTTATATATCCACTACTACGCATATACAAACACAAATACTTTAATAAAAATAAACAAGCACACAATTACACACTACAAAATAAAGGTTTTTTTATATTATTAATAAATACCTTCCTACTTACTTTCTTAACTCCGTTAATTACCCCAGAAACGGTGCCAAAAGCTTGATGCTCGACTTTATATTTTGCAAGAATTTATGATCTCAGATTTATAGATTTATAATAATTTTGTTAAGTCAAAGCATTCAACGCAAGTATACGTATCGTATCAAGAAATACTGGGCTCTAATGGAGTCCTGAATATCAATCCCACAGGGAAATATTGAAGTATTAAGAAAACGTTATACAATGTGTATTAAGCACTAAAGTTAAGGATTACTACTTACTACTACTAAGCAGGAAACAGTAAGAACAACACAACAGTAACAATTAACTAACTACAATTTCTTCTAATAACTTTAAGAACAAGATTAACTAACAGACACACTAAACTGAATATTTGAAAGGTTTTTGATATATGAGAAAAGTATCTTTCCTCTTGCAATGAGAATATAATGTGTGGATTGATATGAAATAATTATCTATTTTATTGTGCCAAATAGGAGCATAGATGATTCTTTACCTTTAAAAGAGTACCCCCTCTTCTAAGTAAGAAAAGAACATTGACATATTCTAAGTTTAGTCACTAACTCTAAGGCTAAGCTGGGAGGATACCGGCTCTCACTTCGGAGCTCCTACTCACCCTTCACCCGAAGGCTAACCTTTGATATTAATTACTAATCTTAGAACCAATTTAGGGATTTCAGCCTGTCACCCTGAAATCTCCACATTAAAGTCCATCAAAACATATTTCCATATTTATTTGCACTCAATTCACATGAATGACCCACAATTTTATATTATGGATCTTTCATTTATTTTTTAGGACATCGGAATCCTTTCGAAACTTAATGTTCGGCAACATATTTTAACATTTCGATTAGCGAATCGAAAGTAAATTATGTTCCAAATGAAAAACTGTCACCTAATTTCTTCATCACATTAAAAGAACATCAAATCCACATCGATCCATCATCACATCTGCTATGCGAGACGAAAGACGAAGGGAGACTAATCGAGAATTCATGGAGAAGATACGAATAAACATGGATTTTATATATATAAAGAAAAGTCATACAAACGTCGGCACTTATTTTTAGGTTGACGTGATATTTTGAAAGGGGCGCCTAACGAGAAGTTGTCGGCGAATTTAAATTTTAAATTTGATTTAAATATATATATAATTTAGAAAGTAGTATTTGACTTTGAAAATAATTTTAAATTTGAAAGTTTTAAGATATGAGATTAAGCCGATCTCGCATCCCGAATAGTTTATATAAACGAGCACCGCACCCATGGCCTAGTGTATACTATCCCTAAGGATAGACACCTTTGCTTGATGGTGGGGCTCGATCAAATAAACTAGAAGTTTTGTGACATCCGTTTGGTACGCGAACCAATTTTATAAGCAGACAAATTCCACTTGCTTAATATGAAAGTATTAAACGGGGTTTATATTCACAGGTTCTTTAAAATTCACTATAAGGGCGAGCCCACATAGTTAATTACATCTTAAGTGACGGGAATCACCTAAGAAAACTCTCGATAATAACCGATAATTACGCTCTCGAGAATTTGAAGTTTAAGGTTTTCGAAGATTGAATTTTGGAATTTCGATAGGGAATGGATCGAATTTGGAACATTTTGTTTTGTGAATCGAAAGGAAGAAAGGTAGGAGAAATCAACGATTCGAAGTGAACTTCGGTAATTTCACGACTATCCTATTGTTTGGCTTGAATTTAGGAAAGTCCTAATGTTTATTTAGTATTTCGATCTTGCCGATTTTAATTAATTAGGGCTTATATTTGTATGATAAAATCAAACGAAATAGCACAGAAGATGTGAGGGTTTATTGTCGTATCGGACGACTACCTTGGAATCCTAAGATCGGTTAGGGCTTAATTTGCGATGCAAATGCACAACGAAGAGGTTGAGGATTTATGTTGCACTTAGGCGAAGCTACCTCGAAGTCCTATGGCTTTGTTGTTTAATTCTAAGAAGGTTTCTGTGAAGTAGGTTCGAGTTTTGTTGATGACGATGGCCGTCTTTGCCCACCATGCTCAGAAGCTCCTTGTTGTTGCGAGAGGTTTAGTTTTAGAAATCATAAATCGGGGGATGAGAAAAGTGTTTTGGTTTAGAGAAGATCTTAATTTCCAAGTGTTTTGTATTTTGATTAAAACAAATCTTAAAGTTGATTATAACGACATAGGTTAAGATCCGCGGTTCCATCCTTCAGGCATCATTATTTTTATCGGATTCACTTAGTCAGGATGAATTGCTTAAACTCGGTTGAATGAGTTCCACACTTTCATTTAGACCAGTGGGAAATCCAGGTTAGCAACACGTAGGTTACATCATCAGAGGTATTCTCGATCATCAGACGGGACGTTTTAATTTAGTTGCAATTGTAGTTTTGTGTTACTGTTTGTGATTAAATTTTGAGTTGTTTTATATTTTGAAATGTTGTGGCGGTGAATTTTATCTTGCAATGACTTTTAACTTAGTTTTGGTTTCGGTTTTAGGGACTATCTAAAGGTGTGGGTTTTCATGCAACGGTTGTTTTATCGTACGAGAAAAGTAAAGTGCATACACGATAAAGTAAATTGCGGGGAAGTAAATTGCAGAAAGTAAATTGCGATAAAATAAAAGCGTACTGGAGGAGTCTTCCCGTCATCCCAAAGCTACACTTAAAACACAATTAGAATATTTAAGCGAGTTCCTAGGTAAAGGCTAAGGGAAGGTTATGGTTTTACGCAAATTCTAATCACTATGGTAGATCGTCTCTATGACGTCTAGGTTCTTTGTGTTTTTGTTTGAGGACGATTTTCTTCATCGAAGAACGATTAAATCCGATTGTTCTTATAAATATCCTATCATATTGAGGAAGTGCTTAAGAAGAATCTTAAACATCTTTTCGATATTTTTAGGATTGTTTTAAGTCCGAATGAATTTAATTATATAAATGAATCGATCGTCAGAGGTTTTAAGTTTTGTTAACTTGCAGGTGAATTAAGACATTTGAATATCTTATGAGTGAAGTAGCACTTCATTTAATGTTTCATTTAGGAGTTATAATAATCGAAAGCTTTCGAGGGTAAATTAGTATTGAAATGATTTGATTTAAGTTAAAGGGTTTAAATTTGGAATAGTGTTGAAGTTGCTTTATATTTAATTTCTTTTATGTCTTAGGTGATGTTATATTTAATTCAATTTAATTTAATTGAGTTTTAATTTAATTTAATTTAATTTAATTTGATTTGATGTTTAATTAATTTGATTTGATTTAATTTAATTTAATTATTTAATTTAATTTAATTTAATTTAATTTGATTTAATTTAATTTAATTTAATTTAATTTAATTTAATTTAATTTAATTTAATTTAATTTAATTTAATTTAATTTGATTTAATTTAATTTAATTTAATTATTTAATTTAATTTAATTTAATTTTATTTAATTTAATTTTAATTTAGTTTAATTTAATTTAATTTTATTTAATTTAATTTTAATTTAATTTAATTTATAATTTTAATTGAGATTTTAAAAGAGTTTAATGATTTAATTAAGTCTTTTAATATTTTAAATTTGAGTTATCATTTTAATTAAGAGTTAAGTGTTAATGATATAATTAGTTTAGGGATTTTTTAAATTAAAGAATAAATCTCTTCCTAATAAATATCCTTATTTTAATAATTCAGATTTTATTATTCTTCGAATTTAATCTATTATTTAATTAAAGTTTAATCATTTTAAAAATTGTTTAATGAGTTTCTACCCTTTAATTATTTAAATTTCAATCATCCAAATCAGATTAAGATCAAATATTTTACTTGTTAATTTTATTAAACCTAAAGTTTTAATTAAGGGTTAAAATTTTAATTACAATTTTGCCCTTCAAGCTTAATAATTTCATAACTCACTAAATTGGGCTTAAATGAACTTGAAATTTTTATGTGACTTCACTCATATATCAATAAAGACATGAGAGGAGAAAATGTGATTTTTCTGTATTTAATTTATTTATATAATTATTTTTGGTGGAAAATAGAGATTTCGAGGAAAATTTAATAACATGACCAAGGGAAAGTTTATGTCCTTAAGAAAATTAGGGGACATTCCTAATGACCAGAGAAGCACTTGGACCAATTTTGGTGATTTTTTGAATTATATTATTTTTATTATAATTATTTTGAGTTTTGGAGTGTTAATTAATTTAAAAATAAAATAAATGTTGAAAAATGGGTTTTATATTTTTCAAAAATCTCTCTGATATCAAGGAAACCAGAGAAGCAAATTTTGCAATTTTCTGATTTTTCTATGATTTATTATAATTATTTTAGTGAAAATGCTAGAAAATACATTTTTTTTAATTTTAAAATTACCCTAGGGCTTTAAAATTCAATATCTCACTAAATAGACCTAAGAAAAATGTGGGATTTGTTCTAAGTGATTAAAATTCAAAATGTGACATTTTGGTGAATTTTATTATTTTTGTGATTTTTATTATTTTTTAATTATTAAAAATATTAAAATATTATTAAAAATCAACTTTTTTAGAAAATTGAAATTTTAATTTTCTTAGGTTCCCCTGATATCAGAGAGGCTCAAAACCAATTTGGTGAATTTTTGAAAAGTATTTTAAAAGTTATGAATTTTTAAAGTTTAAAATGGCTAAGTGACTTAATCGACCGATTAGTGGGGCTAACCGAGTCCGATTGACCTCGAATTTTTATGGTGGATTCCTCTGATCCTAAAGGTCAGTGGAGAATTGATTTCAAGTCAATTTGATGCCTGGTTAACTCTAATTAATTAAAGACCTATTTTGGGTGTTTAAGCCGATTAGGGTTGTTTTGAATGAACTAAGCGAAAATCTTATTTTTCTAGGGTTCTACTGGTCATAAGGAACATCACCAAATTTTCCTAGAATTTATTTCACAACATCTTATTCTTTGGAATTAAAATACTCGAAACAGTGACTCGAACTTGAAAAATCGAGAACTCTTCATAGGGATGGCCTCGACTTTGGAAAATTCGGGGAATGTTCCCGAATTCAGAGGCTTAAAGCACTATGGTCTCATGCCATGGTGAATTGTATGCATGCATGGAGAATTAAAACAATGCGAGAGAGTAAATAAATTATAAAAAATAAAATATTTGATGAAATTAAGTGATTTCTTTTCCACATTATTCTCCTCTCTTCAACTGACGAGAGGGTATTTTTATTTTATTTTTACGATTTTTCTACACGGAGATATGAATTTTTGAAGTTTAGGGAATTAAATAAATCGAGAAAATCCCTAATTTTCTACTTATCCAGAGTCGGCGCCGGCGCATCCTCGGCGACTCAGAAGGCCGCGCGGCGCGCTCCGTTCGACGCCGCCACGCCGAGTCGGCGGCCGGGCCCCGCGGTTCTCGTGCGCGTCTCTGAGTCGCGACGCCGTCGGGCCGTCCGTCCGCGCGTGTATTGAATGGACGACATCCAGTTCATCGTCCCGAGTGTTCTCGCACAGGAGCCGTCCACACTAAATCCACAGATCTCGCTCGATTCTCGATGGATTTTTACGTTCTTATACTACATGGATTCGTCTTGAAGAGACGAACACATCTATACGGTTAACATGCATTGAAACTAAAGCATTTGAAATGGAGAATCTCCGGAAGCTCGGGATGAAGAGTTAGCTCATACCTTGGCTCGGAGAAGTGTGGCTTGATCGAGAGCTGTTGCACCTTCGATTGGGTCCGACGAGCTCCGGATGAAGTCTCACGGTGCGGTGGATGTACTGGATATGATTTCGACGAAGCCGATCCATGAAGCTTGGAGAGCTGGAGCAGGCTGGGTGGCTCGGAGATGGGGCTTTTGATGGTGGACACCTTCCCTTGGTACGGTGAAGGTGTAGAGCCGATCGATTTGGGAATTGGCTCGTTGTGGAGAAGTGTCCTGGTTTTGGGTGGAATTTCGGCTACGAAATTGAGCTTACGGAGGAGAAATGGCGGGGGAATTTCTTGGGGATCGAGTGCTCTAAGGGTGGAGGAGGGTGCGGAACAATTTTGGCGAGTTTTGGCAAGGTTTATGCTTCTCTCCCTTCATGGCCGAGAGGGGTGGAGTTTAAATAGAGGTGGCTGGGGGGCCTCCGGGGGAGTTAGGGCTTGGGATCGAGTCTGCTACGGTGAGGAGAAGAACGGCCATGGTGACCACGCTAGGCATGGGGCGGCTCGGCAAGTGAGAATTTCGATGTTGGCTCACATGTGAGCTCTCGGCCATGGTGTTTTCCGGCGGCACAGTGGCCGGCAAGCCGGCACGATGGTCACCATCTTGGTCGGGTGGGTCGGGTGCGGGGTTTAGTGTAGGCGATTGGCAAATGCCATGTGTAAAGTGGTTGAATCGAAGTAGAATGGGGCATGGCTAGTTTTGAGTCTAAATGGGTCAATCCACCCATTTGGGCTTGGTGCACCCTTGAGGTGGCTTTGGATGCTTGTGGGGGATCGAAGGGATCGGTTTGGTTTGGCATGGAGAAGTCTCCATCCAAATATATTTGGATTAAATTTAAGTTTAGGTGAAACATGATTAAGGTTAATGAGCTTTAGGGATTAAGGAAAGCCCCCCTCTTCTTACCCAATATGGCATGGTGGAGTGTCCAAAGCTCTCATGGCTCGCATGTGGCTCATGCATGGCTTCATGGCTCACCTTTGGCTTGGCGAAAAGTTTGGTCGATTTCATAAAAAAGGATTTTAAGGATTTTGGATAATTTGGTGGAAATTTGGATGAAGCTTCATTTAGAAATATTTGATCATTGGTTTAGGACTTAGGGATGATTTTAATTGAAAGTATGATGAGGGGAAATGTCATATGGGCTTTGGAAGAATTTTTGGGGTTTTGGATTTGGTGGAAGTGGGCTTTTAAAATGGTTTAAGGAATGGGCCCTTAAGTTTAAAAATGAATTTATGGATGGGAATTTTGTAAAGAGGTTGGGCCAAATAATTGTTGGGTTTAGCTCATGGATGTGTCATGAGTGATTTGAAACAAATTGGGGGTGATTTGGATTTGAATTGGGTTGAATTTGGGTTAGGTTTGGGCTTAGGTCGAAAATGGGCCTTTTAACCTTGGGTTGAGTTTGAGTGGGGTTTGGGTTCAAATTTTGGGCAAATCATGTTAGGGTTTTGTTTGTGGGAATGTTAAGGAAGATTTAGAAAAGATTTGAGGTTAATTGGAGTTGAATTGGGTGAGTTTGGGTTAAGTTTGGGTCGTGGGTCCAAATTGGGCTTTAAGGCCAAAAGTGAGATTGGATCCAAATGTCGATCAAATTGGACTTGGATTTGGTCTAGATTGGTATTGGGAATGTTGAATTGAAGTTTAGAATTGAATTGGACCAGAATTTGGGTCGATTGGATAGGTTTGGTTTGACATTGGGTTCACTTTGGGTTAAAATGGGTGAAATTGGGGGTTTTGACAAAAGTAAGGTAAATTGACAAAATTGGCCCATGGTGTAGTTGGACAAAATGAAATTGGGAATATTTGGGATTTTCTGGAATTTTCTGGGAATTTTCTGAATTTTTGGATTTTTAGGCAGAAAGGGTATTTTGGGTATTTGGAGGGTATTGGGAGGTATTTTTGGAATTTTTGGTATTTTTGGGTATGGATGATCAATTTGAGTGATGTGGAGATGTTTGAGAGTGATTTTGGAAAATTTTGGGTAATTTGGAAATTTTGCGAAAATTTGGGTAATTTCGAGGTTTTGGGTAGGTTTAGTAGGTGTAGGGTCCAGGGGTCGAAAATTGAAAATTTGGGAAATTAAAGATTGGGTGAATCTAGGTGGAAAGAAATCATTTTGGTTGAGCCATGAAGCCATTTCAAGCCCATATGAGCCATGAAAGGACTCGTTTGAGGCATTAGTTATGTTGTTCCTAACCTCTTAGCGAGGGCTTAGGGGTTAAGGACCATCCATGTGAATCACCTACATGAGTCGGGAGGTTAAGTTGGGTATGGGTGTGGTTTTAGGAAGTGTGTGGAAATGTAGTGTGTAAGTGTAGTGTGTATGTAAGTGTATGTGTAAGTCGGCCCCTTCAGAGACCGAGGCCGCGGGGCGGTCTGAGGCGAAGAGTCACATAGGAACTCATCCTTTAAACTTCTACATTTGATTTCGACCCTCCAGGTGATTAGGGGTCTATAGTCGAGTTTGTGGAGTTTGCGGGGAGTTTAGAAGTGGTTTAAATTTCTAAAATGTGGGTCCCGATTCTAGTCCTCTAAGATAGTCGAAGGAAAAGCCTAAGGCTAGATCCTAGCACTAAAAGAAGAAGGGAAGACCTCATCGAAAATGAGGTCGACAAATGGACCCCGATAGGTGTGGTGAGCGACGGAGCACACGCGCGTATTGGTGTTGGCCGAGCGATCAACAAAACCAACACGGATGTCCAGTGACGAACTTAGGACGAAGTAGAAGAGTTCTAGCTGGGGAGTGTCAAGTATATCTACGGAACCGGAGATTCTTGAACTCTCGGCGGGAAAGGAAAAGGAGGTGAATCCCAAATCACATGATGCGGGGAATTTCGATTTAGATTTTATTTTGTTTTAGTTTAAGTTTTGATGTGTGAGTTTAAATTTTAGTTTGGAGTTTCGATTTAGATTGAAGTTTGTCGAAATTAATTTGAGGAAATTTGGATTTGAAATGAGAATTGGAATTTTGAGGTTTTAGATATAACATCTTTAACCTCGAAAGAAAATTGAATTGATTAGATTGAATCGTTGCGATGAGAAGAGATCTCGGAAGCGATGTGGTGTTGGATGTAAAAATCCTTAACCTCGAGAGTTTGATTTTGATGTATTTCGGTGCGATAGGAAAAGAATCCTAAAGCGGTGCGGTCTTGGATGTAAAATCCTCGACCCGAAATGTTTGAATTTGATGTATTTCGGTCTGATAGGGAAAGAATCCTAAAGCGGTGCGGTCTTGGATGTAAAATCCTCGACCCGAAAGAGTTTGATTTTGATGTATTTCGGTGCTGATAGGGAAAGAATCCTAAAGCGGTGCGGTCTTGGATGTAAAATCCTCGACCCGAAAAGTTTGAATTTGATGTATTTCGGTGCGATAGGGAAAGAATCCTAAAGCGGTGCGGTCTTGGATGTAAAATCCTCGACCCAAAAGTTTGAATTTGATGTATTTCGGTGCTGATAGGGAAAGAATCCTAAAGCGATGCGGTCTTGGATGTAAAATCCTCGACCCGAAAGTTTGATTTGAATTTGATGTATTTCGGTGCGATAGGAAAAGGATCCTAAAGCGGTGCGGTCTTGGATGTAAAATCCTCGACCCGAAAGTTTGATTTGAATTTGATGTATTTCGGTGCGATAGGAAAAGGATCCTAAAGCGGTGCGGTCTTGGATGTAAAATCCTCGACCCAAAAGTTTGAATTTGATGTATTTCGGTGCGATAGGGAAAGAATCCTAAGCGGTGCGGTCTTGGATGTAAAATCCTCGACCCGAAAAGTTTGATTTTGATGTATTTCGGTGCGATAGGAAAAGAATCCTAAAGCGAGTGCGGTCTTGGATGTAAAATCCTCGACCCCAAAAGTTTGATTTGATGTATTTCGGTGCGATAGGGAAGAATCCTAAAGCGGTGCGGTCTTGGATGTAAAATCCTCGACCCCGAAAAGTTTGATTTTGATGTATTTCGGTGCGATAGGGAAAGAATCCTAAAGCGGTGCGGTCTTGGATGTAAAATCCTCGACCCAAAAGTTTGAATTTGATGTATTTCGGTGCGATAGGGAAGAATCCTAAAGCGAGTGCGATCTTGGATGTAAAATCCTCGACCCGAAAGTTTGATTTGAATTTGATGTATTTCGGTCGATAGGAAAAGGATCTAAAGCGATCGAGTCTTGGATGTAAAATCCTCGACCCGAAAGGATTTGATTTGAATTTGATGAAATTGATTTGATTTGATTCGAGATGCTGGAAGAAATTGAATTTGAATTTGATTGAGATTTGAAGCTTGAAGAGATTTGAATTTGTAAATTTGGAAGGATGAGTTTGAATTTGATTGAAATTTGATTTGAAGATTTGAATTTGAAATTTGATTGAGATGGATTTGAAATTTGATTGAGATTTGATTTGGAATTTGTAAAGATGAAATTTGATTTGAAGTTTGGAAGGATGGAATTTGAGATTTGTGTTGATTTCGTTTATCTTTTAATGGTTTATTTTATTTTATCGTTTATTTAACGTTCATGTGAATTTGGTATTTGTCATTTTTAGATTTTTTTTTAGAAAGTTTTCTTTTATTCTCTTTTTTTCTTTTACGTTCTTTGTTCGAAGTTCATTTAACTTTAATGGCGTTTCCCGATCGATTTGCACAAAAGAGGTGAAGGCGAAAACGTGACATGGTCACTTTCATTCCAATCATGTTGAAAATACATCATACGACTCGATGCGGAATACATTTCATACAATCCATGTAGACTCGAAACGAATTTGTGTATGATCTTTGTTGATTCATCGAAGAAGCATACGTCGAAAAATCCATGTACGAATAGTGAGGTACATGGTCGATAACATCACCTTCGAGCCATCCTTGGCGAGGATCTGCAGTTGGATGTACGTTGGAGGTGTGATATTTCCATGTAACTCGCGGCTCGTAAGGCGGAGGTTCTCTAGCTGCGGAGTGCAGTTGGAAATGGTAAGGTATCTTCTTGTCGTCCATCCTCACGAAAGTAGCTGAGATTCGCTCACTGGCACTCTCGGTATGCGATGCTTTGCGATATACGCTCAGTTACCTGCGGTATCATGACGGAACCCACCGGTAAAGGTATCTTTCTTGGCCCTCGGAACTCACCTGGACTGCTATCCGGAGGTCGGATCCGAACATGATGTTACACTCATTCGGAAAGAGGCAGTGCGAGAAGGTCGACGAAGTCGTGGTGATCGATATGTGGGGGTATGCGGTCACCTTTGTTTGTAGATGTTGATAATGCGGCTATTGGGTATGCAATTTGCTTTGGCGGTACCCTCCATGTTATCGATCTTTTTACCATTCTCTTGATGACTAATGGCATCGGATCTACTTGACTGTGACGGAGTATCCACAGTGGGTTTCCCTTTACGTCTTCGACAAAGTTGTAGCGGCATCCGCATTGTATTGTGATTCTTCCTTTCCATGGCATCCATCTCGGGGTTCGAGTATGTGTTTTCCCTTAGGCGGCTGCTCGGCCCATTCTCTTCGGATCCTGGATACGATCCACGATTTCGTTGTTGTTCATACTGCGAGAATACGTCGGTATGTAGCTCGAGGCCTTAGTATGTTGATTCTTCTTCCTTTAATTCTCTCGAAGTATTCGAAAGTTTTCTTTTCAACATTTTGCATCCTCTCCGGCTCGTATTCGGAATGATGCGGATGGCGAGGCCTTGTGACATATTGTGGGATATATGGTTCGATCCCTTCACGTTCCCCTGCATACCTCGGCTCCTCGGGGATGATGCACGTCGGGACATCCCCGGGGTTGCTACGCAGCAAGGTCATGCAACTTGCTTGGTGGTTCTATCCGGTGGCGTGGTAGCCTTCTTTCTTCGATCTTACGGAGATTTCCACAGTTCTTTTCGTTATTCTAGGAGGTGGCCTCCTTTCTTCGGAGTTCTGGTGAGCCGGTGTCCTTGAAATGTGAGTGCGGCATTAGCGATTGTCTCGTCGCGGCGGTCGCGGCTAGTTTTGTTAACATTTTACGGATACGGCGATTCTTATTTCTTCGTTGCGTGGGCACGAGAGTAGCTCTCCGCACTTCTTGAATCTGCGGGTGCGGCGGCTGACGAGCACGCCCTCTGTTGTAGTGATTACGGACTTCATTTTCTTGTCTTCTTCGGTATTTGCCTTTCTCTTCTTCTTCTTTGGATTGGTGGCTTGGGCCACCCACTTTCATCCTTGTATCGTCAGGGCGGTTCTTCTCGGTTAGCGGGACCCGGTCACTTTCCTCGTCTTGTAGGCTGCTTGGTGCGAAATGCGAGTCGATCTCGATTATCGCTCCATCTTTCACCCTCTTTTCATCGAGTGCGAGGCTTACGCCATTCTTAAAGTTCAAGACCGACCGCCGTTCGACATTTCCCTGCGAAAAGACAAGGAAAAGGATCGAGGGTGCATCTTAAGAACAAGAACATTAAGAAAATGTTTATTAAAGATACATTTTTTATTATTCTTATATTTTGAAATTTAACGAGGAATGAAGTAGGATAAGATGAGGGAAGAGATTTTGATTTGAAAAAGAAAACGAGGAAAACTTAATTATCATGATTTTATTTATCTTAGCACATTTTATTATTTTTTGGGTTCGGACCCGATCATAAGTAATTACTTCGCCGTGTTTCTTAGGGATGAAGAATTCATTCCTTCGAAACATCGGGTAGCGTAATACTTTTCGAAGTATCGTCAGTTGATCGGAAGCATATGTCGTTCTCACTGGCGATTCACTAGCTGGTAGGAACCTCACGAGTATCTTGCTTCGACCACGAATGGTCCTTCCCGAGTGGGTTCGAATTTTCCTCTCATCTTGCGGTGTGCGAGAATAGGTCTCTTGAGAACGAGAACTAAGTCACCGACTTTGAAGGTTCTCGGGCGGACCGGTTTGTCGTGGGCTTGAACCATCTTAGCTTGGTATAGTTCTAAGTTCATTGCGTGTTGCAAGTCTTTTCCCTTCAAGCTTTCTAATTCTTCGAGTCGTAATCGGCGTTTTCTTACGTCGTGATCTTGTTTGCAGCTGCAGTTCCGAGTGAAGGAAGGCTGAACCTCTAAAGGTAACAACTTGCCTCGGACCCATACACCGGAGCGTAAGGTGTAGCTTGAGTAGGAGTTCGAAGGTTGTCCGGTAGGCCCATAAGGCTTCTAACAATTTCTCGTGCCAATTTCTCTTATTATCGTCCGGGGTTTTCTTTAAGATTTGAACGAGAGTTTTATTAAAAGCCTCGGCGAGACCGTTTGCTCTTGGGTAGTAAATTGTCGAGTATCGCCGGTCGATTCCGTGTCTCACGACAAAATTGTTGATTTGTGTGCTTCGAATGCTGGCCCATTATACGAGATGATCCTGCGCGGCACTCCGAAACGGTAGACAACTTGGTTCTTGAAAAGCTGTAGCACGTGGTGTGCTTTCACTTCTCTAAGTGGAGCTATGCACGCTTGGAAAAGTAATCTGCAGCTGCAAGAATGAAGCGATGTCCTTTTGAAGATGGTGGTTCATCGGACCCACTATATACGTAGCCCGACATTCGAATGGCCGCGCGCAGATTGTCGGGTGTAGCACATTTGGAGGTTGGTGTAGAATCCGCTCCGTGCACTTGGCATTGATGACGGCTCTTGGCGATTTTCATGCGGTCGGTCATCATCGAGGGCCGAGTAGTACCACTAGTCTTTTAATTTTCATTTTCATCTTTGGACCGTCGAGTGGCGCCGCGAGTCATGAATGCACCTCTTTAACAATTTCGCGGGCCTCGGACCGCTTAGGCACCTTAGCCGCATTTGATCGAAAAGACCTTGTATAATGTGTTGTTTATTAATGCGTAGGACGAGTTCTTTTCTTGATCGATGGATTAGCGACCTATCGTCTGGTAGCTTTCTGTTTGCGGGTAGTCATCGATGGTTGTCATGATCTTATGTGTTTTTACATCCTTCTTCTTGTTGATTCTTTTTCTTTTTCGATTTGTGTATTGTGTACATGTCAGTTGTGATAGGACTGACGTCCAGTGAGCGACACTTCCACTGATTCATCTTGCAAACGAGGCAAATTCTTTTGCGAGACGGAATTAAAGCATCTGTTTAGAGCATTTTCTTTTACAGAATTTTGTAGATCGTTACATTTGGAATCTGTTCAACAATTTGTATGGCATCTTGGAAGTATTGTTCGAGTCTTGGTTTAAAAATTCTGTATTGTCAGACAATCTGTTGAATGATTAGCTTGTGAATCCCGTAGATGTTGATGTACGTTATCCACGATTTGAATAGTTAATTCCGAGTCCAGTTATGAGGGCTTCGTATACTGCTTCGTTGTTTGTACACGGTTCGTTAAGTGGTAGGAGTATCTTAACATCCCCGCTCCGGTGTTATAAAGATTAGCCCGATTCTGCCTTACGGGCATTATCACTTGCGATTCTTCGTCTTTGTGTCTTGAAGATGCTCAGTCGAAATATAATTCCCAACGTCGATCATTAAGGTCTTCAGGTTCATTATTTGTTCATCGGCAAATCATCATTGAGAGGAGATTCTGCCGAGCAAAGGGTGTCTTTGCGAGGAATCTGCTAAGACTTGTCCCTTTACGGCACGCGAGAGGCACGAAAGTTATATCGAATTGCGATAATATCATTGACCATACGGCAAGTCTGTCGGAAAGTGTTGGACGAGTCATCGAGTATTGCAATGGATTAAACTTCGAAATCGGAGTTGACCTTGTGAGAAAGCATGTAGTGCACGAGCTTTTGAGCGGCGAAGATCGAGGACGAACAATGCTTTTCGATTGCGGGATACCTTACTTCGTCGGAAGTAGCGACGGCTTAAATAGTAAAGAGCATTTTCTTTACCCTCATCATTGACACAAGTTAACGGGGCTCGAGAGAAGTCATCTAAAGCCGCGGTGTAAAGTATCGATGATGCTACTGAGGCAGAGTTGCTAAGACGGGAGGTGTCATTAAATATTGTTTAATGTCTTCGAAGGCCTTACGGCATTTCTCTTCCCGAATAAATTTGGCGTCCTTTTAGCTAGTGCGAGAAAGTGTGACACTACGACGGGTTTGAGATAAAGCGTCGAAGATATGCCGACTTCCCTTGAAAAGATCGTAGTTGTTTTAAGGTTTTGGGAGGCGGCATTTCTAAGATGGCTTTAATCTTCTCGGGTCGATTTCAATTCCACGATGTCGGACAACGAATCCTAAGAATTTCCGGAGGTGACGCGAAGGCGCATTTAAGGGATTCATCTTAAGGTTAAATTGTCTTAATCGTTCGAAAACAATTCTCGAATCATACGAGTTGGTTTTCCTTTACTTTGCTTTTGATGACGACATCGTCCACGTAGCATTCGACTTGATTGTGGATGAGATCATCAAAAATTCTTGTCATTGCTCTTTGGTAGGTTGCTCCTGCGTTCTTCGGTCCGAATGGCATCCATTGTGTAGCAAAATACTCCGATCGGCGTTCGAGATGCTTGTAAGCTTTTCATCTTACGGAGCCGTTTTTATGCTGGTTGTATCACGAAGATCCATCCATGAACGAGAATATTTCATGTGTCGAAGCGATATCGATCATCGGTTCGGAATCGGTAGAGGGAATTCATCTTTTGGACATGCCTTGTTTAAATCTGCGAAGTCCACACAAATTCGATACGACCATTCTTCTTTACGTAGCACCGCATTGGTAGCTGGGTCGGGTATTGTTCTTCGCGGACAAATTTAGCGTCTATTAGCTTTTTAACTTGGTATGACTTGTTGTTCGATTTCTAGACGCATTCTTACGGGACCTTGTACGTGGAACGAAGTAGGATCCACTCATAGCTTATGGATGCTGACCTACGGAGCTAATCACGGCATTTCATCGTAGCTCGAGCAAAACGATCTTTAAATTCCATTAATAACTTGATTATTTCTTCGGAGTCTTCTTTATTGAGTAAGGAGCTAACAAAGGTAGGTGCTAGGCTCTTCGCTAGTACCTAAGTTAACTTCAGTTAACTCATCTATTGTGGATTTAATTTCTTCTTCGAATTCGGTGGAGCGTCTCCGATTTGTAAATCTTCGGGTTCGTACGTAGTTTCCATGCGGTTTTCATTGGACTTGCGAGTGACAACTGAAGCAAAATTCGGTATCGTCAGTGACCTCTTGTGCTAGAATCAGAGTCCATACTTTGAATTGGGAGGACGGCGGAGTTATTCCATAACTTTTCAAAATGTTGTGATTGGCCTTTTGTCAAGTTGTCGAGGTAAGAAACCACGTTGAATTAAATTTTGAACACGGGGAGAGTACCACTCGAAAGGTAATTCCATTAATTCGATGAAGTGACATCTTCGAATTGTACATTATTTTCGGTTTTGGAGGAAGAAGCACCGCGGTAGAATTTGATCGGCTTTGCACGGTCACTACGTACCTCTTTGACCTCCATACCCTCGATCTTATTAGAATGGATCGGAGTTAGGGTCATAGTGTGTACGTAGTGGTTAATCTTCTCGTACATTGATTTATATTCTTCGTTCTTTTCATCTTCGAGGGAGATCTTGTATTGCGGCTTCTTTCGACTTATTGTTCTTTGCTTCTTGCTTGATTTCTTTTTCTTCTTCGAGCTATCTTCCCGATCAACATTGATGGTTGGTTTCCTGCATCCCGATTGTCCTAGTGTCTACCGCGGCCTCGTCCCGGCCTCGACCTCGGATGCGAGTTGTGGAGAAACCTTCACCATCTCGCCGGAAGGGAGTGGTGAGTGACTGTTGGACTAGAACTTCGAGTTCTTCGTTGTCCGAACTTTCTTTGCTTCATTTGTTACGGTATCTACTGGAGAAGATTGTTTTCTTTGGCGGTGCATAATAAGTTGCGTCTTCATGGATTCCGATCTCATGTACGGAGAATGGTTGCAAGTCACCTTTGATGCAGCTTGTTCCCTGCATCGTAATACTTGATGCAACGATGCGAGAGATGATGGTACCATCACTGTTTTCATGTATCCGTGGTCGGCCGAGTAGAGCGTTGAACGACGTTTCGAATCGATTATATGAAATTTTGCGGTTGTCTTTGCTAAATCACCGGTCTTCATCGGTAGCGTTATTGACCGAGGGCTCTTTCTCCTTTACGGTTGAATCCTCTTAATAACATTTTGTCGGCCTCGAGCTCGCGAGCATCGATTTCCGAGTATCTTAGTGTTCGAAGACTCATTATATTGATTGATGCTCCTGGATCCACCAATACTGCGGAGAGCGTAAACTTCCCGATTGTAGCCGAAATGTACGACGGTCGGTTGTGATCTAGCATCCCAGTAGTAGGTCATTGTCCAGTGAAGGTAACACCTCGTTGTTCCTTTAACGAGCGAAACCTCATCTAAGGAATCTCCGGCCATTTGAGTATAGCGAATTCCGGATCGAAGTAAGACCTTGATCGAGCTTCCCTCATCTCCTTTGATAAGATGAGAGCATCGTAAATGCTCGGTTTGGCCGGTAGTTTCCTAAGATGGGCTAGCACGTTGTAGTCACTTTGTTCTCGTGCGTCTCGGCTTCTTCTCGAACGGGTATGTCTTCTGCTGGGGTTGGTTCTTCTTGAACGACCACACCTTTCCTTTGTCTTTTGGACCCGTTCTTGGAGGTAGAACTTTTCCACTTCTTAGGTTGACTTCGTAATTTCTTCGAATCTAGTGTTGAGTTTGTCGGTGTCTCCTCCGAATCGGAATAGTGGCTCTTACGGATTATCTTCGAATGCGAAGGCTCGCAACTGCATCGTAAGCTTGGAGCTCCTCGAAACTCGCGAGATAGATCCGTTGCTTGTTGAACTCTCGTAGCCTCCTTGATGGATGCCTTCTTCGTCATTTTGATCGTCGAGATCTTGTATGATTTGAGAATTGTTGTTGGTATCGAAATCGACGCCGGATTGTCGCTAGTTACGTAATCGTTAGAAACGATCGAAAACGTAGCCAACGCCATCACCCTTATCATTATATGATCCCACGAAGTGAGCGAGATAATCATACAAAATCGAGAGGTTCGAGGATTTCTCCCCGAATCGGAAACGACTATCTAGGATAAGCGGCCCTAGTCCAGCCTTAGGAGTCTCGGTCCCCTCTTCTTCGTCGATTTTCTTCTTCTCTTCGATTGTCTCCTGTCGAGGTGGTTCTTCATCGCGAGTGATAGTACGGCTTAACGGGTCTCGAACTACGAATTGAAGCTCGCACAGAAGCGGTTCGGATGTTATCTAAAATCTTCTTCGAAGACCTTGTCCGAGGCGGTAGTCCATCCATCGTTGGTTGCATAGGGATCTATCGGAATGACGGGATCGGTTGAGATAACATTGACGGAACCTCCTTTACGGGGTTCCTTCATGTACTCCTTCGGGATTGTTATATTTCCTTTCGAAGGTTGTCATTGAGCCGACTTTTGAAGGTAATGCGGTCTTACATCTTGTGCCCGAAGCATCCAGATGGTAGGGGCGAAAGTTGGGATCACCTTTCTTGTTGACTTCCTGCTGGTCTTTTGGGCTGCGGCGGCGGAAATCTGGAGTTTTCATTAAACTACGGAACATCTTTGATCTTGCTTCATTTTTGAACGGATATTCTCGCTCGGAAGCTCCCTCGATGTACGTTGCGGACGAGACGGTTGTTCATCTTGCGGAGACGGCGATAGTTTGGACCGGGGTTCTTTGGTAATTTTGTTGTGGTTCTTTGCGGCCGTTACGGTGGTATTTGCATCGGTTGTTTGCCTTTGTCGAGCTGCTGCAGACGATCCGGATTTCTTCTCGAAGGTCTTCACCGGCTTGCACGCATCCGTCTTGTCGGCGAAACTTAGTTGCTTCGCCTCTTCTTGCAAGCTTCCGGCCTTGCTTAACAACTTCTCGAAAGTCTTAATAGTGAATCCCTTGAGGAGAAGTCTTTATCGGGCCGTGAATGCTTTTAAGCGAGATCTCGTTGCATGTTGTTCTTGCGGTTGTGGTTCACACTTCATGCTTAAATTTCTCCATCGAAGTATGTAATCCACTAGAGTTTCATTCGGCCTTTGTTTCTCTGCCACTAAATCACTATAGTGATGTGGTGTTGAAGCTCCGACAAATCGCTTAATGAAGAGGCTCTCTAGCTGCGAGAATGTCTTCACGGAACCAGTTGGGTAATTACGCATACCGGTCGAAGGCGATTCACGACGGACTGCTAACGAGCTGTCGGAAGAGTAGCGCATCGCTCCGCCGGCATTGCAACAAGCGGCACGAAAGTGTGCGACATGCTTGTCGGGGTTCCGGATTCCGTCGAAGGTCTTAAACGGAGGTGGTACGAAGCCTTTCGGGTATTGGACGGCGTCGAATTCTTACGGGTAAGGTCTGCCCGTCCGAATGGATGTCCGTTCTTCGATTGTGCTAAGGCTTCTCGCACTTTCTTGCTCTACCAAGTTCTTGATATCCTTTTCGGGGATCATACTTTGTCTTGTATCCTTTTCGAGTTGGTCATCCCAGGTTGACGGATGTAATCTCCTTTCCTCCGTCTACGATGTGAATGACTACGGGGGTGTCTCTACATGTGGTTGTACTTGACTGCGGAGGTGGCCGGAGCTACGGCCATCTCTTCCATCCTCTTCGCCATTTGAGCGATCGTGTCGTCCTTTTCTGAAGGCTGTCTCTTCATCGGTTCGGCTCCTCTCTTCTGCGCGGTGCGGGAGCACCTTGAGAAGGCGATGAAGCTCGTGTCTCGACCATGTTGATTTACGCATATTCGTTGTCCATGAATTCGATGAGTCGATCTCATCTCCGAACTTTTCTTCTCTTTCTTTTGCCGACCGTCGGATGTCGGTTCTCGGCTTTTCCATGGCATCTTCTAGCGGAGCTTTACGTGTATCTTTGTGGTTGTCATGCGATGGTTGCGGGTCCTTTTTCACGAGTCCCCTTCATCGCGGTAGCACTTTCTTGATTCCGGCCTCTGGCGAGACTTTCTTTCTCGAGACTGCTGTTTCGATCTCATGCGCCCGTAGTGGGACGCCACACCATCCTTCTAGCGGCGGAAGGTCTAGGACCGGATGGTACGGTGGCCGAATGCTTTGGAAGGTGGTATCCTCACTGTCTGCAATCACGATACTACGACGGGCGGGCTAGCCTTCATTCTCTTGCTTGGCTTTTCTATCATGACGGCGGGTTCTACTCGGGGCCGAGACGGGATTTGGCGGCACCGCCACATCCTTCGTAGAATTTCGACACGGGGCGGTTTTCCTTCTTTGCTTAGCTTTCTACCAAAGTTTGCGGTCGAGCGAAACGGCGTAGTTCTAGTTCTTTTCTTGCGGTATCGTTGTAGTATGCGGGCCGAGGTAATGTGGCGACAATCTTGCGAACATTCTCCTCGTCCTCTGCGGCGGAGAGGGGATGGAACTGCTTCCTCCCAAAAGTGGTATGTAGTCGAGGCGGTGGTGTATATTACGGTAGCGGTGTATATTCGGCAACTACGGAATTTCCTCGGGAAGGCGATCTCGGCGGCTACGGCTTCCACTGGCGATCCTTCTATTTCTATTTCTTCTTTGGGTCTTTGTCGGCGACGGAATCTTCGAGCTGGACCCGATTTCGAAGACGAAGGTCTTACGGGAAGATCCAGTACCCTCCGCGGTAACGGGTTTACCATAGTTAGGATTTCTTTCCCCTTTGATTTGGCGGAAGTCGGGGTAGGTGCGAAACGACTAGACCGGTGGGGGTAGTAAGAGCCGGTCCTCTGCGGACGGCGGTACTCCTCTAGTCGGGACCCTTTGCGGGGAGGAAACTCTTGGGTCGACTGAGGTTGAACTCGAGCGGTGGCTCCTCGGCTTCGGATACCTTGTTTGTCGGTGCGAAGAGGAGACGTCGGTGACCTTGACGTTCGTGTTTTCGAATCCTGTCCCGAATCGGATGACCCCAGTTGTCGGGCGGCTCATCCTTATAGACGGCGAAGTCGGTCCGTTGGTGAAGGAGAAAATCGGTTTCGGGGCTTCCATTTGCGGGGGTAGATTACGGTTGTCGGTCCCGAGTTGTGCTTCTTTTCTTTAAGACGAAAAGAAAGGAATTGAAAAGAGTCGAACTCATTCTTGTTCATGTATTTATAAGAAGGAATCATTTGTTAAAAGGGTCACTTATTAGAGGGTTTGTTTATTCGAACGGAATGTTGAAGGTGTAGAGAAGGTAAGGAATCCGATTCGAGTTGGAAAGGGAAAGAAAGTCTTAAGCGAGACTTCTCGACTCGAAGGATCATTCTCTAAACTAACACATTGGGGGTCCGCCCGCCTCGGAAATGAGGTAAAAGGATCTCGGAACCTCTCTGTTTAGGGGTGTCTAAACGGTGGCTCCTAAATCAGAGAGAATGTTGGCTATACTTGTTCGAGGTAGAAATGAACATAGTATTCCAACGGAAAGAAGGGTAGTTTGATCCATAGGGACATGGATGCACTTACGATTTTTGAAAGCGGAATTATTTGATTATAATGGAGAGAGGAATTGTCCACAGTGGAGTCGCGGAAGTTGTCGGCCTTATTTTTAGGTTGTGTGATATTTTGAAAAGGGGCGCTTAACGAAGTTGTCGGCGAATTTAAATTTTAAATTTGATTTAAATATATATATAATTTAGAAAGTAGTATTTGACTTTGAAAATAATTTTAAATTTGAAAGTTTTAAGATATGAGATTAAGCCGATCTCACATCCCGAATAGTTTATATAAACGAGCACCGCACCATGAGCTTAGTGTATCATCACTAAGGATAGACACACGCTTGAGGGTGGGGCTCGATCGAATAAACTAGAAGTTTTGTGACATCCGTTTGGTCGCGAACCAATTTTATAAGCGAGCAAATTCCACTAGCTTAATATGAAAGTATTAAACGGGGTTTATATTACTACAGGTTCTTTAAAATTCCTATAAAGGCGAGCCACTATAGTTAATTACATCTTAAGTGACGGGAATCACCTAAGAAAACTCTCGATAATAACTGATAGTTCTGCTCTCGAGAATTTGAAGTTTAAGGTTTTCGAAGATTGAATTTTGGAATTTCGATAGGGAATGGATCGAATTTGGAACATTTTGTTTTGTGAATCGAAAGGAAGAAAGGTAGGAGAAATCAACGATTCGAAGTGAACTTCGGTAATTTCCGACTATCTATTGTTTGGCTTGAATTTAGGAAAGTCCTAATGTTTATTTAGTATTTCGATCTTGCCTGATTTTAATTAATTAGGGCTTATATTTGTATGATAAAATCAAGCAAATAGCTTTAGAAGATGTGAGGGTTTATTGTCGTATCGGACGATTACCTTGGAATCTAAGATCGGTTAGGGCTTAATTTGCGATGCAAATGCTAACGAAGAGGTTGAGGATTTATGTTGCACTAGGCGAAGCTACCTCGAAGTCCTATGGCTTTGTTGTTTAATTCTAAGAAGGTTTCTTTGAAGTAGGTTCGAGTTTTGTTGATGACGATGGTAGTCTTTGCCATCATGCTCCGAGCTCCTTGTTGTTGCGAGAGGTTTAGTTTTAGAAATCATAAATCGGGGGATGAGAAAAGTGTTTTGGTTTAGAGAAGATCTTAATTTCAAGTGTTTTGTATTTTGATTAAAACAAATCTTAAAGTTGATTATAACGACACGGTTAAGATCCGCGGTTCCATCCTTCGGCATCATTATTTTTATCGGATTCACTTAGTCCGAGATGAATTTGCTAAACTCGTTGAATGAGTTCCACACTTTCATTTAGACCGTGGGAAATCCCGTTAGCGACACGTAGGTTACATCATCAGAGGTATTCCGATCATCCGACGGGACGTTTTAATTTAGTTGCGATTGTAGTTTTGTGTTACATGTTTGTGATTAAATTTTGAGTTGTTTTATATTTTGAAATGTTGTGGCGGTGAATTTTATCTTGTAATGACTTTTAACTTAGTTTTGGTTTCGGTTTTAGGGACTATCCTAAAGGTGTGGGTTTTCATGCAACGAGTTGTTTTATCATGCGAGAAAAGTGAAGTGCATGCTATGATAAAGTAAATTGCGGGGAAGTAAATTGCAAGAAAGTAAATTGCAATAAAATAAAAGCGTGCACTGGAGGGTCTTCCCGTCATCCGAAGCTACACTTAAAACACGATTAGAATATTTAAGCGAGTTCTAGGTAAAGGCTAAGGGAAAGGTTATGGTTTTACTACCGAATTCACTAATCACTATGTTGAGTCATCTCTATGACGTCTAGGTTCTTTGTGTTTTTGTTTGAGGACGATTTTCTTCATCGAAGAACAATTAAATCGATTGTTCTTATAAATATCCTATCATATTGAGGAAGTGCTTAAGAAGAATCTTAAACATCTTTCGATATTTTTAGGATTGTTTTAAGTCCGAATGAATTTAATTATATAAATGAATCAATCGTCAGAGGTTTTGAAGTTTTGTTAACTTGCTAGGTGAATTAAGACATTTGAATATCTTATGAGTGAAGTAGCACTTCATTTAATGTTTCATTTAGGAGTTATAATAATCAAAGCTTTCGAGGGTAAATTAGTATTCGAATGATTTGATTTAAGTTAAAGGGTTTAAATTTGGAATAGTGTTGAGTTGCTTTATATTTAATTTCTTTTATGTCTTAGGTGATGTTATATTTAATTGATTTAATGTAATTGAGTTTTAATTTAATTTAATTTAATTTAATTTGATTTGATGTTTAATTAATTTGATTTGATTTAATTTAATTTAATTATTTAATTTAATTTAATTTAATTTAATTTAATTTAATTTAATTTAATTTAATTTAATTTAATTGTTTAATTTAATTTAATTTAATTATTTAATTTAATTATTTAATTTAATTTAATTTAATTTAATTGTTTAATTTAATTTAATTTAATTTAATTTAATTTAATTTAATTTAATTTTATTTAATTTAATTTTAATTTAGTTTAATTTAATTTAATTTTATTTAATTTAATTTTAATTTAATTTAATTTATAATTTTAATTGAGATTTTAAAAGAGTTTAATGATTTAATTAAGTCTTTTAATATTTTAAATTTGAGTTATCATTTTAATTAAGAGTTAAGTGTTAATGATATAATTAGTTTAGGGATTTTTTAAATTAAAGAATAAATCTCTTCCTAATAAATATCCTTATTTTAATAATTCGATTTTATTATTCTTCCAATTTAATCTATTATTTAATTAAAGTTTAATCATTTTAAAAATTGTTTAATGAGTTTCTACCCTTTAATTATTTAAATTTCAATCATCCAAATCAGATTAAGATCAAATATTTTACTTGTTAATTTTATTAAACCTAAAGTTTTAATTAAGGGTTAAAATTTTAATTACCATTTTACCCTTTAAGCTTAATAATTTCATAACTCACTAAATTGGGCTTAAATGAACT